>LPNX010836253.1:392537-415606 GCA_001517045.1 Pseudotsuga menziesii | reverse complement strand
AAATTATATATATTAAAAATATAGACATAAAGATCCAAGTTTTTACAAATATTCAATAGAAATCACACTCAATGCACATTTAACATTAGTAATTACTAATTATTATTACTCATTTACAAATCAAATTAGTAACCACAATGAGAATATGAGACACATAGATAATTCATGATATTTATGATAGTCATAGATCAAGATCTCAATACTCAGGAGTCAGAACCATATTTCTCATTAAGTCATCAAAATCAAAATGTATTACATAGATGTTAGAATGCCACTGGAAAATGGCAAATAGACCAATAGTAATAGTAAATACAAAAAGGGGAGATCAAGATGGAAGAATGAATACTCTCATCTATCAATAGTCCTCCTCCATGACTGAATCAACAAACTCGTCACTGCTCTCATTGCTCAAACTTTAACATGGTATCAGACTAAGTCACCTAACATGAGGACACAAGACACGAAGGACACAGGGATTCGAGTGTCCAACACAGACACAATGACCCCCGAAATTAGGACACGTACGACACATTATATATATATTAAAAATATAGACATAAAGATCCATTTTTTTACAAATATTCAATAGAAATTAGCCTCAGTGCACATTTAACATTATTAATTACTAATTAGTATTACACATTTGCAAATCAAATTAGTAACCACAATGAGATTATGAGACACAGATAATTCATGATACTCATGATAGTCATAGATCAAGATGTCAATACTTAGGATTCAGAACCCTTTTTCTCATTAAGTCATCAAAATCAAAATGTATTACATAGATGTCGGAATTCCACTGGCAAATGCCAAATAGACCAATAGTAATAGTAAAAACAAAAAAGGGGTGATCAAGATGGAAGAATGAAGAATATCATCTATCAATAGTCATCCTCCATGCCCGAATCAACAAACTCGTCACTACTCTCTTCTTCTTCCTCCTCCTCCTCCTCCTCCTCTCCACCCATCCAAGGATCAATATCTGCTAGTGTGGAGGATGACCCCTCCGAAGGATCACTATCATCAAATGTCACCGGCTCTAGCACTAGATCATTAAGATCCAGGTTGGATAATGCCAACTCAATATTGTTGTCCAAACCCATATCATAAGGAAATACATCCCACATATTTGTCTCTCCCTTCACCCACTCCCCCCTCTAAATAAGACGAAGGTTGGTGTGCACATACACCGTCATCTTTTCTCTAGACTGCTCAAGCATGCTCTTCTTCAAACTATATACGTTGACATATGTGCTCCAATTCCTCTCACAACTAGAGGGTGATGTAACTTGAGAGATGATCCTCAAGGATAGCTTCTATAGAAGAGGGCATGTTGCCCCATGATTTTCCCACCAATTATAGGGCTTCTTAACTCCCCTATCTCCAACCATATCATAGCCTCTAAATATCCCAGTAGCAGTGGAAAACTCTATAAATCCCTCCTACACCTCATCAAGTAAGTCTCTATCCTGAAATAGCCGCCTAAATGTTATCTTCCTCCCTTGTGAAATCTCTCCATCCATGTGAGGAGGGACTCTATGCGAGGGCTCACCATTGAGCCATTCCTGAATGTAGACTTGGGGTTCAAGGAGTAGGCTAAGCAATGCAAATGTGTGCAATTCTTATCCCACTTGGAGATAAGAATATCCTGAATGGTGGACCATAAGTTCTTTGCTGATGTCTCATACTCGGGACAGTGCGAGACACGTGTGTCTGAAATCGAGACACGCTGAAAAAACGTGTACGACATGCTCTGTTAACAAGAGACACACTGCCCCTTTTGGACGTGTCTGATATATTAGGTATCAAATACTAGGGTGTGTAGATAACTCTGTTATGCGGGCTAACAAAATCTACATAGATCCTAAGGTAAGGATTTCAACATTAATCAACTTGGCTGCAAAGACTTCTTGATAAATCACATCAAGTTGACGTTGAGGGTTTGAACTTTATCTAACCTTCCATAAGGGTTCATTGTACATCAAAGTGATAAAGCTAGATATGATATTTATTTTCATGAACAACATATCATTCAGATGTCATTACACACAGTGGATGGCCTCATACAAGTTTTAATTGACTAGAATTAAAATCAATATTTCTAAGAAAGCTAAAGAAAATGATGTATTTATTTCAGTAGTGTTGATAGTCTATGCCTTAGATAAGAGATAATGAGATTGGCATGTCTAGCAGGTTTAACTCAGGTATGGTTAGTAAGAAGCCTTCTTATTTAGATCTTGATATGTGGCTTACATGATCCTGATATCTTCTAAGTGGATCATTTACACTATAAGTCTAAAATTATTGTAATTTATTTAATAATGTGATCAGGGAATGCAAAATAAAAGAAGATTAGCAGCTAGTACACTAAAGGTCATTTATGAATTAATCATGGTCATATAGTTACAATGTGTGATGACACTTGAAATTTTTAATTTAAGAGGTGCATGATCAAAACTAGAAGACATTGATTTAGAATGCATAAAACTGAAGGATATTTGATCATGAGATGACTATGACTTCTGCTTGGAGGCAGAAATTTAAGGATAATATTTTTTTGTTAAATTATCATGTCTTGTGATGAAACATTATTTCATGACAATTTTGTATATATGTGTGATTGATATTATGGTCTTGATAGCATCTAGGTAGTTGTCTAGAATATGGATGGATGCTAAGACTATGTCAGCATGAGAAATTGATATTGTATTAGACTTTTGGTGATTGTCGACTATTGGATTGAATTTAACTTATAGAATATCCTCAAGAGGTGGATGATATGACTTAATCTGAAACACAAGTAATATGTTCAGAGTCGGATGTACAATTTCAAAGGGAGATAAGTGCTCAAGATAAGGAAAGGAGCAAGAATCTCTCCAAAGGATTCAAGATCATTTATCCTCTTAAGTGTCAGCATAAATTCACCTTTACATGCTTAAAAAAGAGATCCTTCTAGGTATTTTATATTGATGACTTGTTCCTTATTATGGAGGAAAATCTGGTAAAATCGAGGATCGAGATGGAGACAACTGTGCTCCACAATCCCCAGCAGAGTGGGATTGTAGAAAATGAATGTAGAGATGCAATCTTCCATCACTCCAGAGACTCTTCCAATGACTCAGATATGGAATTCTATGAGAAATATCACTCATAGAAGCAGAGGGAGAAGGCCAAGAAGCCTTCAGTTGATCTCGTTGAGAAGCCTATTGGAAGGCTTCAAGGTTGCTCCAATGCAAGCCATGTCACTGATTCAAATTCATCCACATATGAGGCATCCAAACAACATGTTTGGAAGTATGACATATGGAAAGTGATTCTTAAATATCAGGGGAAGTCAAATGCAAATTCCAAGTGGATCTATGAGCTCATTTTTTCTTTGATATCCAGAGTTGGTTGAAGCTCGCAGAAAATCTTGTATTTGATGACAAGTCGGAACACATTGGGAGGAGGTATCACTATGTCAAGCACATGATGTAGTATGTTTTTCAAGAAGATAGATTACCTATGTGTCTAGTGTTGTTGAGTATTCCTCTCTTGCTGAGAGGGAGTGTAAACCCATTCTCAAGGAGGATGGTACCCTAGTCAATTAAATAGGGTCCCCAGTCAATAACCAGGCAAAGTAAGTCCCTAGATGGTACCCTAGGGACCCCAGCAGTCTCCTAGGGTTCTTGGTTTGGCACCAAGCAGTTTGATGCCATGGAAAAGTCCCTAGAATGTGGCTAGGGCCCCTATATGTCTCTAAGGTATTCTGGTATGGGAACAGACAGTTTCCTGGTCATGAGGACCAAGCCGATCCTTGGTATGGGACCAAGTGGTTCCTGTAGGTACATACCTGGTCAATTAACCAGCTAGACCTTGCTCAGTTGACCAAGATGATGATGTGTGATGTCCTCTTCTCCTAAATCCTTATTGCTAGGTTGTTTCTCAAGGAACTGGCCACCTCTTTATGATGTCACTAGCACTTCACCCTTAGGATTAGTATTGAGGACCAGAGGCTCACATCATCTAGTTTGGATTTTCTCCTTATACAGTGATAGTAAAAATATATGGAACACACATGACAATATACCTTGAGAGAGAAAATATTAAATCCCTTGGTCTTGTTGGTCTTGTGGGTAAAATGGTTTATTTATCCACCTTTATGGTATACCTTGGTCTTGTGGGTATGGGGGTTTCCTTACCACCTTGTTGTGACCTCTTTAGTTGACTTATGGTCCTTTATCTACCTATTGGTCCTAACGCCCTTATTGTGTATGGTACCTTGACCACCTTTGCTATGATGACTTAACCTTATTATTTTTGTTGTTTTTATTTTGTGTGACCTTATGACCTTTGGTACCCTACTCTAAGTCTTGTTGATATTATAAATTAAGTTTCACTTCTCCATTTCTAGTATGCATCTTGACATGAGAGAAATTTAGATCTTATTCTTTACTGTCTGCTACTGGTTGGTGCTTGATGCCTAGGGTTACTATTGCTTTGAAGGGTCTTTGTTGCTCCTTTCTCATTATGGACTGAGGCTTCCCTCTTCTAAGCAGGTCATGACTGCTAATGATTGTTTAAGCCCTCCTTGGTTGGGATTGACCTCTCTAGCAGGTCGTGACTGTGTGTAATCCCTTTAAGGGTTGAGTGTTAATTGTTTAATCCCTCCTTCGCTGGGTCATGGACTGCTTGATCTTTCCCTGGATGGGTGTGACATTTCCAAGCTTAGTCGTGACTATTTTTTGTGTCTCTCATGCTAGTTCGTGAACTTTTGAGGTTAACCTATGGATTGTTTGTCCTTTCTCTGCTAGGTCGTGACTACTCTGGTGACATTCCCAGCTGGTTGTGACTGTGGTTTCTCTCTTCTACTGGGTTATGAGAATTTGAGGCTAAGTCGTGACCTTCCCAACTAATTCGTTACTATATGTGACCTCCTCCTACTAGGTTGTGGGCTGTTTAAATCTACCTTTACCCAATCATGATTGTTTGTAGCCCTCCTGGGTAGAGTTGTAACTATGTTAAGTCCTAGAGGGTGTTAAAGTTTTAGGGTTAGGTTAGGATTTGACATAAAAAAACACTTTAATACATAAACAAACAAACAAAAAAAAAGTTAGATCCATAATAGTAATGTTGCAATAAATTCAAACATAATTTTCATCTCTTTCAACTTTAACACTCCATTGGTCACTGCGTTAAAGTTCATCAAGAGATGATTTACCAAATGCCATGTAGAGTAACAATAATATAACTGATGAAACAAAGCAATAACAATGTACAGAAAATAACAACAGTACTAAACAATAACAAAGAATAGTAACAATGCTAATCTAGAATCATTTTGGATCGGCCCTATACTCAGATAATTTTAGGTTGTAATCTTGTCACCGAAGGAACAAGTCACTTAGATGAACAAATGATGCACCTTGAGAGAGATCTATGAGGGTTATAGTAGTAAGGGTACATACCTCATATTCTTAAGAAACATGAAGAGAAACTCCAATCCTTTATCTAGGCTTCAATAACACTTCTTAAGAAGGAAAAGACACCTTCTAATCACAAAACACAACTCAGACCTAGCAGACTTCATGGCTCATCCTAGCAGATTGTAAATCAAATGTAACTCAGCAGAAATGTAAAATAGTTCAACTCTAGAGGCTATTAACAAGTCATAGCTCAGTCTTAGAGGCTATTACAGATTTAAGGCCCAGCATTAGTGGCTGTTATAAGTCCACAACCCAACAAGAAGGAGAAATCAAACATGACCTAGCAGAGAGAGGACAAACAATCCACGATCCAACAAGAAGAGGCACCATACAATAACGTCCAGTGAGAGAGACACCAAACAATCATGGACACTAGGAGAGGTACCAATCAGTTATGTCCAATAAGAGGACACCAAACAGTCACGACCAGCAAGAGAGGTACCAAATAGTCACAGCCAGCAGGAGAAAGGACGAGCAATCCCAAGATTTAACATTAGAAGGTCGTGAATTAATAAGAGAAGGACACAGCCCAGTATTATTGGCTCTTAGCACTCACGGTTTAGCATGAAGAGGTCACGACCCAACAAGAGAAGGAACCTACAGTCACGGCCCAACTAAAGAGCATCAACAAGATCCACGACTTAGCCAAGGATGCAGCAAAAAGGTCACGGATGAGCCCAACAAAAGTGAAAGAGGTCACGGCTAGCATCAGAAGGGTTACAACCCACTTCCAAGAACATCAAGAGCCCAAGACGTCAACTCCAAGCATCAGAAACCCTAGACTTCAAGTGAATTGCAACAGCGTGCTCAAAGAATCAGATCTAACATTTTTCTTTTTGTCAAGATGCCACACACTAATGAAGTACTGAAACATTAATTTATAATCTTGACAAACCTTCTAGAAAGATCACTCAACTACTCCTAGATTTTATGATTTTAATAAAAAACATAAAATAAAGTAAAGTGAACTTAGGATAGGGTACCAATGGTCCTAAAATAAAAACCATAAAGTTAAGTTCACTTAAGATAGGGTACCAATGGTCCAAAAATAAAAAACATAAAGTTGAGTTGATTTAGGATAGGGTACAAATGGTCCAAAAATAAAAACCATAAAATAAAAGTCATCATACTAAAGGTACACATAAAAAGAGTGCTCAGACCAAGTAGAAGATAAAGGACCATAAGTCAACCAAAGGGGGTTACAATAAGAATATAAGGCAAGCCTCATACCCATAAGACCAAGGTGTACCATAAAGGTAGATAAATAACCCCTTTTACCCATAGGACCAACAAAACCAAGGACTTTAATCTTTTCTCCCTCTCAAGGTACATTGTTAGATATATTTTTATCATCACTTTTTAAGGAGAAGATCCAAACTAGACGATGTGATCCTCTGGTCCTCAATATTTCTCCTAAGGGTTATGTGTTAGTGACATCATCATGGGGTGGCCAGTTCCTTGAGAAACAACCTAGAAATAACCATTTAGGAGAGAGAACATCACGCATCATTATCTTGGTCAACTTGACCAAGATTTACCTGGTTAACTGACTAGGGGTGCACCTACAGGAACTACTTGGTCCTAGACCAGGAATGTCTCTTCCTCAACTTGCAGGATCTACCTGGACATCGTGTCCAAGAAACTATCTGTTCCTAGACCAGAATACCCTAGAGACATATAGGGGCCCTAACCACATGCTAGGTACTTTTCCATGGCATCAACCTGCTTGGTCCCAGTTGAAGAACCCCAGGAAACTACTGGGGGGCCTAGGGTACCTTCTAGGGTCTTACTCTACCCTAGTTAACTGACTAAGGTACCATCCTCCTTGAGAACGTGTCTTACAACTGCACTAACTTTAACAGAGGTTTGGTCCTTGGTCATGTTAAAACTGTTAAAAGGAGATATGATCTTTTGAGGTTTCTTAACAGTGTTTGAGGCTGAGTATCACTGTTGAGATCTTTACTCTTGGTGATTGGGTATTGTTGAAATGATAAGTCTAATTTGTGTTGTGTTCAAGGGTTTGAATTTTCCATTCTCTTTCCTGGACTATTTTGATCAAGCATCTTGACATCTGTACTTAGCTTATCTTTCCCTATCTCAAGGCATGTCATATGTTCCTCTGGTGACTAGTCCTTTCAGTGACAAGATATCTATAAATTTCCTTAAAACTCAATCTTGAGCTACACATTATATTTTTTTTATTACTGTTAACACAAATGAGTTTCTACATCAATAATACAATGGAAAATAAACACCGAGAAAACATATAATAACAATCACACTAATAGATACACCAATATTTTTGGGTATGGAAACCCATGGAAAAGCCCAAGATGGGAAAATTGGTGCAACAGTATGAGAAGATATTATATTAGCAAGATTTTGAACAATATAATCCAGAAATTTGATTTTAGCCAACATGGAAAACTCATACAACCGAAACTCGCTGAGAAACCTTAACATGATCGTACAGCCCTTGCGTCAACCCTGCTAAAGTGTGTATGGCCCCGCGTCAGCATATGGCCTCCTCTGCGTCATCGTACGACCAAGTGAAAAACCTAACTCTCATTATGGATAGATGGATGAGATCTTCTGGTGAGATCAATGGCCAATATTATATTAGCCATCACTTAAATTATATTTCACTTGAAAATTATAAAAGTTACTCCATTAAGTCAAATTAAAATTAGATCATATAATGCACTTTTCCTAAGTCTAAAATTTGGATAAAGGAAATGATTAATCTAGATTATTGTTTTATGTCTTCTATCAGGAAAAGAGTCATGCCAATGATAGAAGACCTTCGTTGTTGCCACTTTCTAACACTCCCTCTCAGCGAGGAATGGATTCGGTGGAAACCCCAACTTATCTCTTAACTTCAGAAAACTATGTTTGCAAAGTGTCTTGGTGAAAATGTCTACCACTTGCTCATCTGTCTGAATGTAATCTAATCGAATGGTTCCTCTCTGTACACAGTCTCTCAAGAAGTGATATTGAATATCTATGTGTTTGCTGCGGTCATGAAACACTGGATTTTCAGATAGGTTGATGCCACTTTGATTGTCATAATGAACCACTGTAGCCTCTAGCTCAAACTCGAATAACCCTAAAAGCAAATTTCCCAGCCACATTCCCTCACATGCATCCAAACTAGCTGCCATGTACTCGGTCTCTACCGAGCTCAATGCAACTGAATTCTTCTTCCTGCTAAACATGGTTATAACTCCTTACCCAATGTTGAAGTAGCAAACTGAAGTGCTCTTTCAGTATTCCACACATCTTGCCCCATCACCATCTGTGAATCCTGCTAACTGTACACTCCCATTGTGCTCATAAACCAACCCATACTCCATTGTACCTTTGATGTAATGAAGCACATGCTTTGCATCTATCCAATGTACTCTCTAAGGTTCCACCATGAACTGACTTAAAGAATTGATTGCAAATCTAATGTCAAGTTGTGTGTTGAACATATACATGAGTGATCCGATAAGTTGGAGATGCAATTTAGGATCAAACTCCTCTAACTTTGATGCATCAATATTCATCCAGTTGGAAACTAGAGGTATGGTCATGCGCTTGCAATCCTCCATCCTGAATCTCTTCAAGATCTTTGTTGCATACTTCCCTTGTCCAATGAAGAAGCACCCATCTCTCTTCCAAACCTCCAATCCTAGGAAGTAATACATCAACCCAAGGTCTTTCATCTCAAACTCAACTGCAAGGTTGGACTTGAAGTTGTCAATCAGCCTCTCATCTCTTGTAAGAAAGAGATCATCTACATACAATACGAGTATGAGATATACCTCACCTAACAAGAAGTACAAGTTGTGGTCATCTTCACACCATTGGAATCCCATCTCCCATAGATAGTTTTTAATCCTCAAGTACCATGCATGAGGTGTTAGTTTTTAATCATTCAAGCTAGAATTATGTTAGGATATTTAACTGAGAGAACAACAAGTACACCAATCAAACACGAGACAATGAACACAGTGTTTTTCCTTGAGGAAACCATAAATGGAGAAAACCCCGCAACTTCCTCAGAGATAGAAACAACACCAAAAGTAAAACCCCCAAAATAGTAATATGATCTCCCGACAGTAGTAAACTCTTTCTTCCTTGCCCCAGTGTCTTTCTCTTCCTCAGCTATGTGCTACAACTAAGTGTGTATGAGTGTGTGTTAAATATAGAGGCCAACTCTCTATTTATACTAATTCATGACATGACTAAAACCCTACTAGGGCCGATCTCACTAGGAGATTCTGATAACCCTAGTGCCCCAGAACTGTGGGGACTTTAACCCTCAAACAATAGGAGGTTTAGCCACAATAACTTGATATGACTTGTTTGCATTATAGATCCTCCCGATCGGAACATCAGGGCATGACATGACACAAGTACATACCAGAATAAACATCGGGTTACAATATATAAGAAATACAAGTGAATACATTCCGAAGTTACAATTACATCAACACTCCCTCTTAACTAGGAAGGTATTCTCTTGACACAATTTTCATCATTGGTCTTCTTATCTGGATCTTCTTGTCATCTGTATCTTTAAGTCATCTTTGTCTTTGGATCTGGATCATCATTGGATTTGGATCATCATTCGATCTAGATCATCACTGGAAATCATCATTGGATTTGAATCATCACTCGATCTGGATCATCACTTCTGGATCTGGATCATCACTGGACAACATCACTAGATCTGGATCATCATTCGATCTGGATCATCACTGCTAGATCTGGATCATCACTCGATTTGGATCATCACTGCTGGATCTAGATCATCACTCGATTGGATCATCTTGGAGACGTCATAACTGGATCTGAATCATAGCTCGATCTGGATCATCACTGGGTCATCATCATATGTGCTATCTCATGATTCTTCTCGTCACAGGAAGTTCTACAGAGCCAGCCCTTTTTCATGTTGGTTGTAGGCCTAGCCACCATGTAGGTCTTCTTCAGCGCTTATATATGACCTACTCATTAGAATGGCCCACCCAACACTTACATCTAACCTACTCATCAGAAATGCACACCCAACACTCACATCTGATCATTTAGGAACCAATCCTACACTCACATCAGAAAGGCCCAGCACTCACATTCACAAGCATGATAGGAAACAACTACTATCATCTGTGAAAAGGCTCAGGACTTACATCTGACCTACTCATCAGAAATGCATGCACTAATATCTGATATTGTAGGAACCAATCCTACAATCATATCAGAATGGCCCCCAGTCCCAGAATGAGCTAGCTGGTAACTGACCAGGTGCCTCCATTCTCCCAGAGAATGGCAGTTGCCCTTACATATGACCTTCTTCTCAGAATGGCCAGCACTCACTTCTAACATGGAAGGAACCTAATCCTTTAACCATGATAGAATGGCTCAGCCCTTACATCTGACCTACTCATCAGAATGGCTCTCAGTCCCATACTGAGTATTCTTGGTAACTAACCAGGTACCTCCATTCCAAGAATGGAATTCAACACTTATATCTGATCATGTAGGAACCAATCCTATAGTCACATCAAAATGGCTCAGCACTCATATCTGACATGGAAGGAACCAATCCTCTCACCATGACAGAATGGATCATCCCTTACATCTGACCTACTCGTCAGAATGGCTTCTGGACTCGTCACTTCCCCTTGGAAGGGACCTCGATCTAGAGAACACCAAGCTTCTCCCTAAAGCACTCAAACTTCACTCTGGCCAATGGCTTTGTCAACACATCAGCTATATGATCATCTGTAGCAACATACTGGAGCTTCACTACTCCCCTCTGCACCATATCCTTGATATAGTGATACTTGATCTCGATATGCTTTGACTTGTCATGGAACACTGGATTCTCTGACAACTTCACACAAATCTGTTTGTCACAATGTATACAAGTAGCATCCAACTGGAGATCAAATAAATCGGACAATAGATTCCTCAACCATACTGCCTCACAACTAGCTGAACAAACTGTGACATACGCTGCTTCAGTTGTACTTAGTTCCACACAGGATTGCTTCATGCTAAACCAAGAGATCACACCTGATCCCATATTGAAGCAACACCTGAAGTGCTCTTCCTATCAATGGCACTACCAGCCAAATCTAAATCAACATAACCCTCCAGGTTAATCTTCTGATTTGCATTGTACTTGAGCCCATAATCAATTGTACCCCTAAGGTACCTCAGAATATGCTTTGCAGCAGTCAAGTCAACATGTCTCGGATCTGTCAGAAAATGGCTCAAGGTGTTCATAGCAAAGCAAATATCTGGTCTCATGTTCATTAGGTACATCAAGGACCCAATCATCTGATGATACATCGTGGCATCAACCATCTCTGATGAAGCATCGCTCAATAGCTTCAGGTTTGATGCCATAGGTGTGGCCATGGATTTGCAGTCCATCATCCCAAACCTCTTCAGGATCTCTACTGCATACTTCCCTTGTCCAAGGGAGATTCCATCCACACTCTGCCACACCTCCATACCTAGAAAATAATGCATCATACCCAATTCCTTCATTTCGAACTCGGCAGCAAGCTTTCTCTTTGTATCAACAATCAACCCATCCATACATGTCACAAACAGATCATCTACGTATAGTAGGAGCATCACTGGGTTTCCATCTTCAACCTTGTAGTAAAAGTTGGAATCTGCTTTACTTTTGGTAAAGCCCAAACTGGATAGAAAGCTATCAATTCTGCCGTACCATGTCCTGAGTGCCTGTTTCAAATAGTACAGGGCTTTCTTCAATCTACATACATGAGACTCCCTGTCATATGTCTTAGAACCGAGTGGTTGTTCCACATACACTTCCTCTTCCACTACACCATTCAAGAAGGCAGTCTTGACATCCATTTGGTGTATCTTCCATTTCATTACTGCAACCAGAGCAAGTACTGAGATGATGGAAGTGTATTTGGCTACAAGTGCAAAGGTTTCTTCAAAATATATTCCTTCTTTCTGGGAGAAACCTCGAGCCATGAATATTTCCTTGTATTTCTCTATGCTACCATCTGCAGCATGCTTCATCTTGTAGATCCATTTGGAAGTTACATCTGACTTCCCTTCTGGTCTTGGGACAACATCCCAAACATCATTCTTCATGACTGATTGATATTCTTCAATCATAGAATCCTTCCATTCTTTCTATTCTACTGCTTCTTCATAATTGGAAGGTTCTTTATCGATGAAATCACATAGTAATGCTACATACCTGGAGCAGGGTCTGGTCCTTTTTCTTTGTTTGTGATTCTCTTCTAGAGCCCCATATCTTTTTGCACCTTGGATAACTTCTCGTACCCAAGCAGGTTTCCTCTTATGAGGATTCCTCTGTGGAGGTGGATCTATAGGTCTTTGTGGTTCTTCAAATTCTCGATCTTCTTCTTGAGCTTCTTCATTCATGGTTGTATCATGAATTCTAGGTGCTTCTGCTTCTTCAGATTCTTCAGTAGGTTTCTTTCTGGATTTTTTGTAAGCCGTGTCTTCATCAAATGTCACATCCCTACTGATGTCAATATTCTTGTATCTTGGGAAGTATATTCTGTAAGCCTTCGAGCTTTCAGAGTATCCCACAAATATACCCTTCTTTCCTGAAGGATTTAATTTAGTCCTCTTCTCTTTTGGAATGTGTATGTACACTGAACAACCGAATATTCTGAGATGGCTAACTTCTGGTTTCTTACCAGAGAAGACTTCTTAAGGAGTCTTATTCTCAAGTACTCTGTGTGGAGTACGGTTCTGTACATACACTGCTGTTCTGGTAGCTTCTACCCAAAGATGCATAGGAAGATATTGATCATGAATCATTGCTCTTGCAGCTTCCATGATAGTTCTATTCTTCCTTTCTGCAATCCCATTCCGCTGTGGATTATAAGGAGTGGACAACTCCTACTTAATCCCTGAGTCTTTGCATAGCTCTTTGAATTCATTCGAAGTGAGGCTCTCTGCCATTATCTGATCGAAAGGTCTTGATCTTCTTTTCAGTGTGATTCTTGATCAAGGCTTTGAATTCCTTGAACTTGCTGAATACTTCATCTTTGTTCTTCATGAAGTAAATCCATGTCTTCCTAGAAAAGTAAAAAAGAAACATAATATACATACCCGCTTAGTGAGCTTGATGACATAGGACCGCATACATCAGAATGGATGATTTCCAAGATTTCTTTTTCTTTGCTTTCGCTACTTGGAAATGTCTTCTTTGTATTCTTTCCTTTCGCACATCCTTTGTAGACCCCATCATGTTTTGGTTGTATTTCTGGAAGACCTTCAACAGCTTTTCTTGCAAGAGGTAGTGCTCTGCAATGCACATGTGCAGGAATTCTATGCCAAAGTTCATTTGGCTCTACTATGTCATGGACCAAGGCTTGTTCTGGATGGCCCTTAAATTTGTACAATCCTTCTTCTTGTTCTCCAATCACCACCGCATCATCGATAGTATTTCCTTTTTTCCACATGATGGCTTGACCATCTATAAATGAAACCCTCATTCCTTTTGTATCTAATGCAGATATGGAGAGGAGGTTCTTCTTGAGTCTTGGTACAAACAATACTTCCTTCATTGTCATAGACTTTCCAGAGTCTAGCTTGTAGGAGGATTCCCCACTACCTTTTATTGGATATTGGTAGTCATCTCCTAGCTTCACCTTGTGAGGTGATTCATGTTCTGATAGTCTCACAAAGGATTCCTTGAATCCTATCATATGTTTGGAATCCCCACTATCTATGAGCCAATCATTGCTTCCATGAGTGATGTTTCCTGTGAGAGCGGAAATCAAAACATATTCTTCCTCACTTGAAGAATCTTCACTTTCATATTTGGTTCTTTTCTTGGATGGTTCATCATCCTCTGTAGCATGAGCATGATGTTTTCTTTTGTTGTTCTTTTTCTTATTCTTCCTTTTACGACAATTTCTTGCAAAGTGTCCTACTTCATCACATGTATAACATCTGATTTTAGACAAATCTTTTCTAGTGTTATATTTGTGAGAGTGCTTACCTTTGGGGTGATGAGATCTTCTTTTGATTTTCTTGGAGTGTACCGTGAGATCTTGATCTTCACTTCCCATATTCTCTTCTCAAGCTGCTATTTGAGCTTCTTCTTGAGAGCACGCTTCCCATAGTCTGCTGAAATTGACTAACTTCTTTCTAGCACATATCCCTTGACTAAAAGAGTCCCATGATCTAGGGAGAACATTCAAGGTGGTCATTACAATCTCTGCATTTTCCACTTCTTCATCTACTGCCTCCAGTTGTTCCTTGATCTGAGAAACTCTCGTGAAGTAAGAACGGATTGTTTCTTCATTCTAAATCTTCACATTCTTCAGTTGGTTTCTCAGAGACATCTTTGATTTTATTTTCTTCCCTTCAAACAATTTGATTAGGGAATCAAACATAGCTTTAGGTGTCTTTAGGGAGGACACCTGTGGTATGAGGTGATCCTTGATAGAATCAGCAATGATCCTCTTTTCCATAACCAACTTCTTCTTATGTAAGGCCTTTTCCTCATCTCCCTCTGGAACTGGAACCTCCTCATTGATATAGGAGTCCAACTCATTTTCTTCTAGGACCAGGGAGATCCTATACTTCCAAGCTCAGAAGTTATCAAATCCCTTAATATTTTCATCAAGCTTGGTATGATGAGACATCTTAACTGAGAACCTCAAATGGAAATACAAAAGATTTAGATCTTACCAAGTCAAGATGTCGGATCTGGATTTGGAGCTGAAATCCTGCAGAGCTGGTTCAGAAGCAGATTAGGGATTTCATTTTCTAGAGTTCTGTCCAACCAAATGCTTTGAATTTGATCCCTAACTTCAATTTTAGGGAGGATATCAATCCAGGCCTGGGCTCACTGAAAAATTCCTCTTCTGTGAAAAGCCCTAATTTCTGGCAGTAGTGTTGGGTTCAAAACTGAAAAACCTCAGAATTGGATTCTTCCTCGACAGAAAGATGCGCCCTAGGGAGGAGAGTTATTCCAACCTTCTTTTGCTGAAAATTTGTGGAGAGAGATCCACAAAGTAGGAATCCCTAGTTCTCGTAGCTGCATAGTGTCTTCTCAGGTTAGCTCTGATACCATGTTAGTTTTTAATCATTCAAGCTAGAATTATGTTAGGATCTTTAACTGAGAGAACAACAAGTACAACAATCAAACACAAGATACAATGAACACAGTGTTTTTTCTCGGGGAAACCATAAATGGAGAAAACCCCGCAACTTCCTCAGAGATAGAATCAGCACCAAAAGTAAAACCCCCAAAATAGTAAGATGATCTCCTGATAGAAGTAACCTCTTTCTTCCTTGCCCCAATGTCTTTCTCTTCCTCAGCTATGCACTACAACTGAGTGTAGATGAGTGTGTGTTAAATAGAGAGGCCAACTCTCTATTTATAATAATTCCCGGCATGATTAAAACCCTACTAGGGCCGACCTCACTAGGAGAGTCTAATAACCCTAGTGCCCTGAAACTGCGGGGAATTTAACCCTTAGACAATAGGAGGGTTACCCACAATAACTTGACATGACTTGTTTACATTATAGATCCTCCCAATCGGAACATCGGGACCTGACATGACACAAGTACATCCCTGGATAAACATCGGGTTACAATAGATAAGAAATACAAGTGAATAGATTCTAAAGTTACAATTACATCAACACGAGGTTCCTGCTTGAGCCCATAAAGAGCTCTCTGCAACCTGCATACATGTGACTCCCTGTTCTCCACCTTGAACCCCTCGGTTTGCTCAATAAATCCTATTGAGGAAGGCAGTATTTACGTCCATTTGATGAATGCGACAACCCATCTCTACTACTAATGAGATTATAGTTTGAATAGAAGAATATCTAGAGATAGGGGCGAAGGTCTCCTCATAGTCAATACCTTCCTTCTGTGAATACCCCTTTTCCACGAAGCGTTCCTTGTACTTCTCCACACTTTTGTTTTCTGCATGCTTTACCTTGTAGATCCATCTGGATCCAACCACCCATTTTCCTTATGGCCTCTACACAACCTCCCACACATGGTTTTTCATGATGGATTCATACTCCTCAACCATAGCTTCCTACCACACATGATGTTGTGCAGCCTCCTCGAAACTGGAATTCTTGGATTTAATCAACTACGTCATCAGTGCCATATATCTAAGTCTTTTTGTTGGTTTGCTCCACCTCATGGAGCTCTTTGGAAGAGTGCCTGGAATTTTGAACTATGGACCTAAATCACTAAGGTCGTGTCCAAGTGTCTACATGTTGTGACTGCTGGTTATCCTCCTCCTTATGCGGCTCATCCTCCAAGTCAATGACAAAAGGATCCTATCCACCTGAATCCCTCTAAATGCTAGAACTTGTATCTTGTGTCTGTAACTGTACCTATACATGTGGCTCCTCCAACTTGACCCCTGAGTCCTATGTTGGTTTCTCATGTGCTAGTAAGTCGATAGATCTTCGTAAGGCTCTGTCCTCATCAAACTTGATATCCCTACTCAAAATTATCATCTTGCAAGTCAGAATATATACCTGTTATGCCTTAGAATACTCACTGTAACCAATAAGTAACCCCTTCTCTCCAGAAGGGTCCAAATTCTTCCTAGTGTCAGCATGAATGTGACAATAGTAGACACTGCCAAATATGCATGGATGACTCACATCTAGTCTAGTTCCTGTGAATACTTCATCGGGTGTCTTCCTCCCCAAAGTTGTTTGGGGACACTTGTTTTGAATGTAAACTATGGTCCTCTATGCCTCGACCCATAAGAATAGTGGTAATCCCTGATCAAATAGCATGGCCTTGGCTTCTCCTACCAATGTCCTATTCTTCCTCTCTGCAACTCCATTCTATTGCAGGGTATGAGGAACTATGTGCTCCTTCTTGATCCCCTCCGATGAATAATACTCCAAGTCATTTTAGGTGTACTCACCCCTGTTGTCCATACTCAATACACAAATATTCATCCTGATCTGATTTTCCATGAGTCTTGAACTCCTGAAACCACTTGAAGACCTATGACTTGGCCTTCAAGAAATACATCCAGGATTTCCTAGAATAATTATCAATGAACATGACGCAATAACTATATCCACTAAAAGATTGGACACTCATGGGTCTGCAAACATCCAAATGCACCAAGTCCAAAGTACCCTTAGACTTGTGCTCACTCTATGGGAAAGGCCTTGGTGTTCTTCCCCAACTCACAACCCTTGCAGTGGTTATGCTTCTCCTCCTGAACTTGCGGAACTCCAATAATTGCTTGTCTCAAATGCCTCAGTGCTCCATGGTGTAAGTGTGCCATTATCCTATGCCACAACTCACCTGACTGTTGATGCTGCTAATAAGAGCCTTTGTAGACTCGAAGTGTAATGTATACACCTTCCCGCTCTGGATCCCAATCACCTGATACAAACTCCTATCTGACCCCTTCGACCTGATATACACCTTTTGATATTGAAACTTCACCTAAAATCCCTTGTCCTCTAGGGTGGAAACGAATGTGGGGTTCTTGGTCAACCCTAGAACATACAATACGTCAGCAAAATAGAGGTATTTTCCAGACTCCCTCTGAAACGAAATAGTACCAAATCCCTACACCTGATACTACGCATCATCACCCAGCTCACTGTGGAGATTTACTTCACCCTCCAGCTATCTCTTAAAGAACCTTTTATGTCCTGTCATGTGACAAAATGTTCCACTATCGATGTACCAAATACTACTTCCTATGGTGCTTTCGATGAAATATATCAAACAAAAGTCCTCATCGAATTTTTTGCTGAACTCCTCCACCTCTACAGAACCTTCCATCTGGGTATTGTTCTTCTTCTTCCTGTCTAGGAACTGGGAGGCAAAGTGTCCTATCTTGTGGAAGATAAAACATTTGAATTTGGACCTGTCAATTTTTTTCTTACCACCCTTCTTCGTCTTTGCCTTACCCTTGCTCTTCCCTACTAGGTTTAGAGCTTCTTCATCCACATTATGTGAAGCACTGCTGGATGAACTTGAACCTTGACCCATACGAGTCTCTTCTAGCACAAAACATCCCATAATCTCTCCTAGTCAAGGAGCTTCTTCCTAGTCACCGCGCCCTTGACAAAGACGTCCCTAGCTTAGAAAAGTCATTGAGAACTATCTGAACTAGCTCCTCATCTTCAGTCTTATAGCCCACTGCTCCAAGGTCATCCCTGATCTGTGTGAGCCTTGTGAGATAAGGCACCACTGCTTCACCATTGGCCATCTTGGTGCTTCATAGTCTCTCCTATATCACCATCTTTCGGTTCTCGTTCTTACTCTGGTAAAGGCTTTCCAAAGCTGTCCACATTTCTAATAAGGTATTCTTCCTAGATAGGTGAGCAACAATGTGATCCTTCACTCCATCCAAGATAATCAAAATGGACCTAGATACCACCTTCTTCCACCTAGCCAACTTTGTCAGATCTGCGGGAACAACCTTCCTGGAATCATTGTGCTCCTCTGCATCACTGAGCATCCAGGATCCACATGATCCTTTATTTCCATGTAGGAATGTTATGATCCCCCTGGAGTCTTTCCTAGACTCTCAATTGTACGACCATAATGAAGTGTACCTATCAAACCCTAGATCTGAAACTCTAGGTTTGTGTTTTCCATAGATCTACCCCCTAATCTATCCAATAAAATTGCTTTCTCTCATATCTGCTCAGAGCTCAAAAGAGCTCTAATACCATGTAAATTTCCTTAAAACTCAATCTTGAGTTACACAGTATATATATATATATTATTGTTAACCACAAATGAGTTTCTTCACAAATAATGCAGCAAAAAATAAATACTGAGAAAACATAAAATAACAATCACACCAATAGAGACACTAATATTTTTGGGTATGGAAACACCCAGAAAAAACCCAAGATGAGAAAACAGGTGCAACCGTCTGAGAAGATATTTTATTAGCAAGATTTTGAACAATACAATCCAAAAATTCGATTTTAGCCAACCTGGAAAAATTGTACAACCGAAACACGCTGAGAAACCCCAACAAGATTGTATGGCCCCTACATCAGTGTTTATGTCCCTGCGTCAATTTATGACCTCCTCTGCGTTAGATTGTACCGCTACCTGCATCATCCTTTGCATCGCCTGTATGGATTCCCTGCGTCATTGTCACTACCTCTGCAATTTTCCTGTGTTGTCTCGTCGATCTCCGAAAATATGATTTTCAATCTCACTCTCTAAAAATCTTCTACAAACTTCTCTCTCTCTCACTCTTCGACTGAAAATCTATGAGCAAGAAATCTCCCTCTGGCAATGTGTGTGCCAAAGCAACTGTGTGTGTGTCCTCTCCACCAAATCAATCTCCTTTTAACTCAATGGCCAAGCGAAAACCCTAACTCTCACTATGGATCAATGGATGAGATCCTTCAATGAGATCAATGGCCAATATTATCTTACCCATCACTTAAATTATATTTCACTTGAACTTTATAAAAGTGCCTCCATTAAGTCAAATTAAAATAACATCATATAATGCACTTTTCCTAACTCTAAACTTTAGATAAAGGAAATGATCAATATGGATTTTTGTTTTATGTCTTATATCAGGCAAAGACACATGCCAATGATAAAGACCTTCCTTGTTGCCACTTTCTAACAATTTGAACCTAAAAGTATCCGAGTATAAGGCTGATCCAAAATAGTTCTAGACCAACATTGTTACTGTTGTTTGTTATTGTTTACTAAATTACTTTCCTACTACTGTTATTACTACTTTATTTCCTGTACATTGCTATTGTTAGATTCATCTCAAGGACCAACTTTCAACACAATTACCATTGAGGAGTGTTAAGTTGAAAGAGATGAAAATTATGATTAAATTTTATTATTATTGTTATATATTGTATCTAGCACTGATTTAAAGTTTCTTTTATGCATTAAAGTATATAAAATTTGAAATCTTCTCTCATAACCCTAACCTAGCTCAAACTTTAATAGTTAGAGCCTAAAGGAAACAAGACCAAGTACTTGATCCACTTGTGAGACACCACTATTCCCTATTGTCCTCTGTCATGCATATGCCACTATGGTTGTGTGTAATTATTAATAGCACATAGCCAAGGTCAACTAGAAGTCATCACCCTTTGCCTTAAGCTGTGTTTTCCACCTTCACCCAGCATTAGCAAATTGGTTAAACTTTGTGAGTATGGCATATGCAAAGGGATTCATGGGAGATTCAAGAGTCATTCAAGAACACAAGTATATTTTGTTAAATATTATTATTATTGTCACCATGATTTTGCTACTAGGATTTTAATTGGGTTTTAATATACATCTTGGAGCAGCTCTTACCTTGAATGCATGCGGGATCAGCTTAGATTATTATCTCACCTTCAGTTTGGGTATTTAGACCTGGTCAACCCAGTTGACCAAGTCAAACATAGTTTCCAATGCAGTGACTACAAAAAGCAACATTAGTTATATCAGCTCTAGATATGCATAGGAGCAATACTGCAGTCTTATTTTTTAGAGTTTTTCCCTAGTTTGCATGACCAGTGATTATTATCCCTTTATTATTAGTCAAATCACATTTTTATTATGAGATTGCTTCATACAGTGGTGCTCCTAGGGGGCTACAATGATTAGTGGGTATGAGTAGTCACCAATACCATTATACCATGCATCCGGACATTTCTATGTAGTCAGTTTGTCACAATTTTCAGTCGATAGAGAGTTACGGTGATTTTTATTGTTTTCAGAGACTGTACCACTAAAATATGGATTATGAAATTCACTGATAAAATTAATTTGGCTAGTGAGGTTCAAGAAGTGGCTTGGGAATGATTCTTGATGATGTATTATGGCTCTTCAAACTAGTTTGCTCCAGTTCCACTCAATTTCAGGCTCCAAAATATTGTATTATCTCTCCTAGGGAAGACGTCCCCCACGGGGCGTTACTTCGTTATGACTTCCCATTTCTCTCTAGTTCCACTCAGTTTTGGGCTCTGAATTATTTTATTAGTTGTCCTAGGGAGGATGTCCCCCATGGGGTGACCCTCACCTTAAACATTGAAGTATTTCATTGTTATATCTTATGTTATGATTATATATGAGGGCTAGGGTGGTTTATGTCTCCAAGGCACCCCTCTTCATGTATTACCATGTTATATCTTGCCACTTTGTTGTAATACATCTTAGTAAGACATCCTTGGGAAAAAGTGCACTACCCTTGACTTGGTCATATTGATCAATGTAAAAAAGAAAAAAGGTGATCTTCGTCGTTGTTGATTTTTTAATCTCAATCGTTGGATGTATATTTGCTATTATGTGGACACACTCTCGATCTATTTAAGAGAGTTTATTCCCCCATTGTAAATCATGAGCTCTGGAATTGGAACTTCTGAAAAAAGATATTTTTTCTGGAATCAAATACTTGTGTCTTTGTGGATGAGTGATTGAGATGATGATTGAAACTGCTTTTCTCTTGCACTAAAATATCTTGGAGTATTTTTCTTAAATATTCTGGACCCATTTCGATTTGCAGGTGAAGGAGGCAATTTGGAAAGAGGCACATTGGTGGGGAGACCTGCTCTGGCATCTCTTTTTGAATCAGGCTTTTAACAGGGAGTGGTTACTTCATTATGACTTTCCATTTCTCATATTTTATTCCTTATCAGCAAATCTAAATCTTTTCTTGTCTTACTTATTGGTTTTCTCTTCGTGTGGTAGGAAGAGAGGGCACATTAGGTCACTGGGAAAAATAATTTCAACAAGATTTTATGAGGTAGCAATCCTTGTCATTGAGGAAGGCATCTACAAATTCCAGGTGAGTATCTTAGGCAATTTGTCTCTATTTAATTTAGGCTATGCATTGGTCATCAATCAAATTCACTACAAGCCATAATTTAGTAACTAGGAAAATTCACCGAGACATATTACACTTATATTTTCAAATTTTGGTGATTTGGGTTTTGACGAACATCATCCAAAACCCCAATATACTCCTAGGCATCACCCTTAGACTCCATTTTCCCATTTGATTGAAGCACTAATCTCCTAAGCAAATCACCCTTCCTTAATTGATAGGGATTTTCTGAGTGTCACATTTTTTAATTGTCCTTTGGTCTTGAACATTGTCATACCTTTCATACAAGAAACAAATCAAGTGTGTTAAAAAACCTTAATTCCATATCCAACACTACCTAGGGAATCTATCTAATTTACCATCTAAACCCCCCTAGGGTTTGAAGTTTGATCATTTGCACTAACACACAAATTCTAGATCTCATAATTAAATTCATAAGTCATTAAATTAAAAACTTTGGGTAGTATAATCCATAGTTATAATTCCTCTCTACTCAAGTATACCTATTTTAGTGGCTTCATCCTTGGATCTAGGGTTTAATGACTATTCACCTTACATAGTTTTGGCTTACAGTTTCTGTTAGATTTGCACAAGATTATAGCAGTATATCTTAATTGCAATTAATCAATAGGATCACTAGAAAAAGAACAAAGCACAAAACAATAACACAAAGTGCTTTTATCCTGGGAAACCCAATCGGGAAAAACCAAGCAAACCTTCGTATAGAGATAATAAACTTCTGAGAACAA
>LPNX010836253.1:362337-392513 GCA_001517045.1 Pseudotsuga menziesii | reverse complement strand
AGAGAGAGAGAGAGAGAGAGAGAGAGAGAGAGAGAGAGAATGAGAGAGAATGTTTCTTGCAGATATAACCCCAGAAAACACTCTCCTAGACTATTGCAGCGCACCTTTTATGTCCGAGTGAGTAGGTGTGAATGTGTGTAGTAATGAGGGGCACCTCCTATTTATATTGATTTTCCTAGTGGAAAATCACTGGGGCCGACTTTTCAGTTTGACTGCGGCCGACCTACCTTGGGAAAATACAAATTTATTTTATTTTTGTTCTTTTTCTTTACTAATATTTCCCTAGGGGTTACATTGAATATGTCTAGGGTTTACATGAGTAGTTATATCAGTACAATCTCCCATAAGAGTTACAATAAGAATATCTTATGAATTTTCACAAGTTCCAACACTCCCTCTCAATGAGGAAGGTATTCTTCAGATGTGGTCATCATCAACATCATGAACATATGGGTCTCTTCTGTGCATCTTAGCTATCTCAATCATATTTATACATATTGAAGGTTGTCAGCACCGTCTCAGTCCTTTGAGAAGTGTCATCATGAGTTGGTTCTACCAAGATGTCCGAGAGAAGATCTTTTACTATCTGCAGTACTATCTGCTACCTGTCTATCTCTACTGCCGATGGGATCCTCCCATACATGGCTTGAGAACCTGGACGAGAAAATGTGCATGACCATCTATTACATGTTTGTATCATCTACCGATGGGCTAAGAACCTAAGATATTAGAGGTACCTATGCAATCACATGGAAATATACTACCTATCCAACTCATCTATTGATGGGATTTATCCCATACCTAGTTGAGCACATGAGTAGAGGCACCTCTGTGAACTCGACCATCTACTATCTGTCCATCTCATCTGTCGATGAGATTTCTCCCATACTTGGTTGGGAACCTAGACGAGTAGAGGCACCTAAGAAAAAGCATGGTAAATATCTCTCAGCCATCTCTCCCTCTCAAGGAGGGATACATTCTCCTCTACTCCAAGTCTTCCACAAAAGTATTCAAACTCCACCTTAGGAAGAGGCTTGGTGAGAATATCTGGAGTTGTTCATCTGTCAAAATATATTGTAATTCGACTGCACCTTTTTGCACCATATCACATATGAATTGATACCGAATTTGTATATTCTTTGAATCGTCATGAAATACAGGATTCACAGACATATGGACACAGCTTTGGCTATCACAGTGAATCATTGTTGGATCTGGAATTTGACCAAACAAACCTGCAAGAATTTTACGAAGCCAAACTTCTTCTTGGGATGCTGTGCTAAAATCCATATACTCAGCCTCTGCAATACCGAGAGCTATTGAGTTCTACTTCCTATTGCACTATGAAATTACTGCATAACCCAAACTGAAATAGCATCCCGAAGTGATCTTCCTAGCTGCAGTGCATCTAGCCTAATATGAGTCTCTAAACCCTTGCAATCCCAAGTCACAATGTGAATCATATCGTAGACCATATCCCACAACGTCGTGTAAGTATTTGAGCACATGTTTTGCAGCAGTCCAGTGAACCTAACTGAGGGAATTCACAGCATAGCAAATATCTAGTCTAGTGTTCATCAGATACATCAATGGCCCAATCAGTTGGTGATACATAGTGGGATCGATCAAATTTGAATCTAAAGTAGAATCCCTTAGCTTCTTCAAATTTGCATCCATTGGAGTAGCTATGGACTTGTAGTCCAACATTCTGAATCTCTTCAGTATATCTATGGTGTATTTTTCTTAACCTAGGAAAATCTCCTTCTGACTCTACCATACTTCTAATCCCAAGAAGTAATGCATTGATCCAAGATCCTTCATTTCGAACTCAAAGGCAAGTTTCTTCTTACACCACACATAAATTTTCTCATTTCCAGTGAGAAGCGAGTCATCATCATATAGTACCAAAATTTGTGGCTCATCATCCAAAAACCTTGTGGTAAAGGTTGGGGTCTGCATCACTCTTGGTGAATCCCAGACTCGCCAGGAATCCGTTTATTCATCCATATCAAGCATGGGGTGCTTGCTTGAGTCCATATAAATCCTTTTTCAGCTTGCATACATCATGACTCCTTTGAATGGATGATAAACCCTTCTGGCTATTCAATATATACTTCTTCCTCAACAATACCATTGGGAAAGGTTGTTTTGACATCCATCTTATGCAACTTCCATCCCATAGCTGAAGCAATAGCAATGATCGATATGATGGAAATATATCGAGCCACAAGAGAAAATGTCTCATCATAATCGACTCCCTTTTCTGAGAGAACTGTCTAGCAACGAATCTAGCCTTGTATTGTTCAATACTCCCATCTGCTCCATGTGGAGTTTCATGCCCCTTTGCATTCTACAAAGTCTATTGTACCCATTTAGGTCTTTTCTGGCCTACTATAATATCTCTAGGAACATCAAATGGCTTAACTCGATCAATGGGATTGATGTTGTCATCTTTCTCTGCTAACTCCCTATGAATTGGAGGGGGGGATTATCTCATCTCCTTTGGTTCTAACATCTCCTCATCATTGATCTCCATGTCTAATCCTCTGCCTTTCCTGACATCCATCTCTTCTTCAATGGTCACATCCCTGCTAACTTCAATCTTTCTGGATCCTAGGATGTAAATTCTGTAGGCCTTTGAAGATTGATTGTATCCCAAGAAAGTTCCCTTCTTTCCTAAAGGTTCTAACTTCGTCCTTTTATCCTTGTGTACATGAATTTAGACTAGAAAACCAAATATAAGAAGTAGTGTCCATCCTAGAGATGACCGGGTTCATCAAGGATACTTCAATTGTCTTATTCGAATCGTGACAGCAGTGTCGTCAGTGTAACATCCCCAGTTTTGACCTCGATGCACTAATCATACATGATATATATATATATATATATATATATATATATATATATATATATTGTAATTAATCCTGGTGTGGAGCTAAAGGAAAAATCCCCACCATCGATTTGGTTTTGTTATGTTCGGCGATTGGAACTGTTACCGATGGTATATCGGGATATGCAGCATACATATTAGGTTATGGCTTCATGTAACTAGGCATTTTAATTAAATAACCCCAACCAGCTATGTTCACTGCAACCAAATTGAAAAGGGCATGATTTCTAAGGATGAGGGTGGGATGTTAAACCTAAGCCTATGAGGGAAAAGCCATGTGTCACCACCCTGTTTGTTTTTCTCACCTTCCCTTGTCTCATCCAACTACCACCTTTAATGTCTGCTGAGTAGTTGAGGCAGTTATTGTTGGGAAGTGGTGGGTGGCAGGACTGTCAGTCTTTGCCACATGCTCACTCCACCAGTCATCTCTCCACCTTCACGTGGGTAAGGGAAACACCACTACGCCACTCTCTCTCATGGGTTCTGCTCATTCTCACGTGGAGACGTTTTGCTCTATTCACCTTCTCATGCGCAGGGGGTTTGGATGGTCTTCATCATGCAGAGCTGAGTTCAGAAGGGTGAAATTTATAGTTTGGGGTTCGTTCTCCCCTTTTCTCTTCGATTGCTAGTCTCTGAGATGTTCACTCTCGTGCAGGATATCGTTCTCCTTTCTCACCATTGTCAAACTGTGTGATGTTTGGTTACTTCATCGCTGAACCGCGGTTGTAGTTCTCCTCTGATTAGTTGGGTTGCTGTGAGTACCTATGTTGTGTGGGATGTGGTTTCACCAACATTTTTGTTGGTTTTGGTTTTTCCTTGTGATTTGGGCTTCCATAGGTTGCTGTGTAATCGTTTTGGCCACGATAGGGCCAAGAACGATTCAGGTTTTGTTTCCCCTGTCCAAGCTGTGAAGTGCTTGTTTTGCTGCATGAATGCAGATGTTGGTCTTCGGAGTGCATAGGAGTGGCGATGAGGGCCTGATTTGCTTGACAAACCTGGTGCATTTGGGAAACACACAGACAGAGCTAGTGGGCTGGATTTCTTCTCCACAACCCTTGAATAGCACTGGAAGGGAGATTAGGGTATGAGGGACTGCGTTGCAGAGAAAGGACTGATTTCCTTATGTTGGGTGTGTGTGGGTGTCCTAGAATCCAGAATGGATCTAGTATAGGTGTCCTTAGGTCTTCCATGAGCTCACGAACTTAGCAGTTAGCCTTTCCCCAACTCCTGGATGGCCTGATAAACCCAATCATGTTGGCTTGGCTGATCCGTTGTTTTCCTGATAAACCCAATTGTATTGGCTTGGCTGCACTGTATATCCTTTTGGTGTTGTTTTCCTTGGCTATGTGTAAGCCTGCTAGTTCCTTATTCCTTGGGAAATCATGCCTAGCTCAGGGGTGGCAGCATTGCTGTGAGACTAAAGAGCACACGGGGCTATGGTTGGGTGGAACATTGCAGCGACATAGCTGGTTGTGGGACAGTTCTCATAAGATAAGTATTCTTGACTAATCTGTCTTGCAATCGTAATTACTGTCAATGAATTATGATGATGGACATGTTTAACGTTGAATTATATATGAATGAATTTTGTTTTGCTTCCTCTATGTATATGAACAATTATGCATTGTAGTATGTTTTATGTTTTTAAGTATCTTGTCTCAGCATCATAGTTATGATCATGTTCATGGGGCTAGTTGCCCAGATGTTTGGTGTTTAGTAGCATCCTATTGCCTGGTTGAAGGGTCAGGGACATTACAAAATGGTATTAGAGCTCTGATTGCAGCATGGGCTTGAATGGGCCGTGAAGATGCAGTGACAGAGCTTATGTTGTAGCAATTGGGCCGCAGACAGCCATGAGAAACAGTCAACAGAGGCAGGATTCCTACTGCCCAGAAGAAACCAAGAGAGGGTGATGACAAGAAAATTCACAAAAAATTTCTAAGTGCCAGAATTGTCGGCCCATCGGAGAACTTAGTGCGAATTTCCTTTGACACGGCGGAAGTGCTAGCTTGAAGCCCACCCATTGGTGGAAGGTTTTGTGAAATTTTGCTTAAGTGTTAAAATCATCGGCGATCAGCGATGATTAGTTGATCGCATTGCTGATGCCTAGATGATCAAGTTGCCGACGCAGCAAAAAGTTTGGTGACTACGTCGGAAGAAGTTAGATGATCTTACGCCGCCATTGTGGATGGCTAGACAACTATGCTTCCGACGAGTAGAGCCTCCGACTGCCAATAGTGTAGAAGAAAGTCGTTCCGTCAGCCAACGCAGCGAAAAAGTTTCCAAAAGTTTTCTAAGGAATGGGATGATCAGAAAAAGGAGGAGAATAGACATTGGCATCACCTATGAATAGTTGAAGGAAGAGCTGATGCGGTGGAAGACAAGGCAAGAAGAAAATTCAAAATTTTTCTCTAAGGAACGAGATCATCGGCCATCAGGGAATGTTAGTTGTACATGTCATCGATGAAAGAATTAGTGGATCGGATCACCGATCGGAAAAGGTTTGATGAAGGTGAAATGCAGTTGCAGCTGCCTAGTCAACTATCCATCCGATGCCACAATGAACAACTGCTCCGACCACTGACGAGTGCCCCGTGGAGACCATAGTGACTTTGCTGTCCGCCGTTGTGGCCACATAAAGAACTAACCACCTGAGGAGAAGTGCATCCGAGCACAGATGCCGCAAGCGATTAGTCACTCCAACCATCGACAAAGTCGTGAGCTACGAAAGACATAGAAAGATCGTGGGCCGCCATTGCGGAATCCGAAAGGACTAATCGTCCGATGCGCAGAGAACCCGACCACCGACACAGTGGTTAGTCAATGTTATCGTCGATGAAGTTCAGAGCGATAGATGATTATGGACCTGATATGGCGGACAAAATTAGACTAACGGATCACCGATGAAACTCGAGATAGTAGACCACTATAGGCTGATACGGCAGAAGGAAATAAACAAGCAACCAGCCAACACAGTGGATAAAATTAGATGTTCTAGTCACCGAAACGCCGAAAGATTAGTGAAGAAAGGACCCGATGAATAGTCGATTTTCTCGTCGATGCAGATTAGGAGTTTAGTCGATTTGCCCACCGAAACACCGGAGAGAAATAAATGGACAGGCCACCGATGAGCTGGGTGTTTTGACCATCGAAGTGTCGGAAAGATAGTTGGGAGGAGGTCCGATTGGGACAAAGGATATTTGGGTTTTTGAGAGAACTTCTCAGTGATTTTTCAAGCAATTTTCAATTGCCTTCCAGTAGGCTTTCAGCAGACTGTCAGTGGATTACAAATCTGAACAATAGATAGAGAACATTCTGTGTTTTAGCAAAATTGTTGTTTGTAAATTTCCAGAAGAGGAAGGTAAGTAGTTTTGATTTATATTAATGAGATGCATCTAACAGTTTGCTACTAACACATTTGCAGAATTATAGACCACTTCCAAGAGCAGTATTCTAGGAAGAACAGTGTGGTGAAGCAAGAAGGGGTTCAGTCATGAGAACCCATGACAGATATGATGCTCGAGGTTCTTACGAGCGTACAGGAGATGCCATGGGGGAAAATTCCCATAATGGAAATGATGACATAGAGTCTAATGGAAGAAGATTCCAGGAGACACTGTCCGAGGTTGCAGCCACCATGAGAAGCTTGATTAAATCCCAGGAAGAACAACATCAGTTGAATGCTGCCATGTTGTAGAGTTTGATAGACTTGCAGAGAAAGATAGATTCTGGATGACGTACATCAAGACCCGAAGGCAGTAAGAGCAGCACTAGGAGGAGGAGAAGTACTTCCAGTGGTTCATTTGACTCTGAAGAATCCAGTGGAGATGCAAGTTCATCTTCTCATAAAAGGAAAATAAGAAAACACCATAGGGATCACTCTCAAGATGAAATTAGGAAATCTAAACCTCCTACATTTGATGATGAAATAAATACTGGACAAGAGGCTGAAGCTTGGCTTGTTGGGATAAAGAAGTACTTTCAAGTGCAGGATTATTCGGGAAAAATGAAGGCACGCGTTTCCATATTCAATCTGAATGGAAGAGCCTCCATTTGATGGGAACACTTCAAGCAAGTAAATAGGATCAGTGAAAGGATATTGAAGTGGAAACAGTTCAAGAAGTATTTTAAGCGGACATACCTCTTTGACAGGTATTATGATGATAAGATTAAGGAGTTCCATGAGCTGATATTGGGACAGTAGACCATGGATGAATATGCAAATAAGTTCTTGGAATTATTGAGGTATGTCCGGTACATCAAAGATGAAAAAGTGAAGGTCCAGCAGTTTCTAAGTGGATTTCCTTAGTCTTACAAAGATAGAATTGAGTTTTATGAACCAAGGACTCTTGAAGAAGCCATAAGGAAGGCTAAGTATTGCTATGAGAAAAGCAAAGGTAAACCTAATTACCATAAGGAATGGAAGGACAAGAAGAATGAGAAGTTTGACCAAAGGAAGAAAGGCTTCAAACCTTCTAGATTTAGGAATCAGTAGAAGAAGCCATACCAAGCGACGAGTAATCCAGTTGGGGTGACAGGTGGAAAGCCTAAAGATCCACAATAGAATAAAGGTCCACTCAAATGTTGGAAATGTGAAGGACCCCACTTGCACAAATATTGTCCACTTGAGAATGAAAGTGCAAGGCTAGATTATAACATTCAAGAAGCAGAAATAGTGGGTCAAGTAGCAAGGGAAATCCCTAGAATTTATGCAGCACTGGAGGACTACCAGGAAGATCACCAGTCAGCTGTGGTTGAAGTAGCAGGTAAGATTGTTGAACAATTTGTTTCTATTTTGATTGACCCTGGTTCTATGAATAGTTATATCACTCCTAGGGTAGTGGAGATTTGTGATTTTAAGAAGATCAAGCATAGAAAATCTTGGTTAGTTCAGCTAGCCACTGGGACTAAGAGAAAGGTCAGTGAAGTGGTAGAGAAATGTCCATTGGCTATGGATGGATTGATCACTTGTGTGGATCTGAATGTTCTACTGCTTGGTTCCTATGATGTTCTCATTGGAATGGATTGGTTAGAAGCTCACCGAGTGAAGCTTGACTATTATAACAAGAATTTTGAATGCATGGATGAGGAAGGAAACCCAGTAGTGGTGAAGGGTATTCCAGAGGTAATTTCAGTAAGACAGATTTCAGCAATGCAGTTGAAGAAGTTCTGTAGGAAAGGTTGCTAGTTGTATGCAGCTCATATTCTGGAACCAATAGGAGATGAAACTCCTAGGTTGGAAGACTATCAGGTTTTACAGGAATTCAAAGATGTATTTCTTGATGAGATTCTAGGGATTCCTCCAAAGAGGGACATTGATTTCACCATTGAACTTGTGCCAGGAGTGGCACCAGTGTCCAAGACACCCTATAGGATGAGTACACTGGAGATGTTAGAGTTGAAGATGCAACTACAAGAGTTGTTGGAAAAGAAGTATATCCAGCCGAGTGTGTCTCCTTGGGGAGCACCAATTCTGTTTGTAAAGAAGAAAGATGGTACACTCCAGTTGTGTATTGATTACAGACAGTTGAACAAGGTTACTGTGAAGAATAAGTATCCTTTGCCTAGGATTGATGACCTCTTTGAACAGATGAGAGGAGCAAAGGTATTTTCCAAGATTGACTTGAGGTATGGTTATCATCAGGTGAGGATCAAGGATGAAGACATTCATAAGACAACCTTCAGAACAAGGTATGGGCATTATGAGTTTGTAGTGGTACCATTTGGTCTCACCAATGCACCAGCTACCTTTATGTGCCTTATGAACAATATCTTTAGCAGATATTTGGACAAGTTTGTTCTTGTATTCCTTGATGACATTCTTATTTATTCTAAGAATGAGGAAGAGCATGAAGAGCATTTGAAATTGACATTGCAATTACTCAGGGAGCATCAGCTGTATGCAAAACTGAGCAAGTGTGACTTCTATAGAGATAGAATTCAGTATTTGGGTCACATTATCTCAGAAGAGGGTATATCAATAGACCCTGAGAAGATTGAAGCCATCATGAATTGGCCTACTCCAAGAAATGTGACAGATGTAAGATCTTTTATGGGACTTACAGGATACTATAGGAGATTCATTGAGGGGTTTTCCAAGGTTGCACATGCCATCACTTCTTTGCAAAAGAAGGGGGTGAAGTTCAAATGGACTTTGAAGTGTGAAGAAATTTTCCAGTGGTTGAAGCATCTTCTCACTAGTGCACCCATATTGAAAGTTGCAGATCCAGAGAAAGATTTTGTGGTATGTACTGATGCATGTGGACAAGGGCTAGGAGGAGTCCTTATGTAGGACAACCACATGATATGCTATGAGTCAAGAAAGTTGAAGGAGCATGAGAAGAACTACGCCACTCATGATCTAGAGCTTGCAGCCATAGTACATGCTCTCAAGATATGGAGGCATTACTTGATGGGTAGAATATTTGAACTCAGAACAAACCATTGTGGCCTAAAGTGTTTATTTGATCAGCCTACTTTGAATGTTAGGCAAGCAAGATGGCTGGAGTTTTTATGTGAATTTGATTTTGAAATCAAGCACATAAAGGGGAAAGAAAACAAGGTAGCTGATGCACTCAACAGGAAGATGCAAGAAATGCATGTGGCATCTCTTAGTATTTGCCAATCAGATTTGAGATAGCAGGTTGTTAATCATGTTGCTAGATATGAATTGTATGAGTAGGTAAAAGAAAAATTGCAGCAGCAAAGGATTGAGAAGAGGCATGAGGGATATAAATTAGAAGAAGATGGACTTCTTACTTATAAAGGCAGAATTTATATTCCAAATGTAGCATATTTGAGGAGAGTTGTTATGGATGAAATCCATCAAGCTCCGTATTCTGGTCACCCAAGATATCAGAAGACACTTGCTACAGCTAGAAAGTAGTTCTTTTGGCCAGGAATGAAAAAGGACATGGCTGAATACATTTAAAGGTGCATGAAATGTCAACAGGTAAAGGTTGAAAATCAACATCTAGCATGCTTGTTGCAGCCTTTGCCAGTTCCAGAATGGAAATGGGAAGTTATTTCCATGGATTTTATTACCGGATTGTGAATGACTTGGAGACAACATGACTCCATCATGGTTGTGGTAGACAAGTTGACAAGGGCAGCGCATTTTATACCAGTGAAGTCTACACATAAGACTGATGACATTGCAAAGATATTCATGAAGGATATTTTCAAATTGCATGGATTTCCGAAGGCAATAGTCTCTGACAGAGATGTCAAGTTCACTTCCAATTTTTGGAAAGGGTTGTTTGCAGATTTGGGTACAAAGCTAAACTTCAACACTACATACCATCCTTAGACAGATGGGCAGACTGAGAGAGTCAATCAGGTGCTTGAAGACATGCTTCACATGTACGTGATGGACAAACCAACCATGTGGGAATATTACCTACACTTGGTAGAGTTTGCTTACAACAATGGACAACAGGCATCCTTGGGGATGAGTCCGTATGAAGCTTTGTATGGAAAAAGGTGTAGGACACCAGTGACTTGGGATAATCCAGTGAACAGGATTGTGCTTGGACCAGAATTACTCAAGGAAATGGAGCAAGAGGTTGTAAAGATCAGGAAAAATCTGAAAGTAGCAGAGGATAGACAGAAAAGCTATGCAGATAAGCATAGGAAGAACAGAGAGTTCAGTGTTGGGGATCATGTGTACCTCAGAGTGAGGGAAAAGAAGAGTTCCTTGAAGCTTGGAAGTTGTGCCAAGCTGTCCCCAAGATATTGTGGGTCGTTTGAAGTGCTTGAAAGAATAGGGCCTGTTCCATATAAACTTGCATTTCCTGCTAGTACTAGAGCTCATAATGTTTTTCATGCTTCTTTGCTTAAGAAATATGTACATGATCCTAACCATGTGATAAATTGGGATGTGATTCTGGTGGAACCCGAGGGAGAGTTTCGAATAGAGCCAATTTGTATCCTTGATAGGAAGGTCACAATGCTCCGGAACCGAGCCATAGGGCAGGTAAAGGTGCAATGCGAGCTCTATAGACCTGAAGAGGCTACGTGGGAGCTAGAGGATGCCATGCAATTGACACATCCATTTTTGTTCAATTATGTGGAACACTAAGGTGATACCAGTGTAACATTTTGTTGAATTTTGTAAAGCACTAAGGACAGTGCTATTGAAAGGGGGAGGGGAATGTAACATCCCCATTTTTGACCCCGATGCACTAATCATACATGATATATATATATATATTGTAATTAATCATGGTGTGGAGCTAAAGGCAAAAGCCCCACCATCGATTTGGTTTTGTTATGTTCGGCGATTGGAACTGTTACCGATATCGAGATATGCGGCATACATATTAAGTTTTGGCTTCATGTAACTATGCATTTTAATTAAATAACCCCAAACAGCTATGTTCACTGCAACCAAATTGAAAAGGGCATGATTTCTAAGGATAAGGGTGGGATGTTAAACCTGAGCCTATGAGGGAAAAGCCATGTGTCACCACCCTGTTTGTTTTTCTCACCTTCCCTTGTCTCATCCAACTACCACCTTTAATGTCTACTGAGTAGTTGAGGCAGTTATTGCTGGGAAGTGGTGGGTGGCAGGACTGTCAGTCTTTGCCACACGCTCACTCCACCAGTCATCTCTCAACCTTCATGTGGGTAAGGGAAACACCACTACGCCACTCTCTCTCATGGGTTCTGCTCATTCTCACGCGGAGACGTTTTGCTTTGTTCAACTTCTCACGTGCAGGGGGTTCCGATGGTCTTCCTCACGCAGAGCTGAGTTCAGAAGGGTCTGATTTCTAGTTTGGGGTTCGTTCTCCCCTTTTCTCTTCAATTGTTAATCTATGAGATGTTCACGCTCATGCAGGACATCGTTCTCCTTTCTCACCATTGTTATATTGTGTGATGTTTGGTTACTTCATTGCTGAACCGCGGTTGTAGTTCTCCTCTAATCAGTTGGGTTGCTGTGAGTACCTACGTTGTGTGGGCTATGGTTTCACCCACATTTTGGTTGGATATGGTTTTTCCTTGTGATTTGGGTTGTCGTAGGTTTCTATGTAATCGTTTTGGCCACGATAGGGCCAAGAACGGTTCACGTTTTGTTTCCCCTGTGTAATCTGTGAAGTGCTTGTTTTGCTACATGAATGCATATGTTGGTCTTCAGACTGCATAGGAGTGGTGATTAGGGCCTTTTTTGCTTGAAAAACCTTGTGTGTTTGGGAACCACACAAACAGAGCTAGTGGGCTGGCTTTCTTCTCCACAACCCCTAAGTAGCATTGGAAGGTAGATCAGGGTTTGAGGGATTGCGTTACAGAGAAAGGACTGATTTCCTTGTGTTGGGTGTGTGTGGGTGTCCTAGAAGCCAGAATAGATCTGGTATAGGTGTCCTTAGCTCTTCCATGAGCTCACCAGCGTAATAGTTAGCCTTTCCCCAGCTCCTGGATGGCCTGATAAACCCAACCGCGTTGGCTTGGCTGATCCGTTGTTTGCCTGATAAACCCAATTGTATTGGCTTGGCCAAACTGTGTATCCTTGTGGTGTTGTTTTCCTTGGCTATGTGTAATCCTTCTAGTTCCTTATTCCTTGGGAAATCATTCTCGGCTCGGGGGTGGCAGCGTTGCTAAGAGACTAAAGAGCACGCAGGCCTATGGTTGGGTGGAACGTTGCAACGACATAGCTGGTTGCGGGACAGTTCTCATAAGATAAGTATTCTTGACTAATATGTCTTGCAATCATAATTACTGTTAATGAATTATGATGATGGACATGTTGAACACTGAATTGTATATGAATGAATGTTGTTTTTCTTCCACTATGTATATGAACAATTATGCATCGTAGTATGTTTTATGTTTTTAAGTATCTTGTCTCAGCATCATAGTTATGATCATGTTCATGGGGCTAATTTCCTAGATGTTTGGTGTTTAGTAGCGTCCTCTTGCCCGGTCGGAGGTTCTGGGACATTACAGCCAGGTTTCTATCATATGTAATAGAACAAAATCCTTTTCTTTGAGGGATATCTCCCTCTACCTCTCAGAAGTCGATTGAGTAAATATTTTTGAAGCAACAGATAGACTGACATTCATAGAAGCCTTCTGCTTCTAATAACCAAATCTATGCATGGGATCATTCTAGGCCTGAGAGTCATAATTCATACTTCTAGAAGCTTTATGCTTCCATTACATCCGTATATCAATGGGATCACTTGTCCTTGTAGATCATGGCAGTCCCTACAAGTCAAATCCCATCAGATGGTTAGCAATATTTCATAATCAATGTATTAAGAAAATAATGTAGGCAACTTTTAGTCAATGCTTCGACACAACACACATAAGGCCATTATTTGGATGCTTATGGTCTCCATTATATCGTACCATTAAGAGTGTGTACTACTCCAAGTATGTTATAAAGGATTTGTCATCCTAGATGGGTTGTGCAGCATGACAGGCTATTTAAACAATCATGTGTATAGAAAATACTACATAAGCCTACTTGTTAATAAAGGAAGCACATGCTCAATTACTACCTGAATGTAGAAAGGTAGATCTGCTTAAAACATTTTCAAAAGTAACCAGATCTAATCTACTAGAGCATGTAAGATCAAATACTTATCTTTGGGTTGTTTTGTTGAAAATCTTGCACAACCAGAGTCCGTTGATCTTTGTATGTTTGCTGGAAGATCATCATAGTTTGGATCTTCATATCATTATTTTTAGAAGAAGAACTCAAATGATCATCATTGCTTGCCTTCTTGTGAGGAGTGTCTTCTTCTACATCAACAGTTGATGCTTCATGCTTCCTTTTGTTTGAACTTCGACAATTGTCGGCATAATGACCATAAGCCTTGCACCCATAGAACTGCATATGAGATAAATCCTTCTTCTCTTTCTTTTGTTCTGAGGGTGGACTTGATCTCCTACCTTGGTGCTTGTGATTGTAAAAATTCCTTCCCCTTCCCTTGCCTTTCTTGGCATGACATACAAACTCTTGATTCTCCTCAGGTTGAGTTCCATGATGTCTTTGTCTTGCTGCTATTCTTGTCTCTTCCTGAGTGCATTTTGCCCATATCTTATCAAATTTGGGAAACTTGGTTCGACCACTTATGGTTTGGATGAAGGAATCCCAAGATGGTGGGATGCTATTTAAGGTGGTCATGACAAGATAATTTTCTTCATGGTTGTCTCCATTGGACTTTAGCTTATCCCAGAGCTCAGTGATCCCCATGAAATATGAGGCAATATTCCTGGACTTAGTCATCTTAATATTTGATAGTTCATTCCTCAATGTGAGAGTTGTGTTGATGCTACTGTGTTCAAATAGCTTCTTCGAGGTTACATTGAATATGTCTAGGGTTTACATGAGTAGTTACATCAGTACAATCTCCTGTAGGAGTTACAATAAGAATATCTTCTAAAGTTGCACAAGTTCCAATAGTTTCATTTGGTGATTTAGTCTTTGGTCTTTCCTTTTAGGATAGATCTGGGTCTTCCCCTTTGTCACTTGGGCTTTAATGACATAAAGCAAAGGGTTTGTAAACTAGTATGACAACCAATCCATTATAAGGGGTTTGAGACACTCATAGATCACCTCTTTAGTTGCTCGACTTCTCTACAGTCCTTGATAGGATACCTTTGTGGGGCAAGTACAAGTTGTGTGATAACATAATCTCTTGTGGTGATCTTATTTTAGACAAGGAAGGATAAGATTCTTCCTCCATTTTTATTATTATTCTAGGAAGGTGTATGTATATTGAATATTATCCCAAGGGATTGGCTTTACCAGTAGTTAAAAATATTGTTGTGAATTTGGCTAGTTCAGTGCCAACAAGTGCACTGCTCAAATCTCCTTGGGTTAAGTGCACTAGTCTACGCTAATGGGTTTACTAGGGATTCCATCCACAGGTGTGGAGAATCATCCCTTTGGTTTTCATGAAAAAAAAGAACATTGTAGATTTTAGAATGGAAAATAGCCTGCTTCTCAAAATGATAAAAGTTCCAAAACCTTCAAAATGCTCAGAAAAATTCAAAATAACCTACCTACAACTTGATAGTTGAGACTTCCTAGACCTGAAGTTGCCTCAATCTTTGCCTCTACCAATTAAATTTCTACAAAGTTCCAATATATAAGTCTCAAATCTTCACTCTACCCACTTCAAGCTCCAACCTAGCTGAAATACTTTTTCTTTGAATGTTTTCAACTTCATTTTCAAGACATTCTAATAAAAAATAAAGCTCTTTATAGTCAGGTATTAGGAGATCTAGTCTTAACACATACAAGCGTGCTCACCTTGAGATAGTCAAAACCATTATGCTTTAGTGGATTATGTGACACAAGTAATCTACTCCATTGCATAATATTCAAATTTGAATATGAATTGGGTATGAAAGAAATACATAACAAAAAAATCTAGTACGGCTCCAATATGGAAGTATACATCTCAGAGATATGAAAATATGCATTTTGTTCTAAATTTTAGAAGAAATTTAGCCTCGAGAATACCCAATAAATCATAAAATATAATGCTTTCCTTCAAAATTTGTCGACTTAATTATATTTACACCTGTATTTAGGATTTTTAAAATATTTTTTAGGTTTTTGGGCTATTTTTTGGGCAGTTTATGGATCTGTAGGTATCAATTACATAAGGTATATTATCAAAGACAATCAAAAGTAAGTTATTGTAACACCCTGGTTTTGACCCCGTTTGCATTAAATGTATATGATGTAAATATTGTATTTAATAGTGGTGTGGAGGTAAAGGCAAAAGCCCCACCATCGATTTAGCATTTTATGTTTTTGCAATTAAAAATCATTGTCGATGGTATTTTTGTGCTAGCCGGCACATTATAATTTTGGACATCATGTAAATATGCAATTTAATTATAAACCCACAACCAGCTATGTCAATGCAACAATAATGAGATGGGGGCGTGATTTCGTAAGGATAGGGGGTGGTATTCAAACCCTTGGGCCAATGGGGAAAAGCCAAATGTCAAAGGGAGAACCCATCAAACTGTCCACTACCTTTCTTGTCTTATTCACCCAATCATTTACTACTGCCAGAAGTTGGTTGAGTTGGTTATTGCATGGGATGGGCAAGGTATGACAACCCAAATTCGAATTTGAGAAGCTACCAGTTTTGGGAAATGCGATTTTGACTTATGGGGCAAGTTATTGCCCAAAAATGTGGCCCATTCCTTTAGGCATTTAGTTTTTTGGTCTTTCCCACAATTTTGGAGCTCTTGGCATTCACCATTCATGTTTTCTGTTATGTTCTTCATTTTTGCCAGGGTTGGGTAGTGGTTTTGCTAACAGTTAGTGGCTTGGATCTCTCCTTGGCATCTTTGTGTTGTTTCCACATCTCCACAATTGTGGAATTTCGTGTTTCAGTTTTGCACAGCCAATGGGGGGCACAGAGCAACAAATTTTGGGTGTTGATTGAGTTCGTTTTGGCCACGTTAGGGCCATAAAAAAATATGGAAATCGAATTGTTGTTAAGGGGGTTGTTTTACCCATTGTTGTTTACGTTTTTGGTTGAAAAATGTTTTTCATCAATCCCACATCTGGAAATTGTTGTGTATGCCTCTGTTGTTTTGATTTGAACTATTTTTGGAGTGGAAATGGGGTCTGAGATAGCTTGATAAACCTAGTCGAAGAAGGAAACCTCACAGACAGAGCTAGAGGGTTGGCTTTCTTCTTTGCACACTCGGAACAACACTGGAAGGGAAGGCATAGCCCGAGGGACTGTGTAGTAAAGAAGGGGATGCTTCGTTGTGTTGGGTATGTAGATGTTTTAGAAGTTAGGCTAGATCTGGTGCAGGTGTCCATAGCTATTTGGTTGATCTCACTAGCTTAGCAGTCAGCCTTTCCAACTCCCTTATAGCCTGATAAACCCAACTGTGTTGGCTTGGATGATTTTTGTGAATCCTTGGCTATGTGTGAGTCTGCTAGTGTTCCCTTATTCCTTGTTGGAATCATGCTCAGCTTAGGGGTGGTAGTGTTAATGAGAGATTGATGAGCATGCTGGCCTATGGTTGGGTGGAACATTGCATCGATGTAGCTGGTTGCAGGACAAGCTTCTTCTAAGATAAGTATCTCTTGTGTTAAATCTTTGCACTTGTATTTGTTTTATAAATTGATATGAACATGTTAAATTCTCTAATTCAATGAAATTGCTTCTGCTGTTTGATAATCATTTATGCATCTGTGTATGTTTTTATTTCATTGCATTTTATCTCATGTTCATGGGGCTAAAATGCCCGGTATAGATAGCAGTTATGTTAGTCGCATCTCTCCACCGAGTAGAGGGGTGGGGACGTGATAGTGTGGTATCAGAGCTATGTTGCAGCTTTGGGCCTCAAAGGGGCCATGATAAAACCACCTCTGAGTTCAACAGAAGAGCAACAAACAGAAGATAGAAAAAATAGAAATTTTTCTATGGGATATTCTCCTATGTCAGCTGAGGTGGCTAAAGGAAAGCCGCAGTGGCAGTTGGGTTGCCAAGACCCGAGCCGATACGTTGGTTGCGTCACCCAAAGGGAGCCAACGAAGAAGCAGCCGTAGTAGCCGATGCGTTGAAGCGGCAACCGGGTTTCCAGAAGTTGAGCCAACGGCGGTGGCTGGATTGGTAGATTCAAGCCGCAATGATGGCTAGGTTGACGGAAGGAGAGCCGAAGCAGCGGCTGAGTCCCCAAAAGGGAAAGCCATAATGACAGCCAACATCATGGGAGAAGAAGACCTTGAAGAGAGCCGATACATTAGGCGCCTTCACAAAAGTGATCCGATCCGTTGGCAACAGGAGGAGAAGCTCGAGAAATTTTGAAATTTCTCTAAGTGGTGAAAACATTGAAAGATGTTGTTGAAGCTAGCCGATACGTAGGATTAGTTATCTGGAGTAGAGCCGCAATGGAAATAGAAAACCATGAAGGGCTGCCAATGACTATGGAAGAAAAGAAAAAATATTTCCGCAACGATGGAAGGATCGATCGAATGAAAATCGGAAACTCTTCTGATCCACAGCGGCGGGTGGAAGCGGAAGAAACTTTGGAAAACTTCCGCAACAACGGATGAAAACTGGGAAGTTTGTCGACAAGCATCGGCTAGGATGAACCGACGAGCGGTGGAAAGAAGAGGAAGTTCAAGCCAATGTGTGGCGGCAGAAAATTGAAGATCGAGCCGCAACGGCAGCGGGTGAGAAAGAAAGGAGGAGCCACAAATGACAGCGGGTGGAAAAGAAAGGAGCCACAACGATAGCGGATGGAAAAGGAGGATCGAGCCGCTGTAGAGGGTAAAAGTCTAAAATTTTTCCGATGCAGCGGGTAAAAATTTTGAAAATTTTTCTGAAACAGAGTTTTGACTGGGATTTTCAACAAGCTTTTCAGTAGGATTTCAAGGGCCAGAAAGATGAGAAATGCCAACATGATTATGCACCCAAATGCACAAAATTGAAATATTTACAAAAAAAAAAAACAAAAAAACAAAAAAAACGAGGGCACTGCCCTGTAGTGGCGCCATAAGGGGGCAATCCCCCTTGACCCCTGTCGTCCCCTTCAAACAGTCGTTGTTGTGAAAGAAAATCATGTTTTTGAGAAAGTTGTCAATATGAGATTTTTCTAGATGAAGGTAAGTAATGTATAAATTCATGTGAATGTTATGCAGCTAACAAATTTTGTTTATTAACACATATTGCAGAATTATAGTCACCTTCAAAGAGCAGCATTCCACATAGTGCAGATCAGTAAAGTTGGGTTTTGTTTCATCCATGAGAACCTACAGCATGACTGATGCACAAAACCCCAATGAGTACGAGAAAGATGCTATGGGGGAAAATGTTCGAGTTGGAAATGCTGAGATGGAGTCTAATGGGAGAAGATTTCAAGATACTCCCCCAGATTTTGCAGCCACCATGAGAAGCCTAATGGTGGAGATGCAAAGTTACAGGGCAGATAATGAAATATTGGTTAAGGCTTAGGAGGAGCAGAATCAGCTAAATGCATCCATGCTGCAAAGTTTGACAGACATCTAGAGGTGGATGAACTCTGGGGACTGAACAATAAGACTAGAAGGTAGTAAGAGCACCACTAAAAGAAGGAAAAGATCTCTTAGTGAGTCATCTGAATCTGAAGGATCCACTGGGGACTCAAGCTCTTCATCTCACGGGAATGAGAGGAAGAGGCGTTACAAGAACCATTCACGTGATGAATTTAAGAATGCAAGGCCTCCTACATTTAACGGTGAGATAAAGAATGGACAAGAAGTTGAAGCTTGGCTTCTTGGGATGAGGAAATATCTCCAAGTCCAAGACTATTCAGGAAATATGAAGGCTAGGGTAGCCATATTCAATTTGACTGGAAGAGCATCCATATGGTGGGAGCACTTCAGGCAGGTAAAGAAGATCAATGAAAGGAAGATTGTATGGAATCAGTTCCAGAAGTATTTCAAGCAGAAGTACCTCTCTTACAAGTACTATGATGATAAGATCAAGGAATTCCATGAGTTGAGATTAGGACAACAAACTATGGAAGAGTATGCAAACAAGTTCCTGGAACTTTTGAGGTATGTTAGGTACATCAAAGATGAAAAAATGAAGATCCAGCATTTCCTAAGTGGATTTGCCTCAGTCTTACAAAGACAGAATTGAGTTTTATGAACCTAGAACTCTTTAAGAAGCAATAAGGAAAGCTAAGTATTGCTATGAGCAAAGCAAAGGAAAACCTGATTATCATAAGACATGGAAGGACAAGAAGAATGAGAAGTCTGATCAAAGGAATAAAGGTTTCAAACCTTCTAACTTCAGGAATTAGTAGAAGCAACCATCCCAAGTTGAGAAGCATCCATCCATAGTGGTGGGAGAAAATCCTGGAGAACCACAATAGAACAGAGGACCACTCCAATGTTGGAAATGTGGAGGACCCCACATGCGTAGGAATTCTCCACTTGAAAATGAGAATGCAAGGCCATCTTACAACATTCAAGAGGTAGAAACAGTGGTTCAAGTAGCAAGGGTTGTCCCTAGGATTTATGCAGCACTGGAGGACTGCCAAGAAAATCACCAGTCAACTGTGGTTGAAGTTGCAGGTAAGATTGTTGAGCAATCTGTTTCTATTTTGATTGACCCTGGTTCTACTCACAGTTACATTACCCCTAGAGTAGTGGAGATTTGTGCTTTTAAGAAAGTAAATCATAGCAAATCTTGGTTAGTTCAGCTAGCCACTAGAACTAAGAGAAAGGTTAGTGAAGTGGTAGAGAAATATCCATTGGTCATGAATGGACTAGTCACTTGTGTTGATTTGAATGTTCTACCACTTGGTTCCTATGATGATCTCATTGGAATGGATTGGTTAGAATCTCATCGAGTTAAGATTGACTATTAGAATAAGAATTTTGAATGCATGGATGAAGAAGGGAACCCAAGAGTTGTAAGAGGCATTCCAAAGGTGATTTCTATTAGGAAAATTTCAGCTATGCAGCTGAAGAAGTGTTGTAGGAAAGGTTGCAGAGTGTATGCAACTCATGTTTTTGAGGCAACATAGAATGAAACTCCTAGGTTGGAGGACTATTAGGTGTTGCAAGAATTCAGGGATGTGTTTCTTGATGAGATTCCAAGGCTTCCTCCAAAGAAGGACATTGATTTCACAATTGAACTTGTGCCAGGAGTAGCACCAGTGTCCAAGACACCCTACAGGATGAGTACACCAGAAATGCTAGATATGAAAATGAAACTGCAAGAGTTGTTGGAGAAGAAGTGTATCATGCCGAGTGTGTCTCCTTGGGTACCACCAGTTCTGTTTGAGAAGAAGAAAGATGGTGCACTCAGGTTGTGTATTGATTACAGACAGCTGAACAAAGTCACGGTGAAGAACAAATATCCTTTGCCTAAGATTGATGACCTTTTTGATCAAATGAGAGGAGAAAAGGTTTTCTCCAAGATTGACTTGAGGTCTGGTTACCATCAGGTAAGAATCAAGGACGAAGACATTCATAAGACAACCTTTAGAACAAGGTATGGACATTAGGAGTTTGTAGTGGTACCATTTGGTCTCACAAATGCACCACCTACATTTATGTGCCTTATGAATAGTGTCTTCAGCAGGTATTTGGACAAGCTTGTTCCTGTTTTCCTTGATGACATTCTTATCTATTCTAAGAATGAAGAAGAGCATGAAGAACATTTGTGGTTGACATTGCAATTGCTCAAGGAGCATAAGCTGTATGCAAAGTTGAGCAAGTGTGGCTTCTATAGAGATCGGATTCATTATTTGGGTCACATTATCTCAAACAAGGGCATATTTATAGACCTTGAGAAGATTGAGGCCATTATGAATTGGCCTACTCCAAGAAATGTGACAGATGTAAGATCTTTTATGGGACTTGCAGGATACTATAGGAGATTCATTGAAGGATTCTCCAAGGTTGCACATACAGTCACTTATTTGCAAAAGAAGGGAATAAAATTTGAATGGACACCGAGGTGTGAAAAAAGCTTCCAGCAGTTGAAGAACCTCCTCACAAGTGCCCCAGTATTGAAGATTGGAGACCCAGAAAAATATTTTGTGGTGTGTACTGATGCATGCAGACAAGGACTTGGAGGAGTTCTTATGCAAGATAACCACGTGATATGTTATGAGTTAAGAAAGCTGAAGGAGCATGAGAAGAACTATGCTACTCGTGATCTAGAACTTGCAGTCATAGTACATGCTCTCAAGATGTGGAGGAATTACTTAATGGACAAAATATTTGAGCTAAGGACAGACCATTGTGGTCTGAAGTACTTGTTTGATCAACCAACGTTAAATGCTAGGCAAGCTAGATGGCTGGAGTTTTTATGTGAGTTTGATTTCGAAATCAAGCACATAAAAGGAAAAGAGAATAAGGTAGCTGATGCACTCAGCAGGAAGGTGCAGGAAATGCATGTGGCATCTCTTAGTATTTTCCAATCAAAATTGAGACAACAAATTGTTAATCATACTGCCGGAGATGAATTGTATGAGCCGGTAAAAGACAAATTGCAGCAACAAAGTGTTGAGAAGAGGTATGAGGGGTATAAATTGGAAGAAGATGGACTTCTTACTTATAAAGGCATAATTTACATTCCAAATATAGCACATTTTGAGGAGAGTTGTTATGGATGAGATCCATCAAGCTCCATATTTTGGTCACCCAGGATATCAGAAGACAATTGCTATAGCCAAAAAGCAGTACTTTTGGACGGGAATGAAAAAGGACATGGCTGAATATATTTCAAGGTGCATGAAATGTCAGCAGGTAAAGGTTGAGCATCAACACCCAGCAGGTTTGTTGCAGCCTTTGCTAGTTCCAGAATGGAAGTGGGAAGTTATTTCCATGGATTTTATTACAGGATTGCCAATGACTTGGAGACAACATGATTCCATCATGGCTATGGTGGACAAGTTAACAAAGGAAGCACATTTCATACCGGTTAAGTCTACGCATAAGACTAATGACATTGCAAAGATCTTCATGAAGGATATTTTCAAATTGCATGGATTGCCTAAGGCAATAGTCTCGGACAGAGATGTCAAGTTCACTTCCAATTTTTGGAAGGGTTTGTTTCCAGATCTAGGTACGAAGTTGAACTTCAACACTTCCTACCATCCTCAAACTGTTGGGCAGACAGAGAGAGTGAATCACATTCTTGAAGTCATGCTTCACATGTATGTGATGGACAAACCAACCAAGTGGGAAGATTACTTACACTTGGTAGAGTTTGCTTATAACAATGGACAACAAGCATCCTTGGGGATAAGTCCATATGAAGCTTTATATGGAAGAAGGTGTAGGACACGAGTTACATGGGATAATCCAGTGAACAGGGTTGTGCTTGGGCCAGAATTGCTCAAGGAGATGGAGTAAGAGGTTGTAAAGATCAGGCAGAATTTGAAAGTAGCCTAGGACAGACAAAAAGGCCATGCAGATCAGCATAGGGTGAACAGAGAGTTCAGTGTTGGGGATTATGTTTACCTCAGAGTGAGGGCAAAGAATAGTTCCTTTAAGCTTGGAAGTTGTGCCAAGTTGTCACCTAGATATTGTGGGTCATTTGAAGTGCTTGAAAGAATAGGGCCAGTTGCATATAGACTTGCATTGCCTGCTAGCACTAGAGCTCATAATGTTTTTCATGTTTCTTTGCTTAAAAAATATGCACATGATCCTAACCATGTGATAAATTGGGATGTGATTCAGGTGGAACCCGAGGGAGAGTTCCAAATCGAGCCAATGCACATCCTCGACAGGACGATCATAATGCTCTGGAACCGAGCCATAGGGTAGGTAAAGGTGCAATGGGAGCACTACGATCCTAAAGAGGCTACGTGGGAGCTAGAGGATGCCATGCAATTGGCACATCCATTTTTGTTCAATTCTGCGAAGCATTGAGGGTGGTACCAATGTAGCATTTTGTTCAATTTTGTAAAGCATTGAGGACAATGTTGTTGAAGGGGGAGGGGAATGTAACACCCCTATTTTGACCCCATTTGCATTAAATGTATATGATATAAATATTGTATTTAATCGTGGTGTGCAGCTAAAGGAAAAAGGCCCACCATCGATTTAGATTTTTATGTTTCGGCGATTAAAAATTGTTGTCGATGGTATTTTTGTGCTAGCCGGCACATTATAATTTTGGACATCATGTAAATATGCAATTTAATTAAAAACCCACAACCAGCTATGTTAATGCAGCAATAATGAGATGGGGGCATGATTTCCTAAGGATAAGGGGGGTATTCAAACCCTTGGGCCAATGGGGAAAGGCCAAATGTCAAAGGGAGAACCCATCAAACTGTCAACTACCTTTCTTGTCTTATTCACCCAATCATTTATTACTGCCAGAAGTTGGTTGAGTTGTTTATTGCATGGGATGGGCAAGGTATGACAACCCAAATTCAAATTTGAGAAGCTATCAGCTTTGGGAAATGTGATTTTGACTTATGGGGCATGTTATTGCCCAAAAATGCAGCCCATTCCTTTAGTCATTCAGGTTTTTGGTCTTTCCCACAATTTTGGAGCTCCTGGCATTCATGTTTTCTGCTTTGTTCTTCATTTTTCCCAGGGCTAGGTAGTGGTTTTGCTAACAGTGAGTGGCTTGGATCTCTCCTGCGTATCTTTGTGTTGTTTCCACATCTCCACGATTGTGGAATTTCGTGTTTTAGTGTTACACATCCAATGGGGGGGACAGAGCCACAAATTTTGGGTGCTGATTGAGTTCACTTTGGCCACATTAGGGCCATAAAATAATTTGGAAATTGAATTGCTGTTAAGGGGGTTGTTTTACCCATTGTTGTTTATGTTTTTGGTTGAAAAACGTTTTTCATCAATCCCACATCTGGAAATTACTGTGTATGCCTCTGTTATTTTGATTTGAACTATTTTTGGAGTGGAAATGGGGTCTAAGATAGCTTGATAAACCTAGTGGAAGATGGAAACCTCACAGACAGAGCTAGAGGGATGGATTTCTTCTTTGCACACCCAAAACAACAATGGAAGGGAAGGCATAGCTCGAGGGAATGTGTAGCAAAGAAGGGGATGCTTCCTTGTGTTGGGTGTGTAGATGTTTTAGAATTTAAGCTAGATCTGGTTCAGGTGTCCATAGCTCTTTGGTTGAGCTCACTAGCTTAGCAGTCAGCCTTTCCAACTCCCTTATAGCCTGATAAACCCAACTGTGTTGGCTTGGCTGAGTTTTGTGTATCCTTGGCTATGTGTGAGTTTGTTAGAGTTACCTTATTCCTTGTTGGAATCATTCCCAACTCGGGGGTAGCAGTGTTGCTGAGAGATTGATGAGCACACTGACCTATGGTTGGGTGGAACATTGTAATGATGTAGCTCGTTGCAAGACAAGCTTCTTCTAAGATAAGTATCTCTTATGTTAAATCTATGCACTTGTATTTGTTTTATAAATTGATATGAACATGTTAAATGTTATGAATGAATGAAATTGCTTCCGATGCTTCATAATCAATTATGCATCAGTGCATGTTTTTATTTCATTGCATTTTATCTTATGTTCATGGGGCTAAAATGCCCGGTATAGCTAGCAGCTATGTTAGTTGCGTCCTCTCCACTGAGTAGAGGGGTGGGGACGTGACAGTTATATGTACCATATTCATACTAAATGGAAATTTTGTTATTTTCCTACTACTTCCAAATTCATGTACAACAAAGACCAATACTACCAAATATTGCTCTACTATGATCTTCTCTTCATCTATTGGAAATAAAAGTTTGGCACTTGTCAACTTGACTTAACAACGCTTTTAGACTCATCATATATCTTCACAAGCTAAGTGGGATGCCAAAAAATACTACTAGGTGACATAGATATCCCTTCTTAGATATATATCCCTCCAAGGCTAGCATTTTTGGACCAACCATGTTAGTGATTTTCTTGGTTTTTGAGGTCTCTTTGCTTTTGCATATGATCTCTCTGTTGCTGCCTAATACACACTTTACGGTAAAAGAAATTCAACAACCTACTATGTGTGTCCTTGGGGGCAAGTGAGAGCTAGGGACCACTATCACCACAGTCCACAACTCCTCCGTTTAGGCCGGATCCTAATGGAGCCAAGGGGGGTAGTCCCTATAGAAGACTATATTCCTATGTTTATTAATAGTTGAGTTAAAAGGATCTTTATTATTAGGTGAAAGGCTTAGGTTTTACTATTTACTAAGGATGACAATCAGCCAATGCAAATGCAATATTTCTCAAATGACAATCAAGCCTTTATTCAGATACAACTAGTGCCTAAAGAATGGAGTCAGAGAATTCAACCTTTAATGAGATGCAATCTGGGTTAATTATCTCATAGGTTAAATGTTATCTAACAATGAGATGAATAAACAAATAGATGATACAGTTATAAACAGTAATGAATCAAGATATCTAAGCAATGTACATAGCATCTAAATTTATCAGTATAAACAAATGAATAAGTAAAATAGTTATAGTTTAGACAAATGTGAACCAAATTTATAAGTTATAGACAAGAGATAGCAGAAGGAAAATGCCTTAAATGAAATTTATTAAACCAACAATAAATGAAACTGAAAGACTTTAAGTTGAATTACTTGAAGCAATTAAACAAATGTTATTGAGTTATTAAGCATTCGCCACATAAACAATTGCAGAACTGAAAGTAAAGTACTGGAGTGCAATGCTGGAGTGAAAATATACTGTGATTCCCTGCTAGAGTGTAGAGCCTGTTTTGCAATGCTTCTTGTTCTTTTTAGTAAATTTTATTACAGTCTTTCTTCTTGTATTAGGTTTTCAAATAGTGGTGTGTCTACCCCTACCACATATCCCATTAATCCAAAAGTGGAGTGCTGCTGCGCTCAAAACAATGGGAACAAGCCCACCTATAGCTCACAGATCAAACCCCTAGTGCCAAGCACCAAACAAGGGAGGACACGAACGCCATGATACCCCCTCGGTCTCTCACCCCCCGTGGCTTCACTAGATTTCAGTTGGATTAAAGCAATAATATGATGGATGCCTATTACTAAAAATCCTCTACCCCCTGTCGTATCTCGTGAGTACCCTGAAGGGTGATAACCAAGTAGATGAACATGGTTTAAATTCGTTTTTGGCTAATTTTAGGGGTAAATTTTAAATCTTGTAGTGGTTAAGCATGCAAGTAAATTTTTAAAACTATCAACAGGGCTCAACCAAGCAGTATCCCTTATGGGAGGTGCTGGTACTTGAACCCTGGATTGGTAAAGAAAATGTGTTTGGTACAGAAATATGTAAACAAACAAGGCAGTGTTATCTAATTAAATCTAAGCCCCTATCTTTCTGCTTTTCATACCCTTACCCGAGTTCCCTAAAGGGAGATAACGGATAGAGACAGAGGATACATCGAAAGGCAAGTTGTAAAATTATTTCTTTGAAACAAAAAGTAAATCTAACTAGGTGATTGGAAATAAAAAGAACATAAATGAAAGAACTACTCTAAACAATTAACCTAACCACACATCAATCCCTCTAACAGAGATGGTGGGTAAACAGAAAGCAAAAGACTAGATCTACTTGCAAAAACGTAAATCTAACAACTAGTGTTCTACTCTATCACTACTCTAACTTCATATACAAGATTTACAAATGATTTTAAAGAGCTTTGAAGAATAAACCAAGAGTACTACTCTTTGGGGTTTACAAACGATAGAAAAGAGAGAAAAAAATGGAGTTTTGGACCCCTTTTTGCACCCAAAACTTTTAGGGCCTTTTTTCTGATGAAATTTTGGCAGCACCTCCTCCTTCCCCATTTAAAAACCTATAAAAACAGTGACCTAATTCACTGGAATTTACAGCAGAAAATACTACACAAAGTATGTTAGAAGTTAGCCCCAAAAACTCAAAAAAAACAGTGCAAAAATCTGAACTTGAAACTATGTAAAACTTGAACTTCTAGTGGCCTAAAAATGGGTTTTTAGGCCCTGAAATGACAATTAAATTGTAGATTTATAATACCAAACTAATTTACTATGAATGAAAGCCCTAAAACAAGTGTTTTATTCACTATACAATGAATAAAACCTAGTTTTAAAATAGTGACACAAATATGAGCGAAAATGCAAAATACAAAATGAAACTCTGAATAAATGAATGGATCTTGAAGATAAAATGTAAGATAGGTGCTTGGCCTGGGAGGCCCTCTTCCAAACCCTTGGATCTACAAAATAACTATGAGAAATCTACAAAATACAGCAAGAGGTGATCAAAATAGAAAGATCTACAAAGACCTTTGTAGATCTAGCTAAAACTACTCACAAATAGATGTAAATAACCATTCTCAACTAAATCCCCTTTGCAAAGACCTTTGCAAGGGGCATCTATGCATGTATAATGAAAAATAAACTCACAAATAAAAATGTTATACCTCAGATTTGAAAATGGAAAGCCAACACCATGAGACAAGAGTTCCTCCAAAGATTTCACTTGATTATGGCCCAACTAGGGCAAAGCTTGATACAAAGAGCCTGTTAGGGCTTGAGAGAGAAGAATAGAGAAGAGAGGAAGAAGAGAGTATTTTGGCAGCATAACCATGCTCAAAATAATGATCCTAAAATGAGAGGAGGGGCCTCTCTTTTATAGTTGAAAAGATCCCAAACCCACTCACAAATCAAGGGCCCAAAACATAGATATAAACTCCAGCTCTCCTCCACCCTTAGCTTTAGGTTTGTTGACTTTGCAAGCCATCCACCGATCATAACCAAGGGTGCCTCTTTAAATCAAAGGTAAAAAAGATAGATCCATGTCACAATGAAGTTTAACCCTTAGATCTAGGGTTTCCATGATTCAAGTGGGGCCCCCTTTGACTCAAATTTTAATTTTGATTATTTTAATTTTTTAATATTTTAATTTTTTATCTTTTATTTTTTAATATTTTATTTTTTATCTTTTATTTTATATTTTGTTCTTTTATTTTTTATTTTTTATTAGGGCTTCCTTTGACTCAAATTTTGATTTTTTATCTTTTATTTTATATATTTTATTTAGTCTTTTATTTTAATCTTTTATTTTATCTTTCATTTTTATCTTTTTATTATTTTATTTTTTTTATTTGGGGCCTCCTTTGACTCAAATTTTGATTTTTGATTTTTATCTTTTATTTTTTTATCTTTTATTAAGACAAGAGGGGCACCCCACTTAGGAAATCTTCAAAAAAGTATTTTGACCATGGGGGGGTTTATTTAAATAAAAATTAACTATCCTTAGCCACCTCCCAAGCTTAATTACCATGGCCTTATTTGATTTTTTCCTTCAAAATCAAATAATTTAATTTTTCACCCTTGGAAATTAAATTAATTTCCTAGGAAAAAATACCTTCTCTTAACCAAAATTGGTCTAACTTCCCAACCCCTTGTCAGAATGACATGACTTGAACCAATGGCTTAGGGGGTGTCATAGATTTTTCATTTGCATTCATATCCCCTATTACAAAATTCCAAGGTTCAAGAGATTACATTATTACATCGAAACTTAATTAATTAACCACCAAATGGTAAAGTTAATTAATTAGGAAAAAATCAAAATAGAAATTAAAATCCTAACGAAATTCCGCAAGACTACAAGATATGGCTAGCATGGTCATGGACAACAACTTGAAACCTTAGCCACCTCATGGGCTTGATTATCAGGATGCCAATTCACCACTTTGGAGGATTTGTGAGTGAAAAACCCAACCAATTAAAATTGTTAATTAACAAAATTAACTGGAAGAGGAAAAAAACACTTGGTGAAGAGGACTTCCCTGATAATAAAGTCCATGGTGACATCCTTAGAGGAATGACCCATGCTGACATATAAAGTTACATTAATTGTCCCACGCAGGGGAGCAGACATTTCATGTACAAAAGGGGCAGAATTGCCCTGTTGAGTGAAAAATCTCTAAAATTTTTCAATGGCACAAACTGCACATAATGTACATCTTCAATGTACATGAGGTTTCCACCTAGTCGAAATAGGTGGGAAACACTCTCTATTCACAGCGTCCCTCCATATAGACTCTACATACCCTTTGACTCATCTCCTCAACCTTAAGCACGATATAAGACCATTATTAAGGATAACACCTATAGTTGCTCCATCCAAACTTTTTGGACTACACTATCTAAACATCTAAATACAAAGTTGGTATTCTACTTTGGGCATTTCAATTTTATAATGGTCTTTTTATTCATACCAACTACATTCACCACCATTGGTCATATGGGCATAGTTTTTCTCCTAGGCTCTAGCCATCTTAGGTTATGTCCTCACTAGCTAAGATAAGAGATTAACCATCACATGTTGAACATGAGGAACACACTACAGGATTTTATCTTTATAGGAAGGGGAGAAGGAGGAATATTTTATCTTTTTATGCTCAAATAATAATGAGATTGGAGAGAGATATCAATGCCATTTCAGAGACTCTAGAGGATGTTTATTTGTCTTATTCAGACTTCACAATCAAAAGTGTTTTGCCTTATTCCCAAAGAGGTGGATAATTTTAACCACCAATTGCTTCAAATCTCTCCTATTCCAACTACTGGGATTACCTATTTCTTCTTCCCTATAATGACTAATAGTAGAATGAATCAGCCTGAAGCTATGGTATATAATCAATATTAAAACGTAGACCCACCAAACACTTCCCCTTTACATGGCAATTGCCCAACATTTGTCCTAGTCTAGAGGGCTAGTTCATGGTGTATTACTAGATGTTCCAATAAGGTTATATTCATCCCACCAAGGATCAAATTTCCATAGCACTATGTTCACCCTTCATGGGATGGTATCCCATGCAAGCAGCTTGTTTA
>LPNX010836253.1:297819-357562 GCA_001517045.1 Pseudotsuga menziesii | reverse complement strand
TTTTGTGGAGAGTTCTATTTTCAAAATTTAAAAGCTTTCACTACTTGCAGTTGCATCCCACTACTCAAAAATGGTTCCATTTCGTTTTGTATCAGGGACTTCAAGGAGTGTCATTAATGTTTGAAGGCATAGTTTTCTGTGAAGAGTTCCATTTTCAGATTTTCATGAGTTGTTGAAGAATTCAGCAAAGTGTAATGAATATATTTTGCACTCTTTGATAATTTAGTGCTTCCTCGACTAAATACAATTCAGTTATGTAATGATCATGTTCATTTAGAAAATGGGTCCGCCGCTTCTATTTATAGTTTTTTTGACAGAGACACCTCGGTCGAGGTATTTACCTCGACCGAGGTTTATACCTCGACCGAGTTAATACCTTGGTCGAGGTATTTATTAACCCTCGGTTGAGGGTTTAATACCACGACCAAGGGTTAATAAATACCTCGACCGAGGGCTGAAAAAAACCTCGGTCGAGGGCTGGAAAAAACCTCGGTCGAGATATTAAAACCTCGGTCGAGGGCTTGTTAAACCCTCGATCGAGGTACGTTTTTTGGTTTTTGCCGAAATACGCTTGCCAAAAAGTGTTACCCAGGTCCATGGATTCACCCTTATTATGTTTCGATCCATGTGTAGGTTGTGAGTGATTTTGGAAAAATAGACACCCCCCACTTGTGGTTTCTTAGATACATATTGATGGCATCTCTATTGCACTACCACAATTGAGGTAAAATCAAAACTCATCCGTAAACCTAGTCATGTGCCCCGAATGAGTGACCAAAGTCTTGGAAGAAGGGAGAGTTGGAAGATTCTCTTTTGAAAATATTCAATCACAAAGATCCTTTGGTTAAGGAGTCACAGTAGGTAATGAACCTATAAAACCTTGTTGTCACCCCTATTGTGATTAAAGCTAAAGGGGCCTTTGTTTCTCAAAGTATCTGCAAGGCATGGGAGGTTGTTCATCCTTTTCTAAATTGGAAAGGACCGAGATTCACATTTGGCATCTGTATCAACAATCACTCAATAAGGTCATCACCTATCCTCTTAAATGAAAGCAAGACCATGGCCAAGTTACCTTGGTTCTCAACCTTGAGATTCTTTAAAAAAATAATTAACATTTTTCAATACCTCTTCACTTCTCCATTTACAAAAAAATAGTGCAACAATGCTTCATTAGGCCTAAACAAATGGAAATTCTTATTGTGCAAAGAATATAGTTGTATGTGCGAATATTTCTTTGCAAAAGACCATACATGTCTAAAAAAAGGAGATAGGAATGGTGTATCTATGCCAACTCCTAAAGTATTGGGGAAGGGACACCATGGACCACAAATAGGGAGCTTGCAACTAACTTGGTCGCCCCTTCTATTCGTTCTTGACTAAATTGTCATAGCAAAGAAAGGCCAAGGTACAAAGTTGGTAGAGTCACATGAGAGAGGAGAGAGCATCACCACAAATCGACTCGACGTAGCCTTCCAACATGGCTATTGATTAATAACTTTTTAATCCTTGCATTCCCAAACTTACTATGTCTTAATGGCATCATTTTTTAGACTGAATATTTTTGTTATTTGGCCAAGTGGCTCTATGAGGATATTTGAGATTTAAATGATTATGGCCAAGTGGCTCAATGAGGTTGCATGCATCAAATAATTTGCACTTAATGATAAATTACCTATCTTTGGTTACAAACCAGTACAAAGGATGGCAGCAAGTGACACCCATGTACAATTGTTGTAACAGAAAATCAGTTTCCTAAACCTGCACTAAAGGAATTCCTAGAACAGGGAAGAAACATTGACAAAATCATGTTGAACTCTTCATCTGTGTGAATAAATACCGCTATAACTATGAATGGTTGCACCAAAAATTCTATTGCTGGAACAGAATCATTGTCTAAAAAAATCAATGCAACAACGTCAACAATACACAGGAATTAAAACAACAGAGAAGCAGTACCATCAATGAATGCAGTACGAAAAGGTCAATATTTTAAAACAATTCCCATTTAGAGCCTTCAAAAGAAGTCGTGCAGTACAATAAATTTCATCATGGAAGAACAACAAAAACCTAGTTATTTCATGCCACAACAATGTTCAGAAGTTGAGGTGCAACATGCCCATGTCTATAAATTTTCCGTAGAGGCTTCAATCCTTCTTGTTCTCTAATTCCTGGTAGTAGGCAATTTCACTTTCAGGATTGATCTTCTCTTTCTCCACTCTCTCTCTAACAACTAATTCGATTATCTCTCTAACTAGTTAAGGGGGTCTATCTTGTGGTGCTTGAGACAAAGCATAGTGGAGAGTCAATGCCACAATTGGTCATTTTTCTAACCATGGGAACAACAACCTCCCAAGGGTATATCCAATAACCTGCAAGCCAGATATACCATTAAATTGTGACTCAGCAAGGGCCGAGACATCCTAAAACCCACCGGGTCAAGCCTCTATACCAAGGGTCACCTACCCTTAAAGCCTTGTCACAATGGGATAATGAGCAACCCTACCTCCTGCCAGTTTTGAACCTGTGACCTCCGCAAAGATAACATGTTCTTAACCATTAGGCCCACTCAGGTGCTCTTATAAAACCCAACAATACTTCCCTACATTCACGGATGGTAGAGGTGGTAAACAGTCAACCATCCTAGTAGAAGGCCTGACCCCAGAGGACTTAAGGATCGAACCCATGACCTCCCCCCGAACCAAGGGAGTGTGCGCACATCTTACCAATTGAGATAACCTTTGGGGATAATGCCACCATTGGTCATTGAACAATACACTCTTGAATTTTCTTAGGGTTGTAGTGATCTCAAGATATTTTTCATTGTGGGAGAACATAATGCAAAATCACTTATGAGTGACCCTCCAATCCCTAGTCTTGTTTTGGTTTTCCTCCCATAAATACTCAATGTTCTCCCAAGTTTCCGAGACCCAAGTACGTGGGAGTGGGGAAACGCAGAAACGACATATGCAGAAGTACCCCCCCAAAATTTAAGGAAACGTCAAAGGGGATGTCAAGGTCCTTAGCATAAGGGACCCTACCAAGAATACTACAATATTTATATCATTGAAATTTTAATATTTTCTCTAAAGATTAATAATAACATTAACATCATTTATTGTGAATTGCATCATGTAAACACTAAACAACTAATATCATATTCACAAATCATAATTCAATGATTCATTCATAAATAATAAATTATCTAACTAAAATAAATCTAAGAATAGTAAAGTTACAAGTACCATACATTAACATAAATAAATCTAAGAATAATATAGGTTACTGCTAGAGACAGAGATTGAGACAACTTCAGGTCTAGCACGTCTCAACTATTGAGTTGTAGGTAGGTTATTTTTAATTTTTCTGATCATTTTGAAGGTTTTGGAACTTTTATCATTTTGGGCAGCAAGGTGTTTTCCCTTCTATAATCTTTAATGTACTTTTTTTCAAGAAAACCAAAGGGATGCTTCTCCATATTTGTGGATGGAATCCCTTGCAAATCCATTAGCGTAGACTAGTGCACCTAACCTAGGGAGATTTGAATAGGGCACCTGCTGGCATGGAACTAGCCAAATGCACAGTAATATTGGTGACAACTGGTTAAGCTAACCAATGTTGAAAACCTCTACGAAAAATCACGAGAAATCGTAAAAGTCACGACTTTTACTTCAAGCCGATTTTTTGGCGAGTAAAAGTCACGATTTTTTAAAAAATCGCAGAGGGGTGACTTTTTAGTAAAAATCGTGAATTTTTAGGAAAAGTCACAGGTCAATCAAAAAAATCACCCAACATTTGAAGTTTTTGTGAATGTTAAGGTCGCTATAGGACACGTGGAGGACACATGTTGACTTCCATGGTAGAAACCTTGGATAATTATTGGGAACGAAGGATTTATTGTCAAGTTGCTACCTTCTTGGTAGATGGTCCTTCCCAAAAGAGACCGACAATTTATTGTTTCTATATACCCTTGCTGATTACTAGCTGAACGCTGGAAAATGCTACAAGCTGTTTGCCTACAATTTTCCCTCATTTCAAAATGTTTTTGCATTGAGTTTGGCATGTGAATTTGATTGTTTTCTATTCCCATGCATTTTACTTATGATTAATTCTATGATTGAACTTTTGATTGAAATAAACCTTGATTTTCAAAAGATACATGCATTTCATAAGCCATAGATAACCAATTTGAGTGTGGAAATTAGGCCATGGACTAGGAAATGGGAACTTACTGAAATGTTGTGCTTATGTGTCATAGGTAGTAAATGGTTCTTGGTGGTCACATGATTCTTTCTCCTTGCCAGTGAGTGTAAATCCTTGTGCACTAATGGCATGGTTAATTTCCATGACATCTTGTTGATTGCACTACCTATGGGAATTGCATAGACATTATACATACCCATGTTTTTATGTCTGTACAGATATATTTTGGGCACTGTACAATGTACATCCATGCGTATTGATATGTCTATAACCCTTTGTAGGATATGACAATAACTTAGGTTTCATATACATGTCCTTGTAGATTCATCACTCTATTGGTAATTAAAATTTAAAATGATTGTGTGGAAAAACCTAAAAAAAAAGAAAAGAATATTAGTGCTGCAAAATTTATAGTTACAGAGTACAAATTGGGATTTTTATTGCTAAGCTTACGACTTAACTGTAAATCCTGTCTTATTAGGCACCCACATTCTTACGATAGTTTTGGAGGTCTACATCGATTTCTCACTATCTTGGACTGGTTTTGGGGATAGGGGGCGCATCCCTTTGACGACTAGAGCGCACCCTCGATTTTTTTAGGGGATGACGATGATATATCAGTGCTTTATTCATATTTATGTTCCAATATGTTTTTCTAGTGTTATTGTTTCTTTCTATGTTTAAAATTCCCAAAAAAAATGAATGTATTTTCTATTTTTTAATGTTTGCCGACTTTTGCCCATTTTTCCAATTTTTTTGCCGATGTTGCCGAGAAGTTGTTTTTGGGACCCTCGTCGACTTTTTTCTGATGCTGAATTTTTCAACATTGGTCTCTACTAGTTAAATTTCTAGAAAGTTCCAATATATAATTCTAATATCTTCATTCTACCCACTTGAGGGTCCAACCTAGCTGAAATACCTTTTCTTCAATGTTTTCAAATTCGTTTTCAAGACATTCTATCAAAAAATTAAGCTGTTTATAGTCAGGTATTAGGAAACCTAGCCTTTAACACATGTGAGTGTGCTAATCTTGAGAGAGTCAAAACCATTACGCTTCAATGGATTATGTGATACAAATAATCTACTCCATTGCAACAAGATTCAAATTCGAGTATGAATTGGGTACATAAGAAATACATAACAAAAAAACCCAGTACGGCTCCAATATGGAAGTATACATCTCACAAATAGAAAAATATGCTTTTTGTACTAAATTTCAAAAGAAATTCAGCCTCAGGAATGCCCGATAAATCAGAAAATATAATGCTTTCATTGAAAATTTGACGACTTAATTATATGTTCAAGTCTCTATAGCAGTTTTTAAACATATTTTTGAGGTTTTTGGGCTGTTTTTTGGGTGGTTTATGGATCAGCGGGTATAAAATACATGAGGTATATTATCAAACGCAATCAAAAGTAAGTTGAGCATACCATATCCATACTATATGAAAATTTCACTATTCTCCTACTACATTAATCTTACCGTACATTGTTTCTCTTTCAGTGTGGGCTATGGTCATACGTGCAGTCTCTACCATAGCATTGTTTTATTTACATCAGCGAGACTTCATACTTGTTGTGCATGACTTTATATTCACCCAGCGTGGACTGTGGGTTTTCCCCAGTGTGACCATGAGTTTCTCTTTGAGCGTGGACTGTGGGTTTTCCCCAGCGTGACCATGAGTTTCTCTTTTAGTGTGGACTGTGGGTTTTCCAGCATAACCATGTGTCTCCTACTTAGCATGACTATGTAAGAACATGACTGCATGTCTCTACACATCATGATTGTATCCTTACCCCGCATGACTATATGTCATTTGTCCCTGTGGCTGTACTGGGTATGGCTGTGTTGCTAATGTCTGAGTGTTTGATTGATGTTTCTCTTCTTGTTGACTGAGAACCTAAGGTTAGTATGCTTCTACTTTAACCCTCTTAGGCTCTCTCTCAAGGTACATCATCTATTTTCCCAGTTGACTTGTCCCTTTAGTGACAAGAGCAAATCTAAAAATCTCTGAGTATGAGGCTGATTCAAATAATGGTTGTGATTCTTTACTGCAGATATCTCATGTACATTATTTTATCATGTTTTTACTGTACATGTCATTTGATGAATCTCGAGGACCAACTTTAATGCAGTGACCAATGGAGTGTTAAAGTTGAAAGAGATAAAGATTATGTGTGATTTTATTTGTAGTTTAAATTGATTGGAGGAGTATTATTCTGAATCTTGTTTTATATTTTTGTTCATGCATTAAAGTTTATTTCTTACGTTAAAAAAAATTATCCATGTTAGATTTTCATAAGATTATAGTAGTATATCTTAATTGTATTTATTAATAGGATCACTAGAAGATAGACAAAGCAAATAACAATAACACAAGTATTTTTATCTTGGGAAACTGAAATGGGGTAAAAACCCAGAAACCTTCATCTAGAGATGATAATTCTGAGATCAGAGTACAATGAAAAAGAAAGAGAAAATATGGAAAAGCTTTCCAAAGATAGAATCCCTGAAAACAATCTTCTTCTACAGTATATGTGAACTTCTCTCTCTCCCAGAAAACTGCGAACTTCACTGTGTTGTTGTGTTGCTGTTGTGTGGAATAATAAGGAGGGGTGCCTCCTATTTATACATATTTTCCACTAATAATTTCACTGGGGCCAACTTCTCTTGGGGCCGAAACATAATTTATATTTTATACCTAAGTCACCTCGTTCGAATTCGTGTTCGAATTCGACAACCTTGAAATTTGTAAAAAAATTGGTAATAAAAATTTTAATGATAAAATTCGGCATTAAATTCGAGAGGCTATAAAATTAAAAATATATATATATATACATGAATTTTTTTAGTATTAGTACTTACCATTTAGTGTTTTCTAATAATCTTAGTATTAGTTATAATAATATTTGTATTAATTTTAATAATCCTTGTGTTAATATTAATTTTGTTTTAGTATAATCCTAATAATAATAATAATAACCAAAATATTAGTGGTAAACTTAACATAAATAATTAATATTAATGAAATATGTTAATATTAATAACAATTAAATTAACAATAAAATTCTTAATAATATTATAAAATATACTAAACTGCAAATAATAAAATAAACGAACATAGATATGGTAAAATAATTGAATCTATATTCAAACCCTAGGTCAACCGGATAGAACAGTTAAGACAAATTTTTCGACAAATTAAAGAACTAGCAATTAAAGAACTGTTTCAAGGTTTCCAGTTCGACTTTCAATTGCCTACACTGGAGCACAATAATCGACTGCAAGCTTTGCTGCAGCCTGCATGTCTTTTACTCTTTCACTGGGTCGATGCAAGCTCTGGTGCAACACAACCTGGCACGTCCTTTACTCTCTCACTGGGTTGGGAAAATTTGAGATGGTAGGTGTGGCTATGAAGTTGCGTGGGCTGGTCTAGGATGTCGAGTGTAACACAGTCGCACGTTTTTTACTTTCTCACATGGGCTTGGGAAAATTTACGATGGCAAGTGCAGCTATGAAGTTTCACACAGGATGCCTATGTAGTGTTAAATGTAAACCATGAAATTTGGTGATTTTAATCCTTTAAATTCGTCCTCCCATAATATTCGACAATTTTCGATTGCCAAGATCAAAAAACGGCAAATACGGTGAATTATTTTATACTTTTTATTTTCTCTTTTCTTTTGCTTGCTTTTCTCCCCAAGGCCTGCATTGTTCTTCTAGGGTTTGTATGATTGATTACAATAAGTTCATCTCCCATAGGTGGTACAATAAAAGAACAATAAGAATTACTTCTGAAGTTGCAAAAACTCCAACACTCCCTCTCAACAAGGAAGGTATTCTTCGGTCTTCATCAGCATCATGATCATCTGGGTTTCATCTATACATCTATATTGTCTCTATCATATCTAAAAGTACCGAAGGTTGTCTTCATGACTTTGTTCTATCCGGATGTCTGAGAGAAAATGTCTTGCTACTTATCCGTCTCTACTGTCGATGGAATACTTCCATTCCTGGTTAGAGATCCTATATGAGCAAGTGTGTATGACCATTTACTACATGTTCATGTCATCTACCGATGGGGTACTCCCATACCTGGCTGAGAACCTGAACGAGTAAATGTGCACGACCATCTACTACTTGTTAGTCTCATTTGTCGATGGGTTACTCCCATACCTGGTTGAGAAGCTGAACAAGTAAATGTGCACGACCATCTACTGCTTGTTCATCTCATCTGTCAATGGGTTAATCCCATATCTGGTTGAGAACCTGAATGAGTAGAGGTGTCTGTGCAATCACACGGTCATCTACTACATGTCTAAATCATCTTCCGATGGGATTTCTCCCATACCTGGTTGAGCACCCAGATGAACCGAGGCACCTATGTGAACCCGACCATCTACTACCTGTTTTTCTGATCTTTCGATGGGATTTCTCTCATACCTAGCTAATAACCTAGATGAGCAGAGGTACCTGGGCAAAAGTATGGTAAATGTCTCTCAGTCATCTCTCCCTCTCAAGGAGGGATACGTTCTCTTCTACTCCAATTCTTTCGCAAAAGTATTCAAGCTTCATCCTGGGAAGAGGCTTGGTGTAAACATCTACAGTCTAGTTGTCTGTCGAAATATACTATAGTTGGAACACACCTTTCTGCACCATATCATGTATGAAGTGATACTGAATCTCTATGTTCTTTGACTTGTCATGAAATACAGGATTCACTGACATCTACACACAACTCTAGTTATCACAGTGAATCACGGTTGGCTCTGGAATCTGGCCAAACAATCCTGCAATAATTTTACAAAGCCAAACTGCTTCTCAGGCTGCTTGAACTAGCAGCCATATACTTGACCTATGCAATACTAAGAGCTACTGAGTTTTGTTTCCTATTGTACTAGGAAATTACTGTAGAACCCAAAATGAAACAACATCTTGAAGTGATCTTCCTATTTGTAGTGCATCTGGACCAATATGAGTTTGTAAACCCTTGCAATCGCAAGTCACAATCTGAATTTTATCGTAGATCATATCCCACAGTGCCACATAAGTATCTGAGTACATGTTTTGCAATAGTCCAATGAATCTGCCTTGGTTCACACATGAACTAACTGAGGACATTCACAGCAAAACAAATATCTAGCTTGGTGTTCGTCAAATACATCAAGGACCCAATCATCTGGCGATACATAGTGGGATCGATCAAAAATGAATTTGAAGCAGAATTTCTCAGCTTCTTCAAATTGTATCCATCAAAGTATCTATGGACCTATAGTTCAACATTCTGAATTTCTTTAGCATATCCATGGTGCATTTTCCTTGACCAAGGAAAATCTTCTTCTACCTTTATCATACTTCTAATCCCAAGAAGTAATGTATCAACATTGTCATTGAGAAAGATTGTCTTGGCATCCGTCTGAAACAACTTCCATCCCATTGCTAAAGTAATAGCAATGATCGATCTAATGGAAGTATATCAAGCCATAGGAGCAAATGTCTCATCATAATCGACTCCCTCTTTCTGAGTGAACCCTCTAGCAACAAATCGGGCCTTGTATTTTTCAATACTACCACCTACTCCATGTGGAGTTTCATGCTCCTCTGCATTCTACAAAATTTGTTATGCCCATTTGGGTCTTTTTCGGCTTACTTCCATATCTGTGAGACCATCATCTGGCTCAACTGGATCAATGGGACTGATCAGTTTATTCCTTTCTTCAGACTCCCTCTTAATGTTTGGATGGGGAGATGATCTCATCTCTTCATCGTCATGGATCTCCATATCTGATCCTCCTCCTTTTCAGATAGCCATTTCTTCTTCAAAGGTTACATCCCACATGACTTCGATTTTCCTTGATCCTGGGATGTATATTCTGTAAACCTTTGAATACTTGCGATATCTCATGAATGTTTCCTTCTTGCCTGAAGGTTCTAACTTGGGCACATGAATGTAGACTAGAAAGTAATTATCCATCTTGGTGATGACCAAGTTCATCAGGGATCCTTCAATTGTCTTGTTCAAATCACGACAGTAGTGTCATCGGGTTTCTATAATATGTAATAGACTAGAATCCTTGTCTTTGAGGGATAACTCCCTCTATCTCTCAGTAGTCGGTTGAGTAAATCCTGTTGAAGCAGCAAATAGACTGACATTCATAGAATCTTTCTGCTTCTGAACACCAAATCTCTGCATGAGATCATTTTGGGTCTAAGAGTCATAATACATGCTTCTAGAGGTTTTCTGCTTCCCTTCCATCCATATATCAATGGGATCACTTGTCCTTGTAGATCATGGCATTCCCTACAAGTCAAACTCGTCAGATGGTTAGCAATATTTTATAATCAATGTATTAACGAAATAATGTAGGCAACCTTTTAGTCAATGCTTCAACACAACACATGTAAGGCCATTATCTAGATGCTTATGGTCTCCATGATAGCATACCATTAAGAGTGTGTACTACTCCAGTATATTATAAAGGAGTCGTCATCCTAGATGGGTTGTGCAGCATGACAGGATATTTAACTACCTGAATTTAGAAATGTAGATATGTGTAAAACATATTCAAAAGAACAACCAAATATAATCTACTAGAGCATGTAAAATCAAATATTTACATTTTGTAGTTTTGTGGGTGGGCTCCCACTGTCAAAGTCCATTTATCTTCATATGCTTACTTGACCATCATCATAGTCTGGATCTTCATATCATTTCTTAGAAGAAGAATTTCGAACGATCATCCTTCCTTGGCTCCTTGTGAGGAGGGTCTTCTTCTACATCAGCAGTTGAAGCTTCATGCTTCCTTTTGATTGAACTTTGACAACTACTAGCATAATGACCATATTTCTTGCACCTGTAGCACTGTATTTGAGATCAATCCTTCTTCTCTTGTTTATTTTGTTTTGGGGAGGATTTGATCTCTTATCTTGGTGATTTTAAAGGAATTCCTTCCCCTTCCCTTACCTTTCTTGGCATGATATATGAACGCTTGATTCTCCCCATATTGGGAGCCATGAAGTCTTTGGCGTGTTGTGATTCTTGTTTCTTCCTAAGTGCATTCTGCCCATAGCTTATCAAATTTGGGCAACTTGGTCTGACCACTTATAGTTTGGATAAAAGACTCCAAAGATGGTGGGAGACCATTCAATATAGTCTCCACTGGACTTTTATTGTCCCGGAGTTCAGTGATCCTCATGAAATATGAGGCAATATTCTCAGACTTCGCTATCTTCATATTCGACAGTTTATTCTTCAATGTGAGAGTCACATTGATATTACTATGTTCAAATAGCTTCTTTAAGGTTTTGAACATCTTCATTGTTGTTTACTTTTCTAAGATCTAAGGAACCAAGTGGTCTCTAACTGAGTCCACCAAAATCCTTCTTGCTTTGGCATCATCCTTCCTCCAGTGAGGTTTTTCTTCTTCGATTTCTAGTTCTAGGACCTTTTCATTTACACACTATAATAGGTCATTTATTCTAGTAGGAGAAGAACTCTAGACTTCTAGGGGATGAAGTTGGAAGCTCCTTCCAAACGATCTTCAACCTTCATGCCGATCATCTTGACTCTAGATATGGATTTGAAACCCTGGCAGAGACTAGGTCAAAACTAAAGGTTGGATTTTTGAAAAACTGACTCCACAGATAAATGTGCCCTAGAGATGCAAGTTGAGAAGAGGTAGAGTCGAGCCAAAACTGTGGAGGGAGTAGGTCAAAAACTGAAACCCTAATTTCTGTTGCAGCTGCAAAATTAGGTCAAAAATGAAAAAATCTCATAATTGAATTTTGTCTTCACCAAAAAATGCACCCTCCTTAGAGTGAAACTCCCAAGGCTCTTTTTCTTCCAAAAGGTTGAGTGAAGACCTTGAAAGATGAAACCCTAGTTTCGACATGTTTCTGACAGAGTTTCGACAATGGCTTCTTCTAGCACTATTTTGATACCATGTTAGATTTTCATAAGACTATAGCAGTGTATCTGAATTGTATTTATCGGTAGGATAACTAGAAGATAGACAAAGCACAAAACAATAACACGTGTATTTTTATCCTGGGAAACCCAAATGTGTATAAAACCCAGCAACCTTTTGACAATGGCTTCTTCTAGCACTACTTTGATACCATGCTAGATCTTCATAAGATTATAGAAGTATATCTTAATTCTATTTATCAATAGGATCACTAGAATATATACAAAGCATAGAACAATAACACGAGTATTTTTATCTTGGGAAAAACCCAAATGGGAGAAAAATCCAGCAACCTTCCGACAATGGCTTCTTCTAGCACTACTCTGATACCATGTTATATTTTCATAAGATTATAGCAATATATCTTAATTGTATTTATCAGTAGGATCACTAGAATATAGACAAAGCACATAACAATAACACAACAATAACATGAGTATTTTTATCCTAGGAAACCCAAATGGGAGAAAAACCCAGCAACCTTCGTCTAGAGATGATAATTCTGAGATCAGAGTACAATGAAGAAGAGAAAATATGGAAAATCTTTCCAACGATAGAAACCCTGAAAACAATATTCTTCTGCAGTATATGTGAACTTCTCTCTCTCCCAGAAAACTATGAACTTCATTGTGCTGCTGTGTTGTTGCTGTGTGGAATAATGAGGAGGGGTGCCTCCTATTTATACAGATTTTCCACTAGCAATTTAACTAGGGTCGACTTCTCTTGGGGGAGCAACATAATTTGTATTTTATACCTTTTATTTTATCTTTACTTTTGCNCTAGGGTTTGTATGATTGATTACAATAAGTTCATCTCCTGTAGGAGGTACAATACAAGAACAATAAGAATAGCTTCTGAAGTTGCACAAACTCCAACAGTTATTGTACATGGAATTTGATGAATCTCGAGGACCAACTTTAAGGAAATGACCAATGGAGTGTTAAAGTTGAAAGAGATAAAAATTCTGGGTGATTTTATTTGTAGTTTAAATTGATTGGAGTAGTATTATTTTGAATCTTGTTTTATATTTATGTTCATGCATTAAATTTTATTTCTTATGTTTAGAAAAAAACTATCCTAACCCTAAAACTTTAACACATAGTTACATATATTGGCGATATATCGCCCATATCGTGATATATTGCGAGTCATTCCCCTAGGATATATATCACCACTAAAAATTTGCTATATATTAAGAATATATCGCGATATTTTGGAAAATATTGCCCTGCTAAAAAAATTTGCATGGAATTTGAGAAATAAATCCATGGGTAAAGTTTTTGGGAGTGTTAAAAAACTAAATATATTAAATTCTTAAAGTAATAAATGGTAATATTAAATTCTTAAAGTAAAAGTGGCACCATAACTTTCATTTTCTATCATTTTACTTAAATTTTTAACATTACCATTAATTGTTTCAATATGTTTGAATTTCAGATCCCATTTAGAATTCAACAAACTTAATAGTTTTCAGGATTTCAAGATTTCAACAATTCCACTGAATTTTATCAAGTATGAGGGTATGGGATTAGCATTTAATCAAGCACATCAACCCCTCTCTGTACCTTGATGTTGGTGGCATTGGATGTTGAAATATTTTATCATGACCTTAATAAAAATGTACCCTTCACTCATTAAACATGGGAAGTTTCATCAAAATTGTATAGTAGTTGGACATTCCACCATAGCCTGAGTAGTTAGAGCTTCCAATTTAACGCCTAACTCATCCAAAGCACCTATAGGACCCCCTACTGCTTCCAGAGGAAGTGTGGTTCCCCTTGCCTATAAAAGGGGTAGAGGGGATCGATGATCCCTAATATTTATCATTGTATTATGTAGCATCTAGATGCCTCATGAGTCATGATGATACATCTCTTGAGAGACATTTATTTTGATCATTTGATGTGATTTTCTATCGTTCCATCGGGAACATATTTCAGTATTTTCAGTTTATAGTCGATATGTGATCATGATCCACCATTTAACATCTTATATATTAGTTGTATTTTTCATATTTATGTAGCAATGTGTTTATTTGATGTTGTTGTTTCTTTAGATGTTAAAAAATTGAAATGTAACTATGCTTTAACATGGTATCAGAGCTTAGGTTGTAGCTAACTCTATTTTTTAGGGTAACATAGTCTACATGATCCTAAGGTGAGGACTTCCAAAGTAACAGTAAGGGCTTGAATTGCAGGGTGTGAACTTTATAGATCTTGGCTGAAGGAGTTTATTGGCCATCAAAGTGATGATGATGGTAAAAGATCTAATACTTATTTGTCTAAGTCAATAATAGATGAACTAAGAGATGTATCGGTTGTTATGACAAGTGCTGGATTTAATAGATTATGAACATGATGACCCATTGAAGATGTATGTTAACCAGCAAATGATAAGTAAGAAAGCTTACTTAATTATTATACCTTATAGTTTGTTTTGTGCAAAAGAGTCATTCATGGATGTGATCAAGAATTGTTAATTACAAGGAAGTTTGAGTTGATGATCATGATCATATCTTGGATTATGTTGTACTAACAAGTGTCATGATGCATGAGAATGATATTTAAGAAGAGCATGCTCAAGTTTAAAGGACATTGATGTAGAATGATTGATTGTGATGCATCAATCAATGTAATATAAAGTGCAAAGACGATTAGAGCTTATATCATGGCTAGGATTATAATTTAACCTACATTGTGCTAATACATTTTCATGAAGGCAATATGATGTTGATGTTGAAATTTAAGGTTAGGTTCAGATTTAACAAGAATAAATATACTTCAATGCATAAACAGAACAAGGTTAGATTCAGAATGGTACTTGTTTCAATTGAATTTTATCTGTAGTAAAATTAAACATAATTTTCATCTCTTACAACTTTAATACTCTGCTGGTCACTGTGTTAAAGTTGGTCAACTTTAACACTCTGCTAGTCACTGCATTAAATTTGGTCCTTGAGATGATTCACCAAATGTCATGTACAGTAACAAAATAATAAATAATGTACATGAAATAACAATAATAAAGAATCATAACCATTATTTGATTCTACCTTATACTCAGATACTTTTAAGTTGATCTTATCACCGAAGGGACAAGTCAATATGGGTAAACAAGTTACGTACCTTGAGAGAGAGAGAGTTAAAGAAAAAGTAAATAGACCTCAAATTCTTTAATCAAATTAGCAGCACAGTCATACCCAATACAATCACACTATGCAGAGATACACAATCATATGAAGCAGTGACACACAGTCATAAATAAGCTTCACACTAAGCAATGACCCATAGTCATACTGAGTAAGGACAAACCATTCACGCTACAAGGTAGTACATCCACGCTACTGCAACAAGAGAGAAGATCACGCTGCTAGGGAAAGTAGCAATAAGCCACAGGATAGGAGTAGAGAAGAACCAAAATGTAGTTATGCTAAAGTAACACGTAGATACAGTCACGAAAAGGATCGCGTAGATACAAATACAGTCACTATGGAGAATGCTGGAAAAATCATGTGGAAGGTAAGTCACACATGAGTAGCGAAGGGGCCATAAGGTATCCCAGTCACATGAGTGATGGAGTAACACACAAAGAGCAGTGAAGGCCATAGTGTATCTTAGTCACACGGGTGATGAAGTGACATGCAGAGAGTAGCGAAGGCCACAGGGTATACCAGTCACGTAGGTGATGGAGTAACAGTCGAAAGGTTCATGCAAAAGATAGATCACACAGGAGCTATCCCAATCATGCAAGAGCTGCACAGAGCAGAACATGGGATAGTCTCAGTCACACAGAAGTCGCACGGAGCAGAAGTAAAACACTAGTCCCAGTCACACAGGAAAGCCATGGTTAGCAGCAGTCACGAGAAAGAGAGACAAGCGGGACAAGGAATCACGGTCAGCAGGAGAATAGTCACGTGTAGGTAAGGTAGCTAGGTAAGTGATATAACACTTTAATGATGGATAATTTGAATGAAATAAAACCTTAGTCTTTTATAAGGGATGGGTAAGATAAACAAATACACCATAACATAATTTATAAAAAATTAAAACAATAAATGGTCCAAAGGTTATAACATAAAACCATAAAATAAATGTTTAATGGTTTTATAATAAAATCATAAAGTAAAAAGGTCCATAAGGTAAAATAAATGGTCAAAAGGTTTTTAATAATAAAAACCATAAAGTAAATGGTCCAACCTAAAAATAAAATAACTTAGGTTAGTGTACCAAAAATAATAACAAGGGTACACACACAAAAGAGTGCTAGGACCAAATAAGATAAAGGACCAAGAGTCAACCAAGGGGGGCACAATAAAAACAACCCACATACCCACAAGATCAAGGTGATCCAACAATTACTTTATACCTATAGGACCAACAAGACCAAGGACTTTAATCTTTTCTCTCTCTCAAGGTACAATGTTTTATATGTATTTTATCATCACTGTATAAGGGGAAGATCCAACTAAATGGTACAATCCTTTGGTCCTCAATACTGCTCCTAATGGTTAGGTGCTAAGGAGATCATCAAGGGGTGGCCAGTCCCTTGAGAAAAAACCTAGCAGTAACCGATTAGGAGAGGGGACATCACACATCATTATCTTCTATTCTTAAAGAATGGCACTCATCCCTAGGTTGAGTTTCAGTCCCAGACTGAATCATGTTGATCAACCCATGGACCCCGACTGGGTCCTTCATTCTCCCAAAGAATGGTCCTCAGTACTAAGCTAACCTTCAGTCCCAGACTGAAAGTTGATCAACTACCTGCAGGACCTACTTGGACACTGTGTCCTTGGTCCCAGACTAGAATATGTCTCTGCCTCTACTTACAGGATCTACTTGGACATCATGTCCCTGGTCCCAGACCAAAATACCCTAGAGGCACATAGGGTCCCTAGCCACATGCTATGGGCTTTTCCATGGCATCAACCTATTTGGTCCTAGACCAAGTACCCAAGGAGACGACTGGGGGCCCTAGGGTACCTTCTAGGGTCTTACTATGCCCTAGTTAAATGACTAGGGTACCATCCTCTCTAAGAATGGGTCTCACAGCTGCACTAAATTTAATAGTTGACACCTTTAAGGGTATTTGTTCAATAAGATGCACAATGTAATTTCTGCATAAGGGCAGAAATAAAGAGGGAATACTTTCTATCCCCGCTTATGTTGATTCTTTGTTTGTCATGAAATGTGGATATACTCTTAATGGCATTGAGATAGTTGTTTTGTACATAAGATCATGTTATTATGTGAAATTGATAAGGGTTATTGATGACAATCAAACTTAACTTATAGATGAGGATGATGTGACAAGTATTGAATGCTTGAAGATCATGTTTATGCTTAGAATTAAATGCACAGCTCAAGAGGGAGCTGAGTGCCCAGGTACAGAGGGAGCAAGAGACCCAACAAAATGTAGGATAAGTTATGTTGGATGTTCATGCCCTAGAGAAGTTGCCAGGTTTGGAACAACTAGTAAGTTCAGAGATCAAGAGGGATCCAACTATACTCTTCAATCCCCAAAAAAGTGGGGTTCCAGAAAAGGAAAGTATAGATTTGATCTTCCATAAGTCCTTCAATGACTCAAAGATGGAAGTCTATAAGACTTCTCGCTTAGAGAAGCGAAGGGATAAGGCCACATAGCCTTCATTGGATCTCATTAAGAAGACTATTGAAAATCTTCAAGCTTGCTCCAATGAGAGCCATGTCACTAATTCAGTCTACTCTCATTATGGGTAGTCATCCAAACAACAGGTTTGGAAAGATGAAATGTGGAAGTTGATTCTCAGCTATCAAAGGAAGTCAGCTTCAACTTGATAAATTTTGGCATTAGCATGTATTATCATATATATAGTAGCTAGGCTACCATATACTATTTTTCAGATTTCAATACACTGTTCGGCCAATTCCCCTACATATGAGATGTTTAGATGAGCATCTATGATGGATCATGATTTGATTGATGGACTATAGTACTATCCCATGCCATGACTGGGTCTTAGGACACTCAGATTTGAGAACTGATGTAGCCATTTTAGCCATTTGCAGAGTAGTCATTAGTGCCCATAGTTGTATCAGTTCTTTATCATTGGACATATGTTGGTTCAGATGGATTATTTACATGTTTATGACTCAGCTTGCATTATCTTGTGTTATGGTTATCATTTCTCTTATACTCACTCTTGTGACATGTATTAGCATTTAGTGTCATGATCTGGTGTTCATATAAATATGTGGACTTGGATGTATTGATATTATGTATTGATGTTCCGACTCAAACCTAGAAGTTCTTGATCTATACTCATTGGTTTTACCCTCCTTAGGGAGAATAGAGGTAGTCATTCTCACCATACTTTGGCTTGCTAGTGTTGGTTTCATTATTCATTGTCTCCACCCATCCATTACCTTCCAGTTATGTTTCTTACTTGACCTACTATTTTGACTTGTGGCATGGAGGACCTTTCCCCACTAGAGCCTATATGATTGGATAAGCTTCCCTATTTATTTGTGTTTCAGCTCTAAGGTACCTAGGTTGTGCTGGCTAAACCTGAAACAAGTAGTGTTGCCATCAATACAATGTATTTGGAAATGAATATCTTATGAAAAAACCCATTCATGAAAATTAGTTTTTTTAAACATACATGAATGCAAGGCAAGCCTAATGAAATTGGCTTTGAAGTACAATGGAATGAATATCTTAGAACATTCATGAAAAGTAGCATTTTTCAACATACATGAATGCATAAAGCCTAAAATAATAAAAAATCCGTGAAATAAATACACGGACCAAGGCTATGAAAAAACAAAGGCCCAAAAAGCAATGATTCCTAAATATATATCTAAGGATTGTTGGCCTCACTTGTACTGGTATGAATTGCGACCATTTGTCAAGGTGAATAAGCACCTCTGAAGTAACTCACCCATTTGTGAAACACTGCCATCCCCTGTGTTGTTGCTTGTCTGTCATATGCTAGAACGAGTATTCCCTTTCCATATCTGAAGTGTCACAATGTTGAGTTGGTGGTCATCCTTTGACCTAGCCTTCTCAATTTTTAGCCTTCACCCTTCACTAGCAAATTGATTACAACTATGAAGTGAGTATGATTTTGAAAGTCTGGACTGAGTTATAGTTAATAAATGTAAACCTTATATATTTGGTTGATAGATAGCCAATGAAATGATTGCTACTTGTTATGATTATTACTTGAATGATTTGTAGAGCATGTCTTGATCCTTGAACACTTGCAGCAGATGGATGTCAGCCTGGGTTGTATTATATGGTCATTTACAGATTATTATTTTTCCTATCTGGGTATATTGGATATTGTAGATGATCATGCAGATACCTATAGAGTGTATGAGTATACACCTTAGATGGATTTGGACTCTCTAACTCCAGTGAGACAGCTTGTTTTCAGTTCCGGGCACTTGTAGAGATGATTTGGCTCAGTTTACCCTTTCGGTACAGTTTTACCATGTTGGATGGCCTATTTGAATAGGGAGATTATTTTCTTGGATCTCCTAGGGCGTTGTATGAGGCACAGGGGGTCCAACCACTTGATTGTACAATATTACCCCCCTCCCAGAGAGCCTAGTGGGCTCATTTGGATAATGCAGGCACCCTATGAGGCATTTTTTGACATATCACGTTTCCTGAGTGTTATAGCTCAAAATGACACATCTCTACCTGTGACCACTTTCCTATGTTTTTGTTGCATGTCGACACTTCATGAAAAGTCACTGAAAAAAAACCTAACTTGGAGGACCCATATCTTTAGTTTTGTAACTTCATTTGACCTCATCTCTACACTGTTGGAAAGATATTTCTATTAGCTAAAACTTTTCAGAAGACACCAAAGTTTGAAAATGCCTAGAAATATCCTAAAAATGAATTTTTTGTGTGTACACAACTTTCCTTAAGGCAAACCCGCGTACGTACGCGAGTCGCTATATATAATAGTCGCATATGCCTTAAATATGTGAGTTTTTACATTGCAACCAGTGTGTACTCCTCGTGTACGTGACTGTTGTTTCTGCAACCCGCGTACGCCTCTTAAAAATGTCAAAAAAATACGAATTTTGAAATTTGGGTAGTTTGGGTAGTTATGCAATTGACTCCTTCAGTTGTAACTACTTTTTCGTCGACCCTAACTCTTCATTAAACATATAAATAGAGGTAGGGAGGTCCATGAGAGGGGACTTGAATCTTTGCATTGTTATGCTGGAGGATTTGGAGCTCTCTTTGCCCACACCTTTTCCCTGGCGATCATCCCCTTGTGTTGCAGAGCTTGGAGGATGAGTTCTTTGGAGAAGAAAAGTAGTAGAACCAGATCAAGGCTTCGTGAGGTGCTGAACTTGAAGAGAAGGTATACTTGTACTTGTTTTCAAGATTAATAAAGATGTGATGTCCTTCTTCTTCCCAAATCATTGTTCAATGTGTGATTGAATATCTATTTATGATCATATTATGATGTTAATCAGATTATTATTTCAGGTTTATTTGACTATCATTGCTTTATATGCGGTCATATTGGTTTGAGGAAGGTATAACTTGTTTTGCAGGTCTCTCGGGGAAGAGGAGCAGGAGAAGGGCTAGAGAAAGCTTGGACCAGCCTTTAGTTAATCAGGTGTGGACCTTTCTTATCTCTAAAATCTTGCTTATATACACTTGCAAAACTATATGCATCCACCTTTCAACCCCAGTATGTTGATGGCCTCTTAAACCCTAGCCATAGGATACTTTCCTTTACAATAGAACTGGCGACTCCGCTGGGGATAGCCTTGTCTGTTTGGGGTTTCTCTGTCTTTCTTTCATACTTTTGTAAAGTTTTAGGTCTTTATTGCCACTTAGGAACACTTTATTAGTCTGATAGAACATCTCCCCTGCCTTCCTAAGGCAGTTTTTGACCTTTTTTGGTATTTTTTCCACCCATACATGAGTTGCAGACTGAACAGTCGCATGTCTGGTTTAGTACACGCAACTTTCTATACTGTCAAACCACGTATGATACGTGACTTGTCAGTGGTACAACTCGCGTGTGCCCCTTTAAACAATGTTTTTTCCTCATTCTTGTGGTTTTTTCTGTTGTTGAGGGCTGTTTGGTAGGTCTTTTGGTATCAAGTTTGCAGGTGCATGACTCTAGGGAGTTAGTGTCATCCCTTTTGGTTGTTCTTTATCTATGTGGTAATACTTTTTATAGCATTAGGGTTTGTTTTTTGCTCTTTTACCCCACCTCCTTTACTTAGCATGATTTTTTGGCTTATGTTTCTGGTCAGCCTATGTCAGTGATCTTTGTCTGAGTTCAGAAGCTTGTTGGTGTTGGTTTCCTTCTTCTTGTGTTGGTTAACTTCACCATGCCAAAATAGTTGACTTGTTTTTTATGGAAGCCTTCCTTCCAAGTAGGGTTTATACTGACTTTAGTTCATTCTAGAGTTTGTTTGGTGGTTGTATAGTAGAGTTCCTATTGCTTTGTTCTTGTTATCTGCATCCTTTTGTTTGTAGGTAGTTTTTCTTTTGCATTTATAAAATAAAAATAAAAAGAACATATACTTGTTTTTGTTGCTTTCCCCCCCACCTCCTTGTTTGGCTTGACCTTGTTGGACAAGGTACTGAGCAGCCTCTATTTGTAGGTTTAGATTGATACTTGGGACTTCTTGACCTTTGTTTATGTCAGTCTTATTGCTCAGTCTCTTATTCCAAAGTTGTTGGTTTGTTTACCTTTGTGAGCCTTCCTTTCAAGAGAGGTTGATATCCACTTTTAGGGAAACCTAGGGTTTGTTTGTGGGGTGTAGAGTAGTTGTGTATTTGCTTTGCTTATAGTACTTGCTTACATTTAGGCTATTTTTTCTTTTGCATTTATAAAAGAAAAAGACAAAAACACATGTTTGCTTTATATGCATGTAGATTAGGTTTTTAGTTTAGATTACATGGCATATCATTGTTTTTGAAAAAATAAAAAGAATTTGTTCTTTTGTGGCTTTCAAGTTTCTATTTGAAAAATAAAGAGAATATTTTTTGCTTTTTGCATTTCATATCTCTTTGCTTAGTCATTTTGTTTCAAATTTGAGTCAAAACACCACATAAGTTTCATGCCATTTACCCTTTGACTAAAAACAACCCTAATTTAAAAATTATTAGTAAGTTTTATTTTATAGGGTCATACACCAACTAGCTCAGGATAGACTTGTGGATTAGGGAGTTTTAACTCTCCACAAGTATTAAATTTCAGACGTAGTTGGCCAATCACTAGGTAAACCCTTTTCTACGTTGATTGTATCTGGGAAGCTCCTCTCAAACGGGAGTTAAGCATGAGGTTGCGTGGAGGCTTGGACTGAGGAGATAACCCTCTGATTCCTTGTCGAAACGTAAACCAGGGTTTTTATGCATCTGGGGATTCTGTCCTAGACAGAGTTTCGGGCTCAGCTACCCTGCCCATGCGTACGAACCAAGCTTATGACTGTCCCCCAGACTGTCAATATAGTTAAGGTAGCCTTTAGTCTCTTTGACATCTAGGGTTCATACACAGGTACACCAGAAGGCTATTTTTGGTTGACCTTGGATGGGCTTGGAAGGTAACCCCGGTAGAAAGTGTGGGAGGGTGGTGGGTGATTCCTCCACTTATGCCTAAGAATATCTATAGGGACGCCAAGTAACTACCTATCAGCTTTCTTTTAGAAAGCGTATCTTATACCTGTTTGTCTGTTTGGCTTTAGGAATTTCTCAGTGAGTGCTATGTGGTTTGTCTGTACTTAGTCTGCCTTCAGGTGTGTGCTTTGTACTTTTGGTTTCCTATTGACCTTATACTTTGTCTTATTGTTTGAAACTATGGATAACACCCCTTTAAACACCAACTAAGAGATCCCCATGCTGGGAAATCCTTGTACTATTCCTCTCATGGGGAATGTCGGTGTTCCCTTGATGGCCACCCTGAATCTACCTGGATTCACCCTAGGGCTACCGGTGTGGTTTTTTTCCACTCCAATAGTCCTGAATGCTCTTGATGCTTCACAAGTAAGATCCTTATATCAAGGGCATTAAAACACTACTTCCCCTTCACCTATAGTTGATTCTCCTCCTCCTTCTACCTCATGCGGTGAAAGTACTGATACTAGTAACTGACAGTCTAAAAGGAGTAAAAGAAGGAGGAATGGGAAGAAGGCACATAAGAAAGGGGGCACCCATTCAACCTCTGCAGGTCAAGTTGAACTTCACCACTCAGCCTCTGAAGTTCATGTTGGGGGCACCTATCTAACCTCTGCAGATCATGTTGGATCTCAGAACTCAACCTCTACAAGTCAAGTTGATCTTCACCATCCAGCCTCTGGTGTTCATGCTGGTGGGATCCTTCAAACCTTCCCAGGTTATGTCGGATCTAGTCTCTCAGCTTCTGTAGTTCATGCTGATGGCACCCATTCAACCTCTGATGTTCAAGTTGAACCTCCCCATCCAACCTCTGCAAGTCATGTTGGATCCATCCACCCAGCCTCTGAAGTTCATGCTGGGGGCACACACTCAACTGCTCCAAATCATGTTGATCCTAACCATTCAACCTCTTTTGTTCATGTTGGTGGTGCCCATCCAACCTATGCAAGTCATGTTGGACCTAGTCTCTCAGCCTCTACAGGTCATGCTCGGGGCAGTCTCTTAGTCTCTGTGGTTCATGCTGAAGACAATCCGTCAACCACTGTGAGTCATGTTGACACTATTGAAAAGACTACCCATTCAAAACACAAGTCCAAGTTTCCTTATAAGATTTGTGAGGGAGACCACCTTACTTATAAAAGCCCTTCTATCGCGGAGGTGCGAAGAGTTTGGTTTTATGGTCATCCCATTTTTGAACATTCTGAAGTCTCTCAACAACCAGCCTCTCTTAGTCAGGTTGGACCCAGTCACCCAGCCTCTGGTGTTCATGCTGGGGGCAAACTCTTAGCCTCTGTAGGTCATGCTAAGAGTAAACAGTCAGCCACTGCTAGTCATATTGACACCGTTGAGAAAAATGGTCGTTCGAAGTGCAAACTTAAGTTCCCTTGTAAGTTATGCGAGGGAGATCATCTTACTCACCAGTTCCCTGCTATCGCAAAGGTGCGAAGAGTGTGGTCCGAGACTCAGGAATTTTCTTCTCCTGAACAACCTATAGTTTCTCAACAACCTAATCAACCTTTCGTTGATCAAGTGGTTGAACCAATCTCAGCTTTGGTCGATCCCACTCTTCTTTTGGGGAGTGATCCTGATGTGATTGAAGCAATGTCATATTTGGTCAATCTCACTCTCCCTTCGGAGAGTGACTTTCATGAAGCAGTTGAATTGATTTCCGTATCGATCAATCCCACTCTTCCTTTAGAGAGTGAAGTGTCTGCTAGTCACATTTTCTTCACTGCCAGTTCAGAACTTACTGAACAAGGGGGCACTGAACCTGCTTCAGATCAACCCCCACCAAGCTCTCGGATTGCTTCCTTTGATTGGGATAGCCTAGTTGAGTTGTGCCTTCCTTCTGATGCACCTTTCGAGATAAAGGTCAAAGTTGAATCATACACGATTTCTCATTGTATTGTTGATGAAGGAGCCTCAGTTAGTATCTTGTCTACTCGTGCTTGGGGAGGCATGGGATATCCTAGCCTTGTGTCAGCTGCTAGTAAGTTACTGGTGTTTTATAGAAGAACTTGTATATCCTTGGGAATTCTTGCTCAAACACCTGTTACTTTGGGTGGGAAGACCATCTTAGTTGACTTCATGGTGATAGAAGAGCCCTTGGACTTCAATATGCTCTTTGGACGTGATTATGTCTATGCCATGCAAGCTGTGGTGTCAACATTTTTTCGTGTGATGTACTTTAATCGTGGCAAAGAAATTGTCACTATCGATCAGTTGGATTTTCTTGATCTGTCTCCTGACCCAACTAGAGACCAGGTCTTTCCTTTATTAGTTCCCAGTGTTTCTATAGACACTACCCTGCCACAGGTGAGCTATGTGGCCTCCTGTCCTTTGCGTTCAATTGCTATTGAGAAGCAGCCTCTATTTTCATGCTTACCTTCTCGGGACTTGGTCCCAGTAGTTGACCAGGTGAGTCATCCTATACAGACTATGGAGCCTACTCTCCACTCTGTTAATCCATTTGAAATTTTAGGCATGTGTACTATCTTGGATGATCTCCTTCCTTTGGATGAAGTCTTCCTAGAGTCTTTGATACAGTCTGACCTTCTTTTGGATGTTGGTTCAGTTGTGACTAAGTCTAACCCTGATTTTCATAGTAATCCTGACCTTTCTTCTTATGTTGGTCTTGTTGAGTCTTTTGACTCTTCCTTCGAATAGCAAGCCAGTGATCCTAATGAGTTTGATTTTTCTTATGAATTTTTCAACTCTTGTGATATTGAGTTTGTTTCTACAGACTCTATCTCCCTTGTTGATTTTTGCTCTCCTTCTGAGGTTGATATTACTGATTATAAACCCTCGAGCCTTGGTTCTATAGAATCTTATTCGACCGATTCTTCCTTGAATTTACCTTTTGTAGAAGACAGCAAAGTCACATGTGTTTCTGCCAAAGTGACCTGCATTAGATATTTTCTTCTGAATATGATTCCGATGTTGTTGTTTCTTGGATACAGGATCTTTAGTTGGATTCACAACTGTTTACTGGCCTTGTCTTGTTGTTCAAGCTGTAACTACATTTGCATGTGCCCTGCTCGTGCCTATGAGCCTGATGCCAGCTTTCACGCTTTTAGCTTGTTGTATAAGCCCTCATATTTGTTCTCATCATTGTTAAGCCTTGTATCATTTTGCCTTTGCAACTTGACACCTTTTACCCTGAGGAGATGTTCCTTGAGTGTCCTTATCTTGCTCACTTTCCTTGCATTATGCATAGGTCTGTTCCTTGCACTTGGAACTAGTTTCACCTGTCTATGACACTCGTCTCCTCGCATTTAGAGCAATATTTCTGCTCTCCTTCAAGCTCGTTAAAAACAGTAAGGAGGCCGCGAGTTGAATTTTCTGTACTCGTTAAAACTTCACGGGAAATATATTGAGTTTATTTAGGCCCAGGTCTGACTCCTCAAAATAGACTTGACTGCCGAGTAAACTTGTCCATTCAGGCTCATTAAGAATATGTGAATGGGCATCCACATTGGTGGTAGGTTATCGCTTTCTCGGACCATGTGGAATAATACGAGAAAGGAACACTCTCTTTTCTTTAGAATTGAGAGGAGTATTCTCAGGCATAGGTTTATCTCTTTTCTGGACCCTAGGGACTAAACTTACAGAAAAGGAACCCCCGGTATGAGCTTAGTTTTCTCTTTTTCGTGCTCTGGACCAAAACATGAAAAAGATTTCGAGTGTACTTTATGTCTTTGTCATGCTTGCTAAACCCTAAAGAACAAATCATTGAGTTTACTGTTGTAAGCCCCATTTCTTGTAATCAAATGGATCTTTCCGAGTTATCTTTCCTTCCTTCACACTCGTAAAACTCAGGCTATATGTTGCTTTTGAAGGAGCATTGGGTAGGTGGTAATTTAACCTTTTTCGGACCTTCCTGACTAAATACGAAAAAGGTGCACCTTACTTCTTCAGAAGCTAAGAGAGTTCTTCTATGGTTTGTTTTATACCTTTCCGGCCTCAGGAGACTAAATTGGATGAAAAAGCCCCCCCTTGGAGACTTCTTTGGAGTTTTTAGACTCTCTAAACTATGAAAACATCGTCGAGCATGTACTAGTTTGGGCTCGTAAATTCCATGAATCAGTGCTTTCTCAAGCAATCTTCTATCTTTTCTTTGAGCTTTCCAAAAATGAAGATGGTCCCGAGTTTGCTTTATTGGACTCATTAAACCTTTACAAGAAATAGGGGAAGGGAAGTTCATTCACATGTTTTTTACATCATGGAAGCAAGTCTTATTTCCTTGAACAAAGCACCAGTTTTGAGTCTATCAACAGTTGGGTCCTAGTATTTTGACCTTATCCTGATTCAGAGTTCCTTACTCCTCCAGTTGGTCTCATTTCCAATTATATGGGGAATCTGTCAATGTCTCCTACATTATAGATTTGTGTCGTTGGTCCTTTCATGTCAAAAGCTGCCTAAGTCACTTTTGTTTCGTACTCACTGTTCAAGGATTAAAACTTTGTCGACCATTCTGCAGTTACCTTGACCTTCTGTGTCAGCCATTCCCTCATATTAGTTCAGTACATCATGTCTTCAGTCGTCCTTGTCATGAAATTCAGTACCAATTCCAGATCCAATTAGTCTTTGACTTACCTCGTGTTGGATGATGAAGGATGCCTTAATTCCTTCCTTCCAACGGATCTCTTCCTATCGACTGCAACACATCTTGCTATGGGGATGAGATTTAGAGTTTTATGACAGTACCTTGGGGATTGTAGTCATTAGTGGCAATTTCTCTCGCTATTGGGTAGTGGGAATACCTTAATGTCTCCTACTCAATGGATTCTTCAAGTGTTTGACTTCAATTCCTTGTATTCACACTTGTTAGAATGTACTAGGTGCCTTGGGGACCATTTTCATTAATGGTGGTTTCCCTCACGTTTGTTAACGGTTCTCATTATTGACCGGTAATCAAACGGTTTCCTCCATGTTCGACTTCAACTCCTTTATTCGCATGGTTAGGATTAGTACCTTTTGGGTGGTTTGGATTGAAGACCTTGGGCCGATAGTAGCATTGTTATTTGTTGCTATTTCCCAAGCTGCGCAAGACCTTATCACACTTTATATGACATTTTGCTAAGACATAAATCCACCTTGTATTTTTGTGGCTATGATCGATTGTTGAGTATGGATCCACCTTGTTCATTTGTGGCCATGACTCCTTTAGATTTGATATGGCGCCTTTTTGCATATTGAGCAACCATGATAGTTTCATTAGTTATACATATGTTGGAACCTCTTGTATATTTATGGCGATGATTTGTATATGGACTTGTATGTCCCAAAGATCAGTTTTTTCTGACATTTATCTCTCTTTCAGGTACCTTTGTTTGAGCCTTTTGATCTTGGATTCTCTGCTCTCTCCATACTCAATTGTTTCCTTTATAATGTATTTCGGCTATCGTCTTCCCCTCTAACCTCATACATTAGGGGGCATCTGTTATAGCTCAAAATGACACATCTCTACCTGTGACCACTTTCCTATGTTTTCGTCGCATGTTGACACTTCCATGACGACACCTCATGAAAAGTCACTGAAAAAACACCTAACTTGGAGGACCCATATCTTAAGTTTTGTAAATCCGTTTGACCTCATCTTTGCACCGTTGGAAATATACTTTTGTTATCTAAAACTTTCCAGAAGACACCAAATTTTGAAAATGCCCATAAATACCGTAAAAATGAGTATTTTGTGTGTATGCGACTTTCCTTAAGGAAAACCTGCGTACGTACGTGAGTTGCTATATATAATAGTCGCATACACCTTAAATATTCTATTTTATACATTGCAACCCACGTGTACTCCTCATGTATGCGACTATTGTTTCCACAACCCACGTACGCCTCTTAAAAATGTCAAAAAAATACGAATTTTGAAAATTGGGTAGTTTGGGTAGTTATGCAACTGACTCCTTCAGTTGTAACTACTTTGTATTCGACCCTAACTCTTCATTAAACATATAAATAGAGGTAGGTAGGTCCATGAGAGGGGACTTGAATATTTGCATTGTTATGCTGGAGGATTTGTAGCTCTCTTTGCCCACACCTTTTCCCTGGCAATCATCCCCTTGTGTTGCAGAGCTTAGAGGCCGAGTTCTTTGGAGAAGAGAAGTAGCAACCAGATCAAGGTTTCGTGAGTTGTCAAACTTGAAGAGAAGGTATACTTGTACTTGTTTTCAAGATTAATAAAGATGTGATGTCCTTCTTCTTCCCAAATCATTGTTCAATGTGTGATTGAATCTCTGTTTATGATCATATTATGATATTAATCAGATTATTATTTTAGGTTTATTTGATTATCATTGCTTTATATGTGGTCATATTGGTTTGAAGAAGGTATAACTTGTTTTGCAGGTCTCTCGGGGAAGAGGAGTAGGAGAAGGGATAGAGAAATCTTGGACCAGCCTTCAGTTAATCAGGTGTGGACCTTTCTTATCTCTAAAATCTTTCTTATATATATTTGCAGAACTATATGCATCCACCTTTCAACCCCAGTATGTTGATGGCCTCTTAAACCCTAGCCATAGGATACTTTCCTTTACAACACTGAGGTGGATAAAAATTAATTAAAATGGCCACTGAAGAATTCAATTTGGGCTACTAAGGCAAGGAATTGGCATGTGATGAGTTCTGATGATGAGTGTGATGTCTTCCACTCCTTCTCTAGCAATTGCAGCACCTGGAAGGGCCCACATCTATTTTTTCAGGCATATTTATTATTTTCTGTAGCTTTTTGGAGGCTCACGATTTCCTTAAGGAGGCATAATTTCATAGTTAAGAAATTATATTATTTTTATTGTGCCATGTGGACACCCAAAGGGAGTTAGTTAAAACTCCTTGGACCCACCATGTGCTTCATTTATTTTTTGTTGAGTGAGATCCCCTCTCCTAGGGTGATTTAGTCCATTTTTATATTATATTATTGTATTGATCCATGTATTGTATGTTGAGCCCATCTCAACCATTGATAAGAACATTTGTATCTTTTAATCTCAGCCACCCATTTGAAAAGTGGTTAGGATTTTGGTTCTCTCATTCTTATTTAAAGGAGAGAGCTTCTCATTTGTAAGGGGTATTTGGCTCTCGGATTTGGATAATAGAAATACTTTTCTTGTGGAAATTCTTGGATCTCCTTTGCATCTGGTGTTCTTAGATAGTGATTGGAGAATCTTTTGCTTCCTAGCATTTGGATATTTGATGTGAGATCTATATATTTTTGGGAAACATTGTCTTGTCTATAGGAGGGCAACTTCAACTTGGGCATTTTTGCAGGGTTTCCTCAACTCGCTTGGCTTGGATGTGTTTCGTATCAGGGGGGTTTCATTAGCATAAATGCGATCTATGATTTCATCTTGTTATTTTTCTGTAGCTTTTTTTTTTCTCATGATGCAGCAAATCTGATATGGTTGACGTTTGTTGTGCAGGAGAGGGCGCTGTGGCTTCTTGGGGAAAAACGTTGGGCATAGAACTCACCCGAATCTTTTCAAATTGATCGGGATATCAGGGATCATCATCATCGAGGCATCTACAAGGTTTTCTAGGTAAGATGTACAAGTTAGTGCTTCTCTTCCAAGATCTCAATCCATTGGCATTTGTACTTCCATTTTTATTCTTAAAACCCTAAATAATAAAAAACCAAAAAATATTATAGATCAAACCGCTTGATCTCGGGGCAAACCACTTTTGGGTTTTGTATATCAGGTCATACCCTTGGAGGATCTTCCTCAACGTTGAGCCAAAAGTGACCCAATTGGGCTAGATTTGAAAAACAGGCCTCCAAACCCTAGCGATATCCTCCATGTTGCCATCTCTTCTCGTGATTTGATTTTTCCAGCAAACCCTTTCTGGATTTTGTAGATCAGGCCAAACCCTGAGTGGTTCTTCCTCAACGTTGGGCTGAAAGTGACTCCATTTTCCCAAATCCCAAGGCACAGTTTCTCCAAACCCTGGCGCTACCCCTCTTTTGCCTCTTTCTCTTGTATTTTGACCTTTTCCTGGTGGCTCGGGTGCTTTGACATTGTTGTATCTTCCTTCGAGTCTATCCATCAGTACTAGGTAGCCCCATTTATGTTCTTGACCTCCCTGCATTGGTGTTTTTTCCCAAGGCAGTGGATATCTTCACCTCTTGCTAGTACCTTAACCTGAGATCTAGTATTTTACCTCATAGGTCATCTGTGTCCCAACTTGGATCAAATCTCATATCTCCTAAACCTTGATCCAAAGTCTTGGTTCACCTAGTGACATCGTCTATGGATCTAGGGTTTCCATCACCTTACACCTTATGTACCTCAAGTCCATTTGATCTGATCTGGTGTCTAGGTCTGATCTCTCCTATCGGGAGTAGATCTAGGTCTCCCCCATTATTGTCTTGGGCTAAGATAACATAAAGTCAATACTACCTCGATTGGTGTGACAACCATCCATTTGGGAGTCGAGGCAATATTGGTTCCACCTCCTTAGTTGCTTGACCCTCTACCGTCCATTCTGGATCCATCTCACATAGCCAACTACAAGGTTGGTGATAACACCATGAATTCTTTAAAATTCTGCAGACTATAAGATAACAATAGACAAGTGCAATAGAAACATCAACATCACACAGTGAACACAAGAGTTTTTCACGGGGAAACCTTTAAAGGACATAAACCCCAAAAGCATTAGTAATTCATCTCTTAAGTGAGATGGCTTGAGTTTCTCAGAATTCTGAGATGAATGTTCTTCAATAATTCTCAAACCCTAGTAGGTTTGGTCCACAGATCAAGAATTCACAAAAGATGATTTTTCAGACAAAATCCAAGTTAGGGCTTCAAGCGCTAATTTCTTCTTGCTACCCAAAATTCTATGATCTGCTGCTCGGATCAATTTATGCCTGCATGGACTACCCAGAGGGCCCACACCGTTGTTGCCCAGATGTTGATGCTGCTGCTCGGAAGTCTGTTGTTGCTGCCCGGACTATTTCTTCCTACCCAAATCTAGTCTGAGCCCTGGTGTTTCCTGCCCAAAGTCTGTAGCAGGAAGATTGTAGCTGCTCGAGGGTGCTAGCAGGCTGCCCAAGCCCTGCTAAGGGATTGTTGTAGGTGACCAAGGACTGCCTGAGGAAGAGGAGCTTCCTGGAGAGGAGAGGGTAGCCCGTGAAGAGGTTCGAGCAATCTGATAAGGTTTCTCATGTAGAATTTGAGCCTGCCCGAGGTATAATGAAGTTGCCCGTGGAGAAAAAGTGGACTAGGGTTAACCCTAGCTCGTGAAGAGGATGGAGTTGCTGCTACAATTTATCACCATGAAACCCTATCTTAGGTTTATACTATAACAAGAGTGGGTTCCCTAGCTAGAATCCTCAATGCTAGGGCATAACCACAAAAATTGTCCTTCTCCTCAAGACCAGTGAAAATCTTCCTTGAGCAGTTGTAAGATGATGATAAGCAAGTGTGTAATAATGAAATGAGTTAATCTTCTTTTATAGCCTTTGAATCACCTGTAAGTGGACCAAAACTCAAAAGAACAAAATAATATTCTTTTATTCTTTTGTCTTTTTTACTTTTACCTTTAGCCTTCTTCAAGTGCCCTATGGTCAAAACAAGTGGTCAAGGTGGTCCTTCATCCCCACTCAAAGTACATCATAAATAGAGAGAATTACTAATACACCAAGATCGAGTACTAGGTGTCGTAACCAAGGGTAGTTAAGCCTTGGAGAAGATCACAAAGCCCACAGATTGAGGGTCGGAGTGCCTCACATGCTCAGACCTAGTCTAGGACTTATAGTGATATCCTGGTAACAGACCAAGTGCCTCAGCCATAAGCTGCATAATTTGACTCAAGGTCAAATTCTTGGTAACATACCAAGCGCCTCCATTCTCTCAAAGAATGGCCTCAGCCCTAAGCTGAGTTCCCCAATACTAAACTGGTTCATATTCCTCGTAACTGACCAGGTCAGCTCTTGGTTGAGTCCCCAATGTTGGACTAGTTCCACATCCTAGTCCTTAACCAGATGTCTCCATTCAACAGAATGGCCACTCAACTCTAGGCTGAGTCCCCCATTTCTGGACTAGTTCCACATCCCGGTCCTTGACTAGATGTCTCCATTCAACAAAATGGCTACTCAATGCAAGGTTGGGTACCCCAGTGCTAGATTGGTTCCACATCCTGGTCCTTGAACAGATGTCCCCATTCTCCTAAGAAAATGGCTCTGGATGCTACTCAGGAAAAATCAACACAACTTCCAAGAAGATCTATGAGATCATGTTTCATTCTGAGATGGAGAGTGGTTTGAAGCTCTCAGAAAATCTTGTATTTGATGACAGGTTGGTACACATCGAGATGAGTGATAACCATGTAATGGTGCAATATGTTATCGATGTTCTAAGAGGGAGTGTTAAAGATAGAGTAGCATCGAGATCCATTCTTCGAGAGAATGGTGGACCTGGTTAGGGACCAAGAAGTTGATCAACTTAATGCAGTGTGGGACATAAGCTCAGCCTGGGGTTGAGAGCAATTCTTTAAGAATGGAGGCACTTAGTCAATTACCAAGATGTTTTTAGCTGCAAGGTCGATTCTCAAGGAGAACGGTACCCTAGTCAGTTATCTAGGGTAGAGTAAGACCCTAGAAGGTACCCTAGGGCCCCCAGTAGTCTCTTGGGGTTCTTGGTCTAGGACCAAGCAGGTTGATGCCATGGCAAAGTCCCTAACTTGTGGTTAGGGCCCCTATATATCTCTGGGGTATTCTTGTATGGGACCAAATTGTTTCTTGGACACGAGGTCCAAGTAGATTCCTCAGGATGAGACAAAGACTCCTAGTATGCGACCAAGAAGATTCTTAGTCCAGGACTAAGTAGTTCCTACAGGAGCACCCCTGGTCAGTTAACTAGATGAATCTTGGTTAAGTTGACCAAGATGATGTCCTCTCTCCTAACCAGTTATTGTTAGGTTGTTTCTCAAGGAGCTGGCCACCCCTTGATGATGTCCCTAGTGTTGATTTTCTGAGCAGTATCGATAGCCCTTCTCTTTGGAGAATGGGACCACCTGGTCTGGGACCATGGTGAAGAATCAACCCAGTGTTGAGTGACCATTCTGTTGAATGGTAGATATATGGTCTAGGACCATGATATAAACCCAGATCTGCCCTGGGTAGACTCAACCTTGTGTTGAGTAAACATCTGGTTCGGGACCATGATGTAGACCAGTCTGGGACTAGTAGACTCTGCTTAGTTCTGAGTAGCCATTCTTTGGGAGAATGGAGACACTGTAAGCCCTAGACTGGGTCTGGGCATGTGTGTGGCACTTTGACCTTTGATCTATGGGCTTGGTGTGCTTCTCCAAGGATTAGCTACCCTTGGTTAAGTTACCCTAGTACAAGATCTAGGTGTCATACAATGTGTGAGATAAAAGCATTAATAACTCTCTTGGTTTATGATGATGTACTTTTGAAATAAAAAAGTACCACAAGGGCACTTGGTAAAAGGCCAAAGTCAAAAGTCAAAGAAAAAAAAAGGTACCTTTTTGGTAAAAGTGAAAGTGAAATTAGGAAAAGAATAAAAATATTATTATTTTTATCTTTCCTAATCTTGTCCACCTAAAAGGACCACTTGTGGAAAACAAAATTAAAGAAGGACTTCTTATAAAAGTCAAAGGAAAAAAATTAAAGTACATTTTTGGTAAAAGTGAAAGTGAAATTAGGAAAAGAATAAAAATATTATTATTTTTATTTTTCTTAATCTTGTCCACTTACAGGTGAACAAAGGCTATAATAGAAAATCAAGCCTTATCATTTGTCACACACACTTTTGCTCTCACAGGAGAAGAAGACTATCTTATGTTCAAACCCTCAGCTAGGGTTTTATCAGCAAAGTCCATCTTTAGCATTTTTGCACAGCTATCTTCAGCATTCCATTTTTTGGGCAGTTTTCAGCAGTCTAATATTTTTCGGGCAGTTTTCAAATGTAAAAATATATGAGTATAAGGCTGATTCAAATAATGGTTATGATTCTTTACTGCCAATGTCTCATGTACATCATTTTATCATGTTGTTACTATTCATATCATTTGATGAATCTCAAGGACCAACTTTAATGCAGTGACCAATGGAGAGTTAAAGTTGAAAGAGATAAAAATTATGTGATTTTCTTTGTAGTTTAAATGTATTGGAGCAGTATTATTCTGAATCTTGTTTTATATTTCTAATCATGCATTAAATTTTATTTCTTATGTTAAAAAAAAAACTATCCTATCCCTAATACTTTAACAAGGAACACACTACATGATTTTCTATTTATAGGAGGGGAAGAAGGAGAAATATTTTATCTTTGTATGTTCAACTTATAATGAGATTGGAGGGAGATATTACTGCCATTTCAGAGACTGTAGAGGATGTTTATCTGTCTTATTCAAATATCTCGGTCAAAACTGTTTTTCCTTATTCCCAAAGAGGTGGATAATTTTAACCATCACTTGCTTCAAAAGTTCAAATCTCTCATGTTCCAACTACTGGGATCACCTATTTCTTCCCTATTATGACTAATAGTTGAATGAATCAGCCTAAAGCTATGGTAGATAATCAAGATGACAATGTAGACCCACCAAACACTTCCCCTTTACATGGCAAATGCTTGGCATTTGTCTCATTCTAGTTGACTAGTTCATGACGTATTACCAAATGTTCCAGTAAAGCTCATATTCATCCCATCAAGACTCAAATTTCCCCAACACCATGTTCACCCCTCATTGCATGGTATCCTGTGCAAGCAGTTTGTTTATTATGGTTCCAACCATGTGTAGGCCTCGGTGACTTTGGCGAAATAGATACCACCCACCTGTGGTTTCTTAGATACAAGTTGATGGAATCTCTATTGCACTGCAATAATTGGGGTGGAATGGGGATCATCAAAACTCATATGTAAACCTAGCGATGTGCCTTGAATGAGTTATCAAAGTCTTGGAAAGAAGGAAGGGTTGGAATATGCTCCTTTGTAACTATGTCAATCACAGAGCTCCTTTGGGTAAGGAGGCATCATAGGTCATAAACCTATAAACCCTTGTTGTCATCCCGATTGTGATTAAAGCTAAAGGGACCTCTATTGCTAAAAGTATCTGCAAGGCCTGGAAGGTTGTTCAGCCTTTTCTAAATTGGAAAGGACTGAGATTCACATTTGGCATGTCTATCAACAATCGCTCAAAAAGATCGTCACCTATCCTCTTAAATGAACAAAGTCTGTGGCCAAGTTACTTTTGGTTCTCGGCCTTGACAATCGTTAAAAAAATAATTAACATTGTTCAATACCTCTTCCCTTCTCAATTAACAAGAAAATAGTGCAACAATGTTTCATTAGGCCTAAGCAAATGGAAATTCCTATTGTGCAGAGAATACACTTGTATGTGCTAATATTTCATTGCAAATGACCATACATGCCCAAAAGGTGGAGCTAGGCATGGTGCATCTATGACAAGTCCTAGAATAATGGGGAAGGGGCACCATGCATCACAAACAGGGAGCCTCCTAATAACTTGGAGCCTCCTACTAACTTGGTCGCCCATTCCATTCGTTCTTGACAAACTCATCATAGCAAAGGAAGGCCAAAATAAAAAGTTGGTAGAGTCACGTGAGAGAGGAGAGAGCTTCACCACAACTCGACATAGCCTTCCAACATAGCTATTGAATGATAACTTTTCAATCCTTGCACTCCCAAACTTGCTACTCGACATAGCCTTCCAACATGGCTATTGAATGATAACTTTTCAATCCTTGCACCCCCAAACTTGCTATGTCTTGATGGCATTATTTTGAGACTGAATTTTTTTTATATTTGACCAAGTGGCTCTATGAAGATATTTGATTTAAATGATTAAGGCCAAGTGGCTCTATGAGGTTGCATGCATCAAATAATCTACACTTAATGATAAATTATGTGTCTTTGGTTATGGACCAGTACAGGCATGGCAGCAAGTGACAACCATGTCTTCCCAATACAATGGCTTTAACAGAAAATTAGTTTGCTATACCTGCTCTAAAAGAATGACTAGAACAAGGAAGAACCATTGACATATGCAGTTCGGTGGATATGTTGAACTCTTCATTTGTGTGAAGAAAGGCTGCTATAACTACGAATGCCTGCAACAAAAATTCTATTGCTGGAACAGAAACATTGTCTAAAAAATCAATGCGTCAACCTCAACCATACATAGAAATTAAAACAACAGAGAAGCACTCCCATCAGTGAAGGCAGTACGAAAAGCTCAATATTTTAAAACAATTCCCATTAGGAGACTTGAAAAGAAGCCGTGCAATACAATAAATTCCATCATGGCAGAAGAGCACAAACCTAGTCATTTTATGACACAAAGAAGTTCAGAAGTTCAGGTGCAGCAAGCCCACGTCTATAAATTCGGTGCAGAGGCTTAAATCCTTAATGTTCTCTAATTCCTGGTAGCAGGCAATTTCACTTTCAAGATTGATCTTCTACGTCTCCAATTTCGAGAAGTGAAACGGTCATAATTTCATTCATCCTTCTGTCCACTCTTAGTTCACGGAGAAGAAAGCAGTGATTTCAGGAACGGAAAAGCAAAGGGAAAAGCAATGAGTTCAGGGGCGGAAAAGCAATGAGTTCAGAGATTGAAAAGCAAAGTCTGTTAGTTGAGGAGAGAAAAGCACTGATTTTAAGAGCAGAAAAGCAGGGACGGAAAAGCGAAGTCTGTTAGTTCAGGGAGAGAAAAGCAATGATTTCAAGAAAGCAAAAGCAGGTAGTGCAGGGACTGAAAAGCGAAGTCTGTTAGTTCAGGGAGAGAAAAGCAGTGATTTCAGGAATGGAAAAGCAATTTGCGCTTGTGTCTGCTGTAGAGAAAAGAGCACTTGTTCTGTCCTATGAACATAAAAGCAGTCGGTACAGAGAGGAAAGAGCCCCTTTATATCCGTTGAAAGAAAAAGCAGCCAGTTTAGAGAGGGACACGCAATATGTCTGATCTGCAATCGAGCGTGCCTCCTATTCCTATCCGTTAAAGGAAACCAAAGTGGGAGAAGTACCTCAGCTTGAGGGAATCGTCTATATATATATCTTAATCTTACATACTTTCTGAATATATTTCGACTTCTTGTATGCATGTATGTCTGCTTAATTTGTGTATGAGTATATGTGATAGGGGCCAGGGAGAGGAGAGTGCACTGCACTGCACTGGAGGTGAATTGGTTTCAAAAATCTACTTTGCTCTGCTCTAAAAGAACTGAACCTTTGCTGAATGCAGTTAAGCTTCCTTCGACACAATGGACATCCATGGTTTCACTCGTTAACAGTAAGTATCACTGATATGTTCTCCAGAGTTTCACTCGTTAACAGTAAGTATCACTGGTATATTATTTTAATTCATGTACTGATTCATTTAGAAACCACTCTGCAAAACCCTAAATAATAATTTCCTATGTATATCACTGCCGCCCGTATCCTCTGTATATCACTCTGCCGCCTCTAATTCAGTAGTAATATGCAAACCTATTATCTCAAACCTGAGCTGAGTAATATGCGCACCTGAGTATTTAATACGTCTCCCAGTTAATCCAGGCATCCTGAGTAATATGCGAACCTGTGAACTCGAACCTGAGTAATATGCTGCATCTACCCCCCGTGTATCTCTCTGCCGCCTCTAATTTATTCAGTATCGGTATTAATATGTGAACCTGTGAATTGAGTTTATGCAGGAAATGGCAGCTGCGCCCACCAGATAATCCAGGTATCCTGGTTTAATACAGCTTTAAATGTCTGCGGTACGCCGTGGTTTTTAGAGTTGGGTTATTTTTAATACTTTCTTAGAATTCATATGTTATGAGCTTTTATTTTATTCGAGTTAGACTTTATGCTTTCCGTAATTTCGACTGTCAGTTTGTAGATTTTTTTAATAATTTGGGTATGTTTATTTTTTTAATTGTTGGTAAAGTTCGTATATTTCAAAATGGTTTGTTATGAGTATTTAGTTTTTATGTTTTCTCGTTGTTTGTAAAGTATGCCACGAGTTTATATATATTTTTAATTTTTGTAAAGTATGTCAGTAGTTTGTATTTTTTTAATTGTTTGTAGAGTATATGAAAAGTTTATATATTTTTTAATGGCTTGTAAAGTATGTGAGTAGTTTGTATTTTTTTAATTGTTTGTAAAGTATATGAAAAGTTTATATATTTTGTAATTATTTGTGAGTACTAGCTTTTTAATTGCTTTTTAGTATGAGTTATTGTAAGGAAGTTTATTATCTTATAAATATAAAGATGAAAATACAATTTAATATATTTAATTATTTCATTGTTTGTAAATATTTTATGTATTTTTTATTTTAATTTTTTATTATTATATGTAATGGTAATATATTTATATATTTTATTAATAATATTTTAAAATATATCAGATAAATATTTTTTTAATAACATTTTATTTTACTTTGTTTTTTATTTTTAAGAAAAGGAGGCATAGGAAGAGTAGATATAGGAGGAATGGAAGTACTAGGAGTAGGAGTAGGAGTAGGAGAAGGAGGGAGGGGGAGTGGAAGTAGAAATAGGGTGAAGAGGAAGGAGGAAGGGGAGGGCCAATGAGGAGGGAGAGGATGGAGGGGAAGGGGAGAGTGGGGAGGGGGTTGAGGGCAACAAAGGAGGAGAAGGGAAGGGGAAGGGGAGGCAAAGGCAGAGGAGGGGGATGATCAGGCGTGCATGGGAAGGGAAGGTGAAGGAAAAGGAGGGGGATGAGGGGGAGGGAAATGAGGTGAAGGAAGGAGGAGGGAGGAGGAGGTAGAGGCAGAGGAGCGGGAGGAGGTGGAGGGATGGGGAAAAAGAGGAGGAGGGGGAGGAGGCGGAGGAAGAGAAGGGCGAGTTGGCAAAGGAAGAGGAGTGTGATGAGGTGGAGGGAGGGGGATGTGGAGGCAGAGGATGGGGATGAGGTGGAGGGAGCGGGAAAGGAGGAGGAGGTGTGGAGGTGGAGCAGGTAGAAGTGGAGGAGGAGGTGCGGCAGTGAAGCGAGTAGAAGTGGAGGAGGAGGTGCAAAGGTGGAGGGGGCAGAAGCAGAGGAGGAAGTGGAGAGGGTAGAAGTGAAGGAGGATGAGGGGAGGGGGAAGGGCAAGGGGACGGGGCGGGGGGGAAGGGGAGGGAATGGAGGAGGATGAGGAAGGGGTAGGGGGAGGAGGAGGAGGACGTATAGGAGGGGGAAGGGGAGGCGGAGGTAGAGTCAAAAGAGGGGGAGGAGGATGAGGGGAGGGGGGAGGAAGAAGTGGTGGAGGCAGAGGTTGAGGGCGAGGAGGGAGAGGGGATGGGGTACGAGTAGCAAGAGTTAGGGGATGGGATGGGGAGAGGGGAGGCGTCGGGGAGGGCAAGGCATGTAGTGGAGTGGGGAGTGGGGAAGGAGGAGGGAGTTATGATTAAAGGAGAGAATGGGGATGAGGCAGAGAGAGGGGGAGGGAAGGGGAAGGGGTAGAGGTAGCGGAGGAGGAGGGAGGAGGAAGAGGTGGAGACGAAGGCTACAGAGGAGTGGGAGGAGGAGGCGAAGGCAGGCGGAGGAGCGAGGAGGTGGGGAGGAGAGGGGGAGGAGGAAGGGTAGGTAGTGGAGGAGGAAGAGGCAAGGATGGCGATGGGGAGTAGAGGCGATGAGGGTGAGGCAGAGCGAGATGTGGGGAGAAAGGGGGAGGGGGAAAGGGAGGAAAAGACAAAAGAGGGGGATGAGGAGGAGGGTAGGGGAAGGGGAGGAAAAGGCAAAGGAAAAGGAGGGGAATGAGGTGAAGGAAGGAGGAGGGAGTGGGGGGAAAAGGAAGAGGAGGGGGATAAGGGGGAGGGGAATGCGGTGAAGGAAGGAGGAGGGAGGGGGAAGGGGAGGTAAAGGAACAGGAGCATGAAGGAAATGGGGGGAAGCAGAGGGTGGGGGGAGAGGGAGGCATGCAGAGGAGCGGGGAGTGGGGAAGGGGAGGCGTAAGAGGAGAAGGGAGTGAGGATCAAAGGCAGGGAGGGGAGACAGAGAAGGGGTATGGGAGAATAAGGAGGAGGAGGGAGGTGAAAGCATAAAGAGAGATCGAGGGAGAGGGGGAGGAGGATGGAGGAGGAGGAGGGAAGGGGAGGAGGAGGAGGAGGTATAGGAGGGAGAAGGGGAGGTATAGGTAGAGAAAAAAGAGGCAGAGGAGGAAGGGGGGAGGGGGTAGAAGATGAGGAGGATGAGGGGAGGCGGAGGAGGGGGGACAAGGAAGTGGAGGAGGAGGAGGTGTTAGATTTTTAACATTAAGGTAGCATTATTAGGATCTTTAACTGAGAGAATAACAAGCACAACAATCAAACACAAGAAACAATGAACACAGTGTTTTTCCTCAGGGAAACCATAAATGGAGAAAACTCCGCAACTTCCTCAGAGATAGAATCAACACCAAATAGCAAAGCCCCAAAAACAGTAAGGAGATCTCCCGACATCAGTAACTTCTTTCTTCCTAGACCCAGTGTCTTCTTCTTCCTCGGCTATGTGCTACAACTAAGTGTGAGTGAGTGTGTGTTAAATAGAGAGGCTAGCTCTCTATTTATACTAATTCCTGTCTTGACTAAACCCTACTAGGGCTAAATTCACTAGGTGAGTCTAACAACCCTAGTGCCTCGAAACTATAGGGACTTTAACCCTTGAACAATAGGAGGGTTACCCACAATGACTTGACATGACTTGTTTACATTATAGATCCTCCCGATCGGAACATTGGGGCATGACATGACTCAATTACATTACAGGCACATCCCGAAATAAGCATCGGGGCACAAGATATAAGATACATAGGTGAATACATTCTAAAGTTACAAATACATCAACACTCCCTCTTAACTAGAAAGGTATTCTTTTGACACAATTTTCAACACTGGTCTTCTTCTCTGTATCGAATGGACCATCTCGGCAACATCATCTTCAAGTTGTCTTCATCTTCAAGTCTTCTTTGTCTTCTTCGTCTTCAAGTCTTCTTTGTCTTTGGGTCTTCTTCATCTTCAAGTCATATTCTAAGTTATCTTCTTCTTCAAGTCTTCTTCATCACGGGATCTGGATCATCATGACTACTGGATCATCACTATTGGATCATCATCAAGTCTGGATCATCATCACATCTGGATCATCACTTGATCTAGATCATCATCATCAATGCTATCTCAGAATGGTGCTATCTCTTGATTCTTCTCATCACAAGAAGTTCTACAGATCCATCCCTTTTTCATGCTAGTTGTAGGCCTACCCTTCATGTAGGTCTTTAGCACTTATATCTGACCCTAAGTCAGAAAGGCCCGTCCAGCTCTTACATCTAACCTCATCTTGTCAGAAAGGCACACCCAGCACTCACATCTAACCTCATCTTGTCAAAAAGGCCCAACACTCACATCTGACCATGCGTAAACACATTGTGCCATAATGGCTCAGCACTTACATCTGACCTCATCTTGTCGGAAAGGATTTGCACTTACATCCGACCCCATCTTGTCAGAAAGGAACAGTACTCACATCTAACCATGTGTAAATACACCGCACCATAATGGCTTAGCACTTATATCCAACCTCATCTTGTCAGAAAGGCTCTACACTTACATTCAACCATGTGTAAACACATCGCATCGAAAGGGCTCTTAGTCCCAGACTAAGAATTCCTGGTAATTGACCAGGTGCCTCCATTCTCCCAGAGAATGGAATCAGCCCTTATATCTGATCAAGTGGGAACACATCCCTCAATCACATCAGAATGTCCATGCGCTCACATCTAATCATGTAAGACTACATCCTACAGTCATATCAGAATGGCCCTTCTTCCCAGACTGCGTATTCCTGGTAACTGACCAAGTGCCTCCATTCCAAGAATGGCATTTAGACCTTACATCTGATCATGTAGAAACCAATCCTACAGTCATGTCATAATGGCTTAGCACTCACATCTGACATGGAAGGAACCAAATCCTCTCACCATGACAGAATGGCTCAACCCTTACATCTGACCATGGAAGGAACCTAATCCTCTCATCATGTTAGAATGGATATAGGTCTCATCATTTCCCCTTGGAGGGAACCTCGATCTGGAGAACACCAAGCTTCTCCCTGAAGTACTCAAACTTCACTCTAGCCAATGGCTTCATCAATACATTAGCTATCTGTTCCTCTATCATAACATACTGGAGCTTCACTACTCCTCTCTGCACCATATCCCTGATATAGTGATACTTGATCTCGATATGCTTCGACTTGTCATGGAACACAGGGTTCTCTGACAACTTCACACAACTTTGGTTGTCACAATATATACAAGTAGCATCCATCTGGAGATCAAATAAATCAGACAATAGCTTCCTCAGCCATACTACCTCACAACTAGCTGAACCAGCTGCGACATACTCTACTTCAGTTGTACTCAGTGCCACACAGGATTGCTTCCTGCTAAACCAAGAGATCACACCTGATCCCATACTGAAACAACATCCTGAAGTGCTCTTCTTATCGATGGCACTGCCAAACCAATCTGAATCAACATAACCCTCCAGGTTAATCTTCTAATTTTCCTCGTACTTGATCCCATGGTCAACTATACCCTTTAAGTACCTTAGAATATGCTTTGCAGCAATCAAGTGAACATGTCTCAGATCTATCAAGAACTTGCTCAAGGTGTTCACAGCAAAACAATATCTGGTCTCATGTTCGTTAGGTACATCAAGGACCCAATCATTTGATGATACATCATAGCATCAACCGCTTTTAATGAAGCATCACTCAATAGCTTTAGGTTCGATGCCATAGGTGTGGTTATGGCCTTGCAGTCCATCATTCCAAATCTCTTCAGAATCTCTACTGCATACTTCCCTTGTCCAAGGAAGATTCTATCGGCATTCTGCCACACCTCCATGCCTGAGAAATAGTGCATCATACCCAAGTATTTCATTTCAAACTCGACAGCAAGTTTCCCCTTCGTATCAACAATCAACCCATCCATACCTGTTACAAACAGATCATCTACATATAGTAGGAGTATCATGGGATTGCCATCTTCAACCTTGTAGTAAAGGTTAGAGTCTGCTTTACTCTTGGTAAATCCCAAACTAGATAGGAAACCATCAATTCTACCGTACCATGTCCTAGGTGCCTGTTTTAAACCGTACAGGGTTTTCTTCAATCTGCACACATGAGATTCCTTGTCATGTGTCTCAAAACCAAGTGGTTGTTCCACATACACTTCCTCTTCTACTACACCACTCAAGAAAGTAGTCTTGACATCCATCTATTGTATCGTCCATTTCATCACTGCAGCCAGAGCAGGTACTTATATGATGGAAGTGTATCTAGCTACAGGTGCAAATGTTTCTTCATAATCTATTCCTTCTTTCTAGGAGAAACCATGAGCCACGAATATTGTTTTGTATTTCTTGATGTTTCCATTTGTAGCATGCTTGATATTGTAGATCCATTTGTAAGTTACAATGGACTTCCCTTCTGGTCTTGGAACAACATCCCAAACATCATTCTCCATGATCGATTGATACTCTTTGATCATAGCATCCTTCCATTCTTTCTGTTCTACTACTTCTTCATAGTTGGAAGGTTCTTTATCAATAATGTCACATAGCAAGGATACATAATTGGAACATGACCTAGTTCTCTTTCTTCCTCTGGGTGTTTCTTCTGAAGCTCCATATCTTTCTGCACCTTGGATAATTTCACGTACCCAAGCAGGTTTCCTCTTATGAGGATTCTTCTCCGGAGGTGGATCTACAGGTTCTTGAGGTTCTAATTCTCGATCTTCTTCTTGAATTTCTCCATTCATGGTTGTATCATGAACTCTAGGTGCTCTTGTTTCTTCAGGTTCTTCAGCCGGTTTCTTCCTGGATTTGATGTAGGCTGAATCTTCATCAAATGTCACATCTCTGCTAATGTCAATCTTCTTGAACTCTAGGAAGTATATTCTGTAAGCCTTCTAGCTTTTAGAGTATCCCACAAATATACCCTTCTTTCCTGAAGGATCTAACTTCGTTCTCTTTTATTTCGGAATGTGTATGTACACAGGACATCCAAATATTCTGAGATGGTTGACTTTTGGTTTCTTGCCAGAGAAGACTTCTTAAAGATTCTTGTTCTCAAGTACTTTGTGTGGAGTATGGTTCTATACATACAACGTTGTTCTGGCAGCTTCTGCCCATAGATGCATAGGAAGATCTTGATCATGATTCATATCTCTTGCAGCTTCCATGATAGTTCTATTCTTCCTTTCTACAATCCCATTCTGTTGTGGATTATATGGAGTGGATAAATCCCTCTTAATCCCTGAGTCTTTGCATAACTCTTTGAATTCATTTGATGTGAATTCTCCACCATTATCTGATTGAAAGGTCTTGATCTTCTTTTCAGTGTGGTTCTCGATCAACGATTTGAAGTCCTTGAACTTGCTGAATACTTCATCTTTGTTCTTCATAAAGTATATCCATGCCTTTCTAGAAAAATCATCAATAAAAGAAACATAGTATGCATACCCGCTTAGTGAACTAGATGACATTGGACCGCATACATCGGAATGAATGATTTCTAAGATTCTTTTTGCTTTGCTCTCGCTACTTGGAAATGTATTCTTTGTGTTCTTCCCTTTTGCACATCCTTTGCATACACCTTCATGTTTTGTCTACATTTTTGGTAGTCCTTCAACAACTTTTCTTGCAAGTGGTAGTGCTCTGTAGTGCACATGTGCAAGCCTTCTATGCCAAATCTCATTTGGTTCTACCGAGTCATGAACCAAAGCTTGTTTTGATTGGCCCTTCAATTTGTATAGTCCTCCTTCTTATTCCCCAATCACTACTGCATCATTGAAAGACTTTCCCTTTGGCCACATGAGGACTTGGCCATCTACAAATTCAACCCTCATTCCTTTTGCATCCAATGCAAATATGGAGAGGAGGTTCTTCTTTAGTCCAGGTACAAACAATACATCTTTCATCTTGATAGAATTTCCAGAGTCTAGCTTGTATGAGGATTCACCACTACCTTTTATTGGATACTGGTAGTCATCTTCGAGTTTCACCTTGTGAGGTGATTCATGTTTAGATAATTTCACAAAGGATTCCTTGAATACTGTCATATGTTTAGAAGCACCACTATCTATAAGCCAATCATTGCTGCCATGTGTGATAGTTCCCATGAGAGCAGAGATCAGAACATATTCTTCATCACTTGAAAAATCATCACTGACTTGTCTGTTTCTCTTTATGGAAGGTTCATCATCCTCTGCAGCATGAGCATGATGTCTTGTCTTGTTTCCCTTCTTCTTGTGAGAGATACTTTTGTTTCTAGGACAATCTCTAGCAAAGTGTCCTCTTTCATCACATGTATAGCAAATGAACTTAGACTTATCTCTAGGATTTCTAAAGTTATTCCTTTGATGAGAGTACTTACTTCTGTGATGGCTAGATCTGGTTTTCTTGGATTGTACTGTGAGAGCTTGATCTTCACTTCCCATCTTTTCTTCTCGAGCTGCTATCCGAGCTTCTTCTTGAGAGCATTCTTCCCATAGTCTGCTAAACTTGACTAACTTCTTTCTCGCATAGATCCCTTGAATGAAAAAGTCCCATGTCTTCGGGAGACCATTTAAGGTGGTCATTACAATCTCTGCATTCTCCACTTCTTCATCTACTGCTTCCAATTGTTCTTTGATTTGAGAAACCCTTGTAAAGTAAGACTAGATGGTTTCTGCATTCTTTATCTTCACATTCTTCAACTGGTTCCTCAAGGTCATCTGCCAGTTTATGTTCTTTCCTTCAAACAATTTGGTTAGAGCATCAAACATAGCTTTAGGTGTCTTTAGGGAGGACACCTGTGGTATGAGGTGATCCTTGATTGAATTAGTAATAATCCTCTCTGTCATAACCAAATTCTTCTTATTTAGTGCCTTATCCTCATCTTCCTCTGGAACTGGAATCTCCTCATTGATGTAGGAGTCTAACTCATTCTCTTCTAGGACCAAGGAGATCCTATACTTCCACACTCAGAAGTTATCATCTCCCTCAAGCTTTTCATCAAGCTTGGTATGATGAGACATATTAACTAAGAACCTCAAATGGAAATACAAAAGATTTAGATCTTACCAGGTTAACATGTCGGATCTGGATTTGGAGCTGAAATTCTGTAGGGCTGGTTCAGAAGCAGATTAGGGTTTTTCTTTTTCGGAGTTCTGTCCAACCAAATGCTTTGATATTGATCCCTAAATTTTATTTTGAGGAGGAGATCAATCCAGGCGTGGGCTCATTGAAAAATTCCACTTCTGTGGAAAGCCCTAATTTTTGGCAGTAGTGTCGGGTCCAAAACTGAAAAACCTCAGAATTGGATTCTGCTTCGACAGAAAGATGTGCCCGAGGGAGGAGAGTTATTCCAACCTTCTTTTGCTGAAAATATGTGGAGAGAGATCCACAAAGTAGGAAGCCCTAGTTCCCACAGCTGCACAGTGTCTTCTTCTCAAGTTAGTTCTGATACCATGTTAGATTTTTAACATTAAGCTAGAATTATTAGGATCTTTAACTGATAGAATAACAAGCACAACAATCAAACATAAGAAAAAATGAATACAGTGTTTTTACTTGGGGAAACCATAAATGGATAAAACCATGCAACTTCCTCAAAGATAGAATCAACACCAAATAGCAAAGCCCCAAAAATAGTATGGAGATCTCCTGACAGTAGTAACCTCTTTCTTCCTTGCCCCAGTGTCTTCTTCTTCCTTAGCTATGCGCTAAAACTGAGTGTGAGTGAGTGTGTGTTAAATAGAGAGGCTAACTCTCTATTTATACTAATTCTTGACTTGGCTAAACGCTACTAAGGCCGACTTCACTATGTGAGTCTAACAACACTAGTGCCCCGAAACTGTGGGGACTTTAACCCTTGAACAATAGGAGGGTTACCCACAATGACTTGACATGACTTGTTTACATTATAGATCCTTTGATCGGAACATCGGGGCATGACATGACTCAATTACATTACAGACACATCCCAGAATAAACACCGGGGTATAAGACATAAGATACATAGGTGAATACATTCCGAAGTTACAAATACATCAACAGGAGGAAGGGGTGGAGGTAGAGGATGAGGGGGAGGAGGTCAGAGGAGGGAGAGGCAGGTGGGGAATGAGTAGGAGGAGTTGGGGGAGGGGAAGGGGATGGCGAGAAGGGTTTTAACACTAAAAAATGTTCACATAGCTCTCTATGGTCTAAACTATATTCATACAAAAATCCCCGTGCACCAACGCATTGGGGGAAACATCACAAGTTGCTAGTCAGAGTCATCCTCATCAAAATCAGTGTCCTCCTTTGATTCCTCCTCCTCATTGGCTCTCTCCTCCTCCTCCATAGGCATGTCACCCTGTGCCATTGCTCTGACATACTCAGCAATGAATTTGATCATCCTCATAAGGGGGATACACTCTAGAGGAGCCCTGTCATCCGTCGTCAGTGACCCTCTCCAGTAAACGCTCCACATCTAGTCGTAGTGAGCATAGTGTAGCACTTCGGCGCTCCTATGTCCATGAGCAAGTGGATCTAAACCATCCACCCTACCCCTGCGTCTCTGGTATCTTGCTGGAGGGTGTGGCCCCATGTCTGTACATGCACACAGTATGTCATCAATATCTATCACACACATGATTTGGCTACCACTAAGCTAGTAAAATATATATGAATGCAACCACAAAAGCATCATGTATATGTGCCATTAGGTCCCCATACCTGCCCTAGAGGTCGAGGCATTAGGTCCCCATACCTGCCCTAGAGGTCGAGGCATCTTTGAGTCCCCCTTGGTAATCCATCCCAGCATTTCGATAGTCCTCTATGAGGACTAGTAGTTGTCGCCACTGTGAAAACAGCTCCAGGGTGAAGAAGCGACCCACCAAGCCGCCTCCCTCTTGAATCATTATCTTGCACCACCTCATCATCTGAGGCTCACGAGGTCCCCCCTCACGCACCACCAGATGCAATCACAGAGTAGGGAGTCACTCAAAGAAAAATGAGCAAAAGAAAAAGGGGAAACAAAAATCCCCTCCCATTGAGCTAGCACGGTTCATCCTGCGTCGAACCATAGTAAATTACATCTAGGCCCACCCATAGTAGTTACCCCTTAGCATGTTAATGTAATTGTAACTTCGGAATGTATTCACTTGTATATTTCATGTATTGTACCTTGATGTTTATTCTGGGAATTATCTGTAATGTAATTGAGTCATGTCATGCCCCAATGTTCCTATCGGGCATTTCTATAATGTGAACAAGTCATGTCAAGTCATTGTGGGTAACCCTCCTATTGATCAAGGGTTAAAGTCCCCACAGTTGTGGGGCCCTAGGGTTATTAGACTATCCTAGAGAAGTCAACCCTAGGTGAGTTATTGTAAGTCAGGGCAATAGTCCCACAAGTTGTGGGGCACTAGGGTTATTAGACTCTCCTAGAGATGTCAGATCTAGTAAGTAATTGTTAAGTGAGACTGACATGTTGGAGTGGACATTAAGTGAACGAAAGAATATAAATAGAGAGTGAGTCTCTCTATTTATCACACACACACTCACTCATTGGGGCGCATGAGTGAGACAGAAGTTGTTGGGACAAGAGAGAGACTTCTGTTGTCGGGAGATCATCTTTATGTTTTCGGGTTTTGCTCTTGGTGCTGATTCTATCTCTAAGGAATTTGCAGGGTTTTCTCCTTTATGGTTTCTCCAAGGAAAATCTTTGTGTTCATTGTCTCTTGTGTTTTATTGTTGTGCATGTTATTCTCTCAGTGAAAAATCCTAAGATCATAATGCAAGCTTGAATGAAAAAATCTAACATGGTATCAGAGCTAACCTAAGAAGATGACATTGTACAACTATAGAAACTAGGGCTTCTTACTTTTTGGGTCTCTATCCACAATCCATCAACAAAAGTATGCTAGGCTGACTCTCCATTGAAGGGCGCATCTTTCTATCGAAGAGGAATTCGATTCCGAGCATTTTCAGTTATTGGTGCAGGAAATTAGGGCTACTTACAGAAGAGGAATTTTTTAGTGAGCCCGACATAAGATTTCTCTCCTCATCAAAATCGAATTTTAGAGACCTGGTTGAGATTTTTGGTTGGGTGAAACTACGGGAAAGTTAAACCCTAGTTTGACCCCGAGCTGGAAAAACCCTAAATACTAAAACTAATAGGTTTTGGTACATTCGCCATATATTGGGATTGGAGAAGGATCAAGAGCTGAAACTTTTACAGGATGAATATAAAATCCTGACTTACACTGTGTCCAAAATTCTACCTCAGATTCACTATATCCTAGGCGATATGATCCCTCCAAGTTAGGGTTCCAGCGTCTTCTAGGATTCATCCCTAAATAGGACACCTGGGGAGAATTGATATATCTTGGGCTACAAAGTTCCAAATGAAATTTATGAAGATGTTCCAAATAGGGCACAGAATTTAATTTCTATGGTCCAATTTTCACACCCAGAAGATGAAACAGTGACACGTGGCTGTCTGTACAACTTTGTTGTTCTAAATAGTCCTGTAACAGGTCACCTTGGGAAAATGATCATAAGTGCCAATTGGTGAAACCAATTATAATGAAACCTATGGTTTTGAAACAAGGATAGGTGATTCTACCTCAGTGCGAATTTTCACACATAGAGGAGTAGTAATTTTGGAGATATCGCAGAAACAATATTAGGCATTTTTGTATAAGAAATTGAAAAACTAGGGCTTCCTGTTCTGGGAGCTTCCCTCCACTGTTTTCAGAAAATTAGTACATTGGACTGCTCACCTTGAAGAGATATATATTTCTATCCAATTATATCTGAAAGATTCCAAGTTTTGAAAATTAGGGTTTCTCTGAAAAAACCCTAGATCATCTAGCTTTGGAGCCAGGACAGACACCTCAAATCGGTAAGATCTAATCTTTTGCTATTTTCATTTGAGGTTCTCATTTAAAAGTGATCAATCACATCAGCTTGATGATAAGCTTGGTGAAGTTGAAAAATTCCGAGCATGGAAGTATATGATCTCTCTGAAGAAAATGAATTGGACACCTACATAAGTAGAGAGGTTCCAGTTCCAGAGAGAGATGAGGCTAAAAGCCTTACACCATAAGAACTTGGTCAAGGCCAAGAAGATCATTGTTGATTCAGTCACATATCAACTTGTACCACAAGTGCCTTCCCTAAAGGCACTGAAAGAAATGTTTGATTCCTTGACCAATCTATTTGAAGGGAAGAGCATAAATCAGAATATGACCTTAAGAAACCAGTTGAAGAATGTGAAGATCCAGAATACAGAGACCATACAGTCATACTTCACAAGGGTCTCTCAAATCAAAGAACAACTTGTAGCAGTAGAAGAAGAAGTGATGATAGCCACCTTGAATGACCTCCCAGGATCATGGGTTCATTCATGCGAGGAATGTGTGCCAGAAGGAAGTGATTACTTTCAGTAGACTCTAGGAAGAACACACACAAGAAGAAGAAGCTCGACTCATAATAAGAGAAGAGAAGATGAGAACAACTGAAGATCAAGCTCTCACCATCCAAAGAAGATCCCTCAAACGATGAGCAATACAAAGGACTCAACTCTTGAAGAAACTCTTATCCATCTTAGCATTTGGATAAGAAATGAAGAATGAAGAAGATGATGAAGCTGAAGGCTCAAGAAGGAGTCTACCCATGAAACAAATAAAGATAAGCATTCAATTGTCATTTCATGATATTGTTTTATTATGCATTTGTTTATATTCAGTTGATGTATTATGCATGATAGAATGTTTTCATTAATGACAGTATACTACTAATATGCATGTAATGGGTAAGTAGCTCATGGTACTATACAACTCTCCATTGCTACTTATCTAGAATGAAAACTCTTTGCTAACATATTGGATTAGTGCACAATCTCAATGTTGTCCTGGTAGAGATGGAAGGAATCTAGAAAAGTTTTCGTGAGATATGGATGAATGTTGTATTGGCTAAAATAATTCCATGATCATATATTTATGCATAATAATATTCTATTATGAATATGCCTTATGAAAATTTTCTAACCATACAACTAATGCATTTGAATTGTAGGAAAGATTGCGTAAAATCACCTACAAGCAAAGAAGGATGAGACTTGTTCCAAATAACAAGTAATGACAGTTCAAGATGAAGAATAATATGATGGATGCAGCGAAATCATTGATGCAGAACCTTCCAGCCATGAAGAAGTAACCAAGAATAAAGGGAAGACCAGTTCAAGAAGAATGATGTCTAGGATGTAGTATCGATACATGAAGGGAAGTTCGTAGTTCCATCATGCAGTAGATGGAAACATCGTGGGAAACAAGGCAAGATTCGTAGCACGAGTATTCTCATGAAAAGAAGGCATAGACTACGAAGAGACATTTGCAGCCAGTGGGAGTTGAAACACATAAATGATGAGCTTGATGAAGATCTTAACCTTTGCTACAAGGTTGAAGATGAAAGTCTATACACTAGATGGATACATAGAATATTAGTAGCAGAGGAAGCTACGTGTCACTCCAGTACATAATGTTTCAATTCATAGAGTATGGAAGATAAAGGGAGTATGATGCTCTGCTTCAGAGGGAGTGACTACATAATATCTTGAGGTTCGACATGGTACGACAGGATGGACAGATTACTGATGACTCTAGGATTTACTGAGAGTAAAAAGGATTCCAACCTCTACTTCAAGGTGGAAGGCGGAAGACCAATGATGCTCTTGTTATATGTCGATGACTTGTTCCTAACAGAAAAGAGGAACTCATTAAATTTGCAAGAAGAAGATTTGTTGTCGAGTTCGAGATAAAGGACTTGGGGATGATGCACTACATTCTAGGAATGGAGGTGTGGACAACGAAAGTATGCATTAGAGATCCTGAAGAGGTTTAGGATGATGGAATGCAAGGCCATGAACAAACCTATGGAATCAAACCTGAAGCTATTGAGTGTTGCTTCATCAGAGTCGGTTGATGCCATGATGTATCGTCAGATGATTTATTCCTTGATGTACCTGACGAATATGATACCAGATATTTGCTTTGCTGCATGTTCACTTGATGGTTGCAAAGCATGCAGTGAGGTACCTAAAGGGTATAGTTGATTATGGGCTCAAGTATGAGGCAAATTAGAAGATTAACCTAGAGGGTTATGAGGATTAGTATTGGGTAGGCAGTGCCATTGATAGGAAGAGCACTTCGAGATGCTACTTCAATATGGGATCAAGTGTGATCTCTTGGTTTGGCAGGATGGAGTCCTACATGGCACTGAGTACAGCCAAGGCAAAAGATGTTGCCACTTGCTATTTAGGAGGTAGTATGTTTCTTTTGAAAACTACTATTTGATTTGATTTATCTAACTTGCATTTTTGTATGATGTAGAGAGGAGCAGTGAAGCTCCAGTATGTGGTCTAGATCGAGATCTCTTGAAAGAGGGAGTTCTAGCATAGTCAGTAAGACAGGTTGTCTGAGCATAAATCTTGGCGAAGCTCATAGGTTACTCAAATGTAAATAGACCTGTAGGTTGTCCTTGGATGTAATCAGTCCTGGCGAAGCTCGCAGGTTATCCTTGAACGTAATCAACCCTAATGTGATTCTATGCTAGAAATAGCCAAAGTGAAGTTTGAGTACTTCAAGGATAAGCTTGGTGTTATCAAGATCGAGGTTCCCTCCAACGGGAAATGATGAGACCTAGAGCCATTCTGACATGGTGGGAGGATTAGGTTCCTTCCATGGTCAGATGTAAGGGCTGAGCCATTCTGTCATGGTGAGAGGATTGGTTCCTTCCATGTCAGATATGAGTGTTGAGCCATTCTGATACGACTGTAGGATTGGTTCCTACATGATTAGATATAAGGGCTATTTCCATTCTCTAAATGGAGGTACCTGGTCAATTACTAGGAATACTCAGTCTAGGACTAAGGGCCATTCTGATATGACTGTGGGATGTAGTCTCACATGATCAGATATAAGTGCACGGCCATTCTGATGTGATTGAGGGATATGTTCCCACTTGATTAGATATAAGGGTTTTTGCCATTATGCCATGGTGAGAGGATTGGTTCCTTCCATGTCAGATGTGAGTGCTGAGCCATTCTGATGTGACTATATGATTGGTTCCTACATGATCAGATATAAGGGCTATTGCCATTCTCTGAATGGATGCACCTGGTCAGTTACCAGGAACCCTCAGTCTGGGACTGAGTGCCTTTTTGACAAGTCAAGGTCAGATGTAAGTGCTGTTCCTTTCTGACGAGTCAAGGTCAGATGTGAGTGCTGTGCCTTTTCACAGATGATAGTAGTTTTGTCCTATCATGCTGGTGGATGTAAGTGTCATGAATTTCTGACGAGTCAAGGTTAGATGTAAGTGAAGTGCCTTTCCATAGATGATAGTAGTTGTGTCCTATCATGCTGGTGGATGTGAGTGCTATGCCTTTTCAGAGATGATAGTAGTTGTGTACTATCATGCTGGTGAATGTAAGTGATGTGCCTTTTTGACATGGTGTTGGATGTGTTCCTCTCATGGTCAGATGTGAGTGCTGGTCATTCTGACTTAGGGTCAGATATAAGAGCTAAAGAATACCTACAAGGAGGCTAGGCCTACAACCAGCATGAAAAAGGGTTGGCTCTGTAGAACTTCCTGTGACGAGAAGAATCATGAGATAGCACCATTGATGATGATCCAGCAATGATGATCCAGATCGAGTGATGATCTAGATCTAGTGATGATGATCCAGCAGTGATGATCCAGATCCAGTGATGATGATCCAGATCCAGTGATGTTGATCCAGTAGTGATGATCTAGATCCAGTGATGATGATCCAAATCGAGTGATGATCCAGATCCAGTGATGCTAATCTAGAAGAGATGATCCAGATCAAGTGATGATCTAGATCCAGTGATGATGATCCATATTGAGTGATGATCCAGATCCAGATGAAGATGACTTGAAGATAAAGATGACCTAAAGGTGAAGATGACTTAAAGATGATGAGAACACAATGATGATCCAGATGATACAGAGAAGAAGACTTGTGCTGATAAATTATGTCGAGAGAATACCTTCCTAGTTAAGAGGGAGTGTTGATGTAATTGTAACTTCGGAATTTATTCACTTGTATATTTCATGTATTGTACCTTGATGTTTATTCCGAGAAGTATCTGTAATGTAATTGAGTCATTTCATGCCCCGATGTTCTGATCGGGAGTTTCTATAGTGTGAACAAGTCATGTCAAGCCATTGTGGGTAACCCTCCTATTGATCAAGGGTTAAAGTCCCCATAGTTGTGGGGCCCTAGGGTTATTAGACTATCTTAGAGAAGTCGACCCTAGGTGAGTTATTGTAAGTTGGGGCAATAGTCCCCACAAGTTGTGGGGCACTAGGGTTATTAGACACTCCTAGAGATGTCAGCTCTAGTAAGTAATTGTTAAGTGAGGCCGACATGTTGGAGTGGACATTAAGTGAATGAAAGAATATAAATAGATAGCGAGCCTCTCTATTTATCACACACACACTCACTCATTGGGGCGCATGAGTGAGAGAGAAGTTGCTGGGACAAGAGAGAGACTACTGCTGTCGAGAGATAATCTTTATGTTTTTGGGTTTTGCTTTTGGTGCTAATTCTATCTTTGAGGAAGTTGCAGGGTTTTCTCCTTTATGGTTTCCCCGAGGAAAACCTTTGTGTTCATTGTCTCTTGTGCTTTATTGCTGTGCATTTTATTATCTCAGATAAAGATCCTAAGATCATAATGCTATCTTGAATGATAAAAATATAACACAGCACCTTCTCCACCATCAGGAGCTGGCCACCTAAGATTCTGTGCAGTCCAGTCGATCCTAGTATGCGCAGCACCATCGCTTCCACTGCTTGAGTTTGTAGACTCTCTATGTCGCACACCAGTATGTATGACTTATGCAAAAATTCCGAGGCATAGAATTCCCAGAGAAAAAGTCATCCATTGACACCCCACTTAAGAGATTCGACATTGTGTCGCCGATCACGCCTAGTACCGGGAGGCCTGTCAAAAAGTACACATCATAGAAGGTAATCTCCAATTGCTCAACCTGGATCATGAAGCACTCAGCCTCCCAGACCTAGTAGCTCACAATCTTATAAAACAACATTTTTGTTGAATGCATCAACGGGATCTAGAATAAATTCCATAGCCCACATGGTGCAATTTTATCCTGTACCATTGGATCATCACTTACCTCCCCTTGGAGGTCCCCAATGTCTCGCTCTCATCATGCAACTTGAGGCATCATGCACATACACACACTCCTTATCAGACCCAGTCATGCAAAAAACCCTCATTACGGGCTAGGTCGCACCTATTTTGCCTTTTTGTGCGACCCAAGTTGCTTAAAAAGGCTGAATATGTGTGATAGGGTCGCTCTTATTTGTTGAACAAGTGCAACCTGGGTCACACCTGTCTCCCCGATAGGTGAGACCGTGTTGTGCTTGTCTTCCTGATAAGAGAGACCTGGGTCACTCCTTTTCCCTTGAAACATACTACCAAACCCCGATAATCCTTTGGGCTCAGCCAAAGCCCCCAAAGTGAGAAAAACCAAAAATTAATCCACTAAAAAAGACGAGTTTGATGAGAGATCTTACCCCCAAGTCACAGATCGGAAAACCGTCGGTCCATTCGAAAGAAATTAGTAGTTGTGTTCTAGGGCCCTCCACTCCAACTCAGTACTGCACAGTGAAAATGACAAGTTTCATGTGGTCCCCCCTTGTTTAAAGGCCTCCATTTGGTCTAGTTTTTATTCCGTGCACCACACAGTCATTCGGCGTCCATTTTTCACGTCGTTTGCACTACCGAGTTTGGTTTTTTGCCCTACGTATTTTGATGAGACCCTTGTCTTGTGCTATCCTTACAATTTTTTAGGCCATTTGCTGAAAGTCACCTCGATTTGTGTGCAATCACACGAATCACCCCACGCACGTACTGGCATGTTCATGAAGCATCTGCTCTATCCATACTGTGCAGTTGGACTTATTTTACCGCCATCCATCATCCCGCAAGGAGGCCCCATTAAGTGTTCCATTGTTATTCCTATCAGCCATGTTAACAACATAACCTCTTTTCATACATCGAACACTTCCTCCTTGCTTGACTAACCATTACGGAGTTTCTGTTAATCTCTTTTTTTACTCCTAAAAGAATGAAAAGATTGTTGAGCACGCTTGCATCCTTCATCAAGTGTTAGTATTTTCAAAGCTTGGAGGTACTCCTGCATCAAGTGCCTAGGTGCAAGAGTCCGAGGTGATGTGAAGTCTCATTAAATGTCATTAAAGTGACTTTATTAATGTGCATTTAATAAAGTACCATTTGATGTGACTTTATGATTTAAAAGTGAGTTGCACTCTATTATGCTATAAAGTAACTTTAAGTCATAAAGTGTACTTTTATAATATTTAGGGAAAAGTGACTTTTAGAAAAGAAAATATTTAGTGTATAGTTCACTTAGGAAACTTAATTGAACTTGAGATTAGATCTCAGTCATGGATCTTGAGATCAAGATTTAATCTCAACCATGGAATTCGAAAGGTCATGAGGAGTTACCCTAATGGGTAAATAAAATAAAGTTTGAGACTTCATTTGCGTACATCCAAGTGGAGAATTCTAGAGAGGCATGATTCTCAAGGTGTCTTGAGTTCCAAGAGGAGAGGAGAGAAACAAGGAACGATTTCATAGAAGATGGTCCAGTGAGTAGCAGAGAAGAGAATGAAAATAGCAAAAGGTAGCACATTTCCCAAGGCATGGGATCATTTATGAGCACAAAAATCGAGACAATCAACACACATTTTTAGGAGAGAGACTGGGTGTGCTTTCCTAGGAGGCAATACTGTTGTAATTGACTGCATAGAAAACAAAGCAATTATGGGCACATTTTTCGAGAAGAAAAGCAAAGACACGCATTTCCAAGCAGCATCATTTTTTAGGATAATTTCTTTTTTGAAATCTGTACAGTCCGTATAGTTACATGAATTTCAAAATATGTACAATCTGTATAGTTCGTACAGTGGCACAAAGTTCAAGGTAGATTTATGCTTAGATTTTGAGAAATTTGTTGTACAATATTGGAAAATAATTATGTAATAACATGTTGTTGTAACTCTGATAAAAAATTTTGCTCTTGAATAAAATTGTAGGACTGGTTTTCCCCAAAGTGTGGGGTTTTTCCAGGGTCAAAGTTGGACCAAAATTTATGTGTTAATGTGATTGTTGTTCATATTTCCCGTGCATTAAATTCACTTACAACCTGTTGATCTATTTAATTAATGCTGCAAAAATGTGTTCATAAACAATATATCAGTCCTATAATGCATGTATTTTTACTTGTGTAAAGTGGAATGTGACTAGATCATTATCATTGGTTAATATTAGAGGTTCATGAATTATTTGACGAAAATTATCTATTGTTGTGTAAACAATAGTGTGAATTTTCCTTGTTTATTAACAATGAGTACATCTTTTTTAGATGTCAAGCATTCCATGAACATGGATACCTATTTAGGGTCTTCCACTTAAATGTCCAAGTTAAAATTACCAAACCCTCGAGAGCTCCAGAAGGGAAAGGTTTACTAAAGCAGGACCCAAGAAATGCCAACCAAGGCACCCAAATTAAAATGAAGCAAACAAAGGGGTCAAAAAAAGAAATAGATTTGAGGTATTGGATGAAGAAAATGCTCAGGAAACCAAAATTGTAGAGTAAGAAACTCAAGCTCCCAATGTCTCTGTACTTGAGGAAGCAAAAATAAGAAAGTTAGATCCTTAGGAACATGACACAACCGAGACAGAGAATATGTAAATCTTAACATGAGAAACAAAATAGGTAGAGATAAATCAAGAGGAATATATGGATAGTGAAGATCTCAATATGGAGGGATTAGTAGCGGCTTGTGAAAGGACCAATGCCAAATCTATACCATCCTGAAAAATACAACTATTACATGAAACCTTCAACAAGTTCAATCCTAGCGACTATAGAGTCAAGAAGCAAATATGAATCAAACTTCATTAGGATTAAACATGGAATGTCTAAAAAAAACTCAAATACATCATGGGGGCAATAAAAGACGAAGGACACCTAATAGCCAAGCGATCAAATTAGGGGTTGTTTTGAAAGGATCAAGGAAATGTGTGCCTATATGTGATATGTACCCCCCTCCAATTAAATATGACAACTTTTTCATGGAACATAAGAGGTCTTAATGGTGACTCCAAACACCTCTTCGTAAGAAATATGGCTAAAAAGGGAAAATCCAACAGTTTGTTGTTGTAAGAAAGTAAGTGTGGTCCAACTACACTAAGCAAAATTATGAGTTGTTGCTGCAAAGGTTGTCGAGAGAAAAAACATGACTCAAAAAGGGAATGGAGGGTGACTGGTGATTGCCTAGAATAATTTATAAATTTAGATAGAAAACTTAATAATGAATTCCCAAACCATGATGGCCAATTTAAGACTCATAGGCTTAGTAAAAGAGGGACCTCTTACCAATGTCTATGGGCCAATTATGCCAGAAAGAAATATGGAATTCCTAACCTCCTTATGCAATCTAGGTTCTCAATATACAAGATCTGATTATATCTTGGGGGAGACTTTAACCTTAGAACCTCTTTAGCAGAGGAAACAAGGGGAATAAAAAATATAGACCAAAGTAGTGATGCTTTCCTGTCTGTCCTTCATCATCTCCATTTAGTAGATATGAACCCATTAAATGGCCAATTTACCTTGAATAACAAAAGAAGAGGAAATAAATAGATAGCTTCAAGATTAGATCGCTTTTTTCTCTCTTGAATATTAGTCATGACATGAATAAAAATCATCTCACTCATTGTTCCACTAGTAGGCTCAAACCACTGGCCTATCAACCTTGAAATGGAAATATATAGCACACCCAAACTCAAGCCCTTTTGATTTGATTTTTTTTTGTTA
>LPNX010836253.1:171174-297749 GCA_001517045.1 Pseudotsuga menziesii | reverse complement strand
AATTTGGGGGGGGGGGGGGGGGGGGTCTTTCCAAAACCCCCCAAAAGTCCAACACCCTCCCCCGAAAAAAAGGTACTCATAAATTAACTATTAGGGGCGGTTCTTTTAAATCTACCCCAAAAGTCATAATAATTTGACTTTTGGGGGCGGTTGTTTGAAATCCGCCCCCAAATGGCATGATAACTGGGATTTTTTTTTTGGGTGGGGGGGGGTTTAAAGTAACCCCCAAAAGCTATGGGAATTTGGACTTGTGGGTGCGGTTGTGATAAATACGCCCTCAAAAGTCCAATTATCATGATTTTTTTTGGGGGGGTGGGTTGAATCGAACCCCCCTAAAGGTCCTTTTTAAGGTGATTTTTAAAAAACCTCCCTTAAAAGTCATGAGAATTTGGTTTTTTGGGGGCAGTGGTTATAGCTCATTTGAAAATACCACAACATATCCCATGCATAGGAAATATTTGGCATGTGATTGAGACATGGTATCACATTTGAAGGTTTAGTACACCAAGGATGGTTCTCATGACCTAAATCATGTTACAGGGTGAAGATCTAGAGTTTTCATCTATAACATGCGACTTTTGGGTTCTACATCGGCCATCCATGAGATCCTAGTCCACATTTTTCCTATGATAGGGATATGGTGGCTATTTTGAGATTCATCACATTATGGATTCTTATTGGTCACTAATCCTTCATTTGATAACAAAACCCATGTTGTTGGGATATAACATTTTCCTATGGTGCTCATGTTCTTTGCATAGTAACGCACATTATTGCATAGGGCATGTGCAGGAATCCTTTGCTTACATGTGAGATATGGCCAAGAAGTTGAGGAGGGGTACATTAGGGATGGAACTTGAGAACCATTCCATGATATAATGAAAAATCTAAGACCTTATGTTGTATCATTTTACTGTGGAGATATGTTACATGTGTGTGGTCCCAAACCACCATATTGGCCCTTCATAGGGAATCTTTGGCTTGGAAATGGGATATGGTGCTAGTTTTGAACTTTAAAACACTATACATGGTTCTTGGTGCCCATGATGTGGTTCAATGAAAAAATGTAGGGTGTTATACCATAATGTTTGTCTATGGGGATCATGAGACATCATTGTGTCCCTTAGACACCACAAAAGGTCTTGTAAAGGGAATCCTTGTCATGTGATCAAGATATGATGGAAATTTTGAGTTTAGTACATTAAGGATGGTATTAATAACTTTAGACATGATACAAGGTCAAACTAGACAGTTTGAAGCCATAGTGTTTTTCCTTTAGGACTCATGGACTATATGTGGGCCCCATGCCATCAAATGAGCCTTTGCATATGGAATTATTGTCCTACAACAAGGTTATGGTGTCCATTTCAATATTTATGATACCCTTCCTCCTAAGTTAGGTTCAAATATTCCATCCTTACATGACGCTTCAAGAATCCCCAGTAAATACATCGATGTAGACTAGTGTGCCTCACACACAAGGATTAGAAATGTGCATATGCCACCATGAACCCAACTAAATGCCCAACATCATGGAAAACCACTAGTTTATCTAATCCCTTGGGCTTAAATGGCCCCTAATTACCCATATCGACCCATAGGTACCATTAATTACCCCTAGTTAACCAATGACCTTGATGACAAAGCCTAATCATAAGGGAATCAAGAACTTTGAACTTGTGACCTTCCCAACTTTTAGGGAATTAATATCTCATGCTTGGCTCATGACAACTTGAGCTAATTATCGAGGATAGATTCATGGCTAACATGTGCATGTGCTTTAACATTATGGCCAATTTATTCACTTGATTTTAAATCTACAAGATTATGAAATTTACATAATTCATTTTTGTTCCTCCAATTTTGCCTGGACTTGTGTTGTCGTATTTGATGTAAATATGTAACAAATATTCATAGTGTGGACCTCAAGGAAACTCCCCACTAGTGAAGTAGTTTGGCTTATAAGAAGGAAAGTAGTTTTTATCATTCATGTTCTTGGAAAGCATGTAAAATTGTGAAGATTTTGTAATAGTTAAGTAAAAGTGAGATAAAACCCAAAGTTTACTATGCAAGGCAACCTAAATCGAAGGAGATATGATTTCCACATGTGAGGGGGTTCATAAGACTTGGTGGGGGATTCTTAATGGAGGGGATTATTATTCACTAGAACAAGATCTAAAGGGGGAGAGAGAGGTCGAGAGACCACAAGGAGGGTACAACCTTGTGGATATTGACATTTTAGACCAGGGAGACTACCTCGAATATGGCCCAGAGTGTGAGATTGAACCCGTGTCCTTGTGATGTCATAGCATTAATTGGGGATGGCATCTACATTAAGAGATTATTGATTGCAATCTTGCTTAAGGTTGGGTGGTGTGTGACTCTTCCACAATGATTTTGGGAAAGATTTCATTAAAAAGATAAGTGCTCTAGAGCTTGATTGAATTATGTATATTGATAAGTGCTCTTGAGCAGATAATCAAATCACCACACACACTTGAATTCACGATTGTGACTAAAGGATCTTGAGGACCATTCCATGGTATAAGGAAAAAGCTAGGATCTTATGCCATAAAATTTTAGTATGGATATCATGGTCCATTCGTGGGGTCTCAAACCACCACATGAATTACCCTTGTTTATCCGTTAATTGACCCCTAATTAACACTAATTAACCCCTGATTATCCCATAATTGACCCATATTAACCCCTAATTACCACTAATTACCCCTAAATGACCCTTAATTACCCATAATTGACAACAAACTACCCCTAAATTATCGCCAGTTAACCCCTAATTACCCTTCATTTACCCATAATTACCCATAAATGGCCCCTAACTATGCATAGGGCTCGAGTAAATCAAATAGGCCTTATAGATCAAGGAACTTTTGGCTTGTGAGTGGGATATGGTGGCCGATTTGGGATGTATAACACCATGAAGGGTTTTTTATAACTAGTTCATAGTTTGAGATTAACATCTAGGTCCCGTGGGTCATGTATAAGTTCCCCAAAAAACTATACATGCCTTGCATAGGAAAATTTTAACATATGAGTGAGATATGTCCATCATTTTGAGAATTAACATACCAAGGATGGTTCCCAATTCCCATGCCACAGTCTAGGGATAAAAGGCGAGGGACTATGCCATAACATATATTTCTACGGAGCTCACATGCCATGTTTCATCGCTTGGGGCATCACACATGTTGTTAATACATAACCATTGGCCTATGAGTTTGGTATGGTGGTGATTTCAAGGCTTGAAATACTTGATATGTTTCTTGGATATAAGGGCATAGTTGGTGCAAAATCCTAGGTTATAATCCATGGAATCTATCTCTAACCCTTACATGTCATGTCTGGTGTCTTAAGCCGCAACATAGGCCATGCATAGGAAATCTATCGAATTTGAGTAAGATGTCGTGTGACATTTGAAGCTAGGTTTAATACACCAAGAATGGTCCTCACGGCCCAATTCATGGCCCAAGGTGAATATATAGATTTTTTGTCCACAACATGTGGCTTTTGGGTTATACACAGGCCATCCATGAGGCCTTAGCACATATTTTCCCTATGACATGGATATGGTGGCCATTTTTAGGTTTGTCACATTATGGATGCCTCTTCATCATTACTCCATCATTTGATACCAAAACCCATGTTGTTGGGATAAAACATTTGTTAATGGGGCTCATGGTCTTGGCATAATAACCCACGCAATTGCATGGGACGTGTGTAGGGAATCCTTAACTTCCTTCATGTGATATGTAGCCACCACATTGAGGAGGGGCACACTACGGATGGATCTTGAGGAGCATTCCACGGTATAAGGAAAAATATAGGACCTTATGTTGTCATGGTCCTTGTGTAGGGCGCTACAAAAAATTACTTTACCTTACAAGTGAGATATGGTGGCCATTTCAATGTGTGTAACATTGATAAGGATGATTATTGTGGCCTATAGCATGGCCTGTGAACTAAATTTAGGGTCTTATGCCATATTAATATTCTATGTGGTTGATGGTCCATGCATGTTAACCTAGACTACCACTACCACATAAGAACTACGTATGGAAACTCTATCCTACATGTAATAATGTGGCTCAGGAGTGATGCGCCGTAAGGACTTGAGACAACACATAATCTCTATGGAGTTAATATTCTTTCAACTACAAGTGGGATATGTTTGTATTTTGACATTTATAACATCGATAATCAATCTCTTGGCCCACACCATGGTATAGGGTTTAAATTTATGGCCTAAGTTCACACCATTTGTTTACGAGGTCATGGACCATCACGATTTCCTTGACCATCACATAGCATGAATCTGCATAGAAATTATCTAGTCTACATGTGAGTTATGGTCATCATTTTGAAAACTTGCGCATAGGAAATGGTTCTTAATGTGTGACTTAAAATATAGTCAAAACTATGGTCTTAGGCTGTAACATTTGCCTCTAAATCTCATGCTCCATACGCGGGGCCCCAAATTAGCACCATAATCCCTCCACTAGGAATCTTTGGCATATAAGTTGGATATGGTCATGGCCATTTTGAGGTTTACAACAACATGGATAGTTACAAAAGATACCAAAGTAAAGGTTTCACGAGCCATAATGTGTGGGGTCCATAGCCACTGCATAGGCCTTATAAATGGGAAATTTGTCATGTAAGTAGGATATGGTGTCCATTTAAAGTTTGTTACACCAAGTTGAGACCAATGCAAAAAATGAAGGTTGTTGGGTCAAAAATTTAGTGTACTGTAAGGCTCTTTATGGGCATCAGGAATGGTTCTCATGGCCTGAGCTATCATTCATGGACAAAATTTAGGCCCTTGTCGACGACGATGATTATGGCAAGGATTAAATTTTTATTTTGATTAGGGTTTAATTGGTTAAGAGGTCAGGGTATTTAGGAATAGGGGGTTTATAAGGATCCATGGTTATGGTTTAACGCGGTTATGGCCACTATGGTCATTATGGTCACATTAGGGAGTTAGGGAGTTGGGGAGGGGGAGGGGGGTTTAAAAAACCACCTCCAAAAGTCATTAGGATTGGACTTTTCTTTACCTATCTTGATAGTTTGGGATAGAAGGTTCTACATAATTCAATGCCTAGCTATTAGGGGTTTTAGTGGTTAGGTTCCTTATGATCACGTTATGGTGTATGCATTGTGCAAGATACATAGTCACTATGGTCACATTAATTAGCACTTAAGGGATTTAGGGGTTAGGGATTAGATGGTTAATGGGTTAGGGGATTTGGGATTTGGGAGTTTATAAGGAGTTTGGGCTACAGTTCAATGTGGTTATGGTCACTGTGGCCATTAAGGTCACATTAGGGGGGTTATGAGTTAGGTGTATAAGGAGGTTTAGGTTTAAGGGGTCAAAGGATTAGTTATTAGGGGTTTTATTTGTTAGGGGCCCTATGGTCACATTATTTCATATGAATGTGGTACATAATATACATAGTCACTGTGGTAACTATGGCCACATTTAGTTTTCAGGGGCCTTACGGTTTAGGGGAATTAGGGGTTAGGGTTTAGTGCATTAAGCAATTAGGGGATTTGGGTAATTTAGGCGACTTATAAAGAGTTATGCTTAGGGTTTAATGGGGTTATGGTCACTATGGTCACATTTAATGGTTAGGGGCCTTAGGGGTTAAGCAGTTAGGGGATTTGGGGTTATGGGGTTTATAAGAAGTTAGGGTTTATCATTTTCATATCCATCATCACCATCGTCGTTGTCATCATTATCATCATTGTCATTGTTTTCATCATCATTTGTGGATCTAATATGCCTTTGTATGTAGCTATACCCATAAAGATAAGTAAGGCCTTAATCTTGTCCTGGAATCCCTGTATTAGTCCCTCTTATTGAAACCCGAAAGATGAAGGATAATTCAGTCCTTTTGGAAGAGGAGATTAATTCCCTCCTTTATTCCTCTGTTTCTGCTTTATTGACTGATGATCAGCAGATTAGACTAAATTTTCTCAAGGATGAACTCCAAAAGATGATTGAGCATGAACTTTACTCTGCAAGACTGCAAAGTCGGGTCACTTGGGCTTTGAATGGGGATGCAAATACCAAGTATTTTCATGCGGTGGCCTCTGCCAGGAAAAATCATAATGCGATTTGGAGTTTACAGGACGAAAGTGGTGCATGGGTTTCGGATGATCCTAGTATCAAGACCCTTGGGACCCTTCATTTCAGGAAATTTTTTGAAGATGATCTTTTGACCTCCATTGCTACCCAACTTAAAGTTATCCGATTATTCCCCTCCTTTATTGATCCTGAAGAGAAAGAGGCCTTTATGAGTGCTGTCACTATTTCTGAAGTTGAAAGAGCCCTTAAATCTTTTAAAAGAGATAAGGCTCCAGGCCCGGATGGCTGGCCTGTTGAGTTCTATTTGACCTTTATTGACCTGTTGGGTCCTCTTCTTGTCAAGATGGTCGAATCTTCTAGGATTCTTGGTAGAGTGGCTCCAGCCATTAACTCCACCTTTCTCACTCTCATTCCTAAAGTTGATAGGCCTATTACTTTTGCAGATTTCTGCCCTATTTCTCTATGTAACCTTTGTTATAAGCTGATTTCAAAAGTAGTAGCTATGAGACACAAGCCCTTCTTAGATGCTTCCATTTCACTTCAGCAGTTTGGATTTCTTAAGAATCGCCAGATCCTTGATCCCATAGCGATCACTCAGGAAGTCTTACACACTATTAAAGCTCGGAAAAGAAATGCTCTCATCTTGAAGTTAGACTTGTCAAAAGCTTTTGATAGGGTTAATTGGACTTTTGTTCGTCTTATCCTTTTACAAATTGGAGTTCCTTTGGTTGGGGTGAATTGGATTTTGGGATGTATCTCTTCAGTTAATTTTGCAGTCCTAGTTAATGGTTCTCCTTCTTCCTTTTTCCCGGCCTCTCGGGGAATCAGACAAAGCTGTCCATTATCTCCTCTGTTGTTTATCCTGGTTATAGAAGGCCTCAACCTTTTGATTGAAGAAGCAAAAAGGAAGGGTAAGATTAAAGGAATTAAAATATCGGCTCGTCTCTTCCTCACTCACTTACTATTTGTGGATGACGTGATTTTATTTGGTTTTGGTTCGATTGAGGAATGGAGGGCTTTCAAAGACATCCTGGATACCTTTTGTGAAGCCTCCGATATGAGTATAAATATAAATAAATCCATCTTTCTTCACAATGATTTGGGTGAATATATCCTTCGAAATATAAATGGTCACCTTCCATACAGATTTGATTCTCTGACTAAAGGTTTTGTTTATCTTGGCTGCTATTTGAAGCCCTCAGGTTATCAGATAAAATATTGGTATTGGCTAGTCACTAAATTTGAAAAAAGGATTACCCATTGGACCAATCGACTGCTGTCTATTGGTGGTCAACTTGTTCTTATTCGATCAGTTCTTTCGAGTATTCCTGTTTACTGGTTGTCACTTTTTCCGATTCCAGCCACTATAACTACCTTTCTTTGGGGCTCTTCTACAAATATTAAAAAATTCCATCTCGCTGACTGGAAATTACTGGCTCGTTCGATTTCTCTTGGAGGCTGGGGGATAAAACACTTGCCCAGTTTCAGTCTTTCCTTGAGAATGAAAAGCTTTTGGCTGGTGCTTAATAGTTTTGGTATCTAGAACAATCTCATCTCTGTTAAATACTTGAAAAACAGGCCTGTTCATATTTGGCTAAGAGAAAAAATATTTGCTGTTGGAAATGTCTCGATTTTATGGAGAGGATTTATTGCTACTTTGCCGTGGATTGGTAAAGGTTTGATTTGGCATGTTGGTAATGGCTCGACTATTCGGTTAGGTGCAGATCCTATGGTGGGATTGGGTTCTTCTTTCATTCTGCCAATTGAGATGAGGGAGTATTTGGAAGATTATGGCATTGTTACATTAGATCAAGCCAGAAATCTTACTCCTTTTGCCACAAGTTACTGGTTCACGGCGGAAGAGCTAGACCTATGTGATGAATGGAAGTTTCTTTGGGATAAGTATATCTGGGGACTGGATTATGGCAGAATTAAATTATCTGACCAGCAAGATACCCTTCTCTGGTCCCATAGTAAATATGTTGGCTCCTTATCGGCTGCTAAAGGTTATGATTGCATCTCTGGAAATTGTTTTGATCCTTTGGCCCCTTCATTGGAGTTCTTGTGGCATCAATGTATTCCTCTGAAAATTGCATGTTTTACTTGGCTTATGGCTAGAGGTCGCATCTTAACGTGGGATCAACTTCAGAAAAAAGGCTTTCAGGGACCGGGTAGATGCATTCTGTGTGAAAGGAATTTGGAAGATATTCCCCATCTCTTTTTGTCTTTCCCTATCAGTGCGGGTATCTTAGCGTTCTTCGCTGCTAAATTTGGATTTGTCATCCCCCCCCACGATTCTGCTTCCACCCTACTGATTCAGTGGTTTAGCTCTCATTTGTGCAATACTACTTTTAGATATCTGCCTTTATTTATTTTCTGGAATATATGGCTCCTTCGTAATAAATGCATCTTTGAAAATATGAAACTTGCCATTCTTGCTATGATATCCAGAATTGAAGGGTTATTAATCTCTCACCCAGCTCCTTATAAATCTCTGAAAGTTCGGGATATTGGTCCTAAACCTGTTTTGGACTTCCTTGTGGTTTTTTCGATGGGGTTGCAGCAGAAAATATCGGTGGCTCATGGTTTGTTATCTTTTTAAATGAGCATCATTTTTTCAGTTTTTCCATAGGCTGTGGTCATGGTACAAATACCAGAGCAGAATTATTGGCTTCTTGGGCCGTTCTTAAAGTTAGTCAAATGATGGGTATTCCAACTCATTTGATTTTTGGAGATTCAATGGTTATTATTTCTTGGCTCAATCGATCGGCGGTACTTGATGTTCCTGCTCTGATGCATTGGTGTAAAGATATAAGAAATATGCTTCAATTGGCCCCTCGAGTGATCTTCAAGCACATTTTCCGTGAGCATAACTCACTGACAGATGGACTCTAAAAGCAGGCCTTGAAATTGGACATGGGTCATGGATCTTTCTCTGAAAATTTGGATGGTATGGTCATAAATGATGGCCATTTTGTACTTTTTTAGTTGTTGGGTCACTTGTTCCATAGTATTTGACCTTCAGCATAGCATTGATTATTACTGTTCCTGTTTTGTTTTGAGTCCTCTTTGCTAGCAAGTTTTGCTCAGGATTTTCTGATTGTTGATCACCTTCGATTCTCTCAGCATTTTCTGACTTGATAACTCAGGGATGATGAGAAAAGTCTGCTATGATCAGACTTCATGACATATTCTGATTGCAATAGTTAGTATGTCTTCTTATGTTATTTTGTGATGCATTGGTTGCTGAAGTATTGCTTCACTATGATGCTATGTAAATGATGTCTTTTGATTCTCTTGAATAACAAAGGCTGGTATTTTTTCCTCTGAAAGAAAATCTCTGCTCTCGTTTAAATAGAAAATTGCAAACAAACAAACAAAAATTGAGAGGAGAACTAACTCTCCTGACTGGGCCGCAACGGGAGAAAACGTGTCTAGAGAACCTCTCAAATATCCCAAATGGTTCACTGTTTTCAGGAAATTACACAATAATCAAGTAAATGTGTATCTTCTGCCAAAAAAAACCCATGTCTCGGATTTTCCTATTTCATCTTCGTTTGCCCGCAGTTCGCTGCAGAAAATCCTTTGTTGAAAATGACGAAAATCTGGTTTTCCAAAATGCTTTTGTGTTCTTTTCTGCTCTGGTAACTTCTTCTCTTCCGCTGCCAAAATCTGCATATGAATCAAAATAAACATATTAAATAATAGCATAATGGAAGAACGTCCTAGTTGAAAGGGATTTTGTAAATAAACATAAAAAAAAAAACCATATCCAAGAGATTGTTAGGAAGAAAAATAAGAAGTTAAGAATTTTCCCTTTCTCAAGCTGGTAACTAACAGTTACGTTTTTTCTTTTCTAGGCAATGATTTTGGCTTTCAAACTGGAGTAACTTATGCCATCGACGCGATATCTCCTCCAAACTACTCTTTTCCTTCTTCAAACACGTTGCATATTCCCGGTTCTGTGGTGAATTCATTGGATTTAAACTGTTTCTAAGATAACCCAATATTCTGCTAACTGTTATAGCAAAATTCCTGCTAACACGATTTGGAAGTTTCCTCATTAAATTCAAACTGGCGATTTCTTTCTAACTTCGTCAGAGATAAATGTAATATAAACCATAAACCGGTGTGAGTTTGAATTATTTCATTGTGCATAAAACATCGAAATTCATAACCATATTGATACCCATGGATTCGTTGCAATTGAATAACGATTACTTAACACATGTAGCATGAATTGATTAACTAAAATCTCTCGCTTATTTCCTCCAGATTCTGCAATTTTGTTGGCGTCAAATCGAGCATCTTTTAGCTGTGTTGCAAGTTTTGGAGATTAATGCATCCTCAATTGTAGTCATGTTTTCATGGGGACGACGACTATTTCAGAATAATTTAGCATAACAACCTCTCCATGCAAAAAAACTTGCTTTACGTGAAAGAATAATTAAATAGAGATTGAGTTTATCCTTTTTTCATGACATACGTGAGCTCTTAAGAATATCCAAGTAATAATTTGCATGGTTGTAACGGTTCATTCCTCACAAGTCAATCTACCTAAAACCGATTTGTATTTGACAGAAAATATTTATAATATGCCCTTCTTTAAATAAATTTGACATGAAGGTATGTAAAACAAATTCCATATATCGTAAATGTGGAAGGAGTTATTTATTTTACATACACCATACTTTGTCAATTTCATTACAAATTCCATATATCGTAAATGTGGAAGGAGTTATTTATTTTACATACACCATACTTTGTCAATTTCATTTCATGATTTAAAATATTCCAAACATGAGGTTATAAATGTCAGCCTTTAAGATCAAAAACCTATTTTCAAGAAAGATATAATGGTATAGGTTAAGACTCCAAATCTCCAAATATATTGTGCAAATGGGCATCGGAGAAAAATATGTCCAACTCCCTTCATACATAACTACAAAGGTTAGAGAAGGTTAGAGATGTGGGTTGTTAAGGAAAGCTTGATTAGTGATTTAATGGTGTAATCTTGGCCGTTGAGATGGCATTTCCTCGGCAGTGGTGTATGCAGCGGTCTGATTGCCCATGCTGCGATTTGACATTTTTCTGATTGAGTTGGAATGGTATTTAAATTGCGCTTTAATGTACCATTAATCATTAGCGCTGTGGACTTGCCACGTTTCGTTGGGTATTGAATTCATTGTTTATGTGGTGATTGGTTTTTGGGTTTGTTCTCACATTTGTTTTCTGTGACGATGGTGCTGTTTCTCGCCCTGGAGTGCTGCGTTTAAGGGGTTTCTGGCCAGGAGTGTAGCTTTGCCTCTTGAATCCTGTTCCTGGAGACAGTTTTTTTCCTGTCCTCTGGCGCTGGTGGTTTTTTTACAGCTCATCTATGTAGTATTGGATGGCCTTTTATCCATATTGGAATAGCTATTAGATGGCTAGAGGATTTCTGGAATTTACTGGACATTTTTGGATCTCCATTGGCCACTAATTGGGGCCTTGATTTTTGCTTCGGTCTTTCTGGGGCTTTACTGGAGTCTTGGTTGTTTTGGTGTTTTCGGTGTCACTTGGATGTTAAGTTGGGGTGCTGAATCTGGAACCATTCTTCTGTTAGTCTGCTGGGTATTTCTCTTGGTCTTCTGGTGATGGTGGGACTTCTGTGCTTCCTTGTGACGATTTTTTCTTGGTTGGCTATTCGCTGAAGGCGATTTCGGTCGAGAACTAGAGGCGGATTATTTTTGGACAGAGCCGGATGATTTTTGGAGGATGAATGTAGATTTTTGAGTCGCAGGGATTTTGGAGGTTGATTCGGCATTCGCAGGGTTTTCGGATGAACCTGCATTATGGTTTCAATTGCGATATTTTGCAGGTATGCTCGGATTTTTTTCGAGTATTCTTGCATTTATGTTTCTCCTTCTAGAGAGCATTGTTACTTCAGGTTGTTATCTAGCTCTAGGGAGTGGGGTATCGAGCTTTGAAAGCTTGATTCGGGTTTTAATGGTGTAATCTTGGCCGGTTATTGGATTTTTCTGGAGTTTTCTTGGCCGTTGAGATGGCTTTTCTTGACAGTAGTGAATGTTGTGTCTGATTGCCCTTTTTGCGACTTGACATCTTATTGTTTGAGTTGGATTGGTATGTAAAATGCGCTTTTTGTTCTGTCCAAAGCCATTTATCATTAGTGCTGTGGATGCCATGTTTTGCTGGGTATTGATTTTAATGGTTAGGTGGTGATTGGGTTATGCATTTGATCTTATATTTTCTGTGACGAAGGCGTTGTTTTCTCGCTCCGTTGTGCTGCGTTTTAGGGGTCTCCGGCCGGGAGTGTATCCTTGCCTTTTGAATCCTGCTCCTAGAGACGGTGTTTATCCTGTCCTCGAGTGCTGTGTGGTTTTTTTCAGTTTATCTATGCAGTTTTGGACAGTTCTGGGTTGGGGGATCAGCTCGATTGTTTTAGTAATGTCGCTTCGGGCGACGAAAACCCTGGCTCATACGCCGCCAGGGCGCCTGAACTGTTCTAAGCAGGGTATTGGAGAGGAAAAATGGGTTTCAGCGACCTATTTGCCTCTGCAGTTTAATCTGGGAGATATGGGGTCTGCCCTCGGCCTGGATGATACTCTGGATAAGGTAATTCCTATTGTGGATTGTCTAGATGGCGGAAGTCTGGGTGGGCGATCTAGTCTACCTATGTTGAATCCTTTATATCATTTGTCCTATAGTTTCCGTTCCCTTGGGACATTTTTCTTGTACCCGGAAGGGTTTTGGTGAGGATAAACGTGTATCTGTGGTTTATTCTCTAGGGAAGTTTATGGGAGATAGGGATTTCCCGTGCTTGGGTCCTAAGTACGACGATTGTTCGGATATTGGTTTTCAGGTCTCCACTTGCCTGGAGAGATGCGGGCAATTATCACCAACTCCACAGTCGACTGGGAATAGTATTTTGGATGGGATAGTGCCTTCTTCATTGAGATTGGGTCTCCAATCGGATACTTTGGGTATGATGAACAGCGAAAAGGGTGCTAGTGATCATATTCATAAAGTTTCTGGTTATCAGGTTGACAAGTCTATTAGCTTATCAGTTAGTCTCCAGGCAGTTCGGGTGGTTCAAGAGGTTAGTGAAGGTATGAATGCAGATCTAGGATTTACCCCTATTTCTAATGCGAATCATGTTTCTATCAAGTCTACGGACTCTAATAATGAACATGTGAATGCTCCTCTTTTTTCTGGTAGCAAGGGAATTTCTAAGTCTAAGAAGAGGATGCCTAAACCCATCAATAAGATAAATATGGTTTTAATGACTCTAGGGGAAGACGTGCTTTTAAATGGTATAGTTCTCACCAATGATTTGACCTTGGTTGGGAGGTTTGGAAGGCGTAATTATAATGTTGAATCTTTGCATGGGTGGGCTGTAAAGGCTTGGACTGAGATTATCAGCACTAATCCTGAGATTTATATGCTTCCAAGGGGCTGGATAGCTTTTAAATTTTCTTCAGTGGATGATGCTGATAGGATTCTGGCTGGTGTTTGGAAATGGGATAATGCTGGCCTACTTATCAAGAGGTGGACTCCTTTATTTGATCCGTGGAAGGAAAGGTATGACCAAGTTCCTATTTGGGTCAAACTCCCAAATTTACCTTTTGAATTCTGGTCTGCTGATTTCTTCAGACTTGTTGGGAATACCTTGGGAATCCATTTGGAAACTGATTTTACTTATTTACACTCTAGGGTTTGCTGCATGGGCTGGGTTCTTGTCCTATTAGACTTTCATTTGGGTTTACTTGCTGAATTGGTCATTAAAAAGGGTAATAGTGATTTCTTTCAGCCATTTGAATATTTGGGAATTCCCTTTAGATGTTTTAGATGTCACGGGTTTGGACACCTGGCAAATGAATGCTCCTTCCCATTTAATAAACATTATTCTTCCAAAGTTTGGAGAGTCAAAAAATATGGGTTTCAGCCTACTGCAAAGGCTAGAATGTCTGTGGATGAGAATTTGGATATGCATTCTGTTTCCCTTGAGTCTGAACCTTTAACCAATCTTAAATCGTTAAGCATTTCCAATTCTATGGACGATCTTGATAACATTCCATTTTTGAACCTTTCCTCTGAGGCCTTATCTCCTACTGTTCCGAATTTATCATTGACGGATCTGGGTTTTGTATCTCCTTGTAAGGCCTCTCCAATTGTTAGCAAGGGTTATTATCTTCGCTCGTGCTCAAAATCTGTTCAGGAGATTTCTCGGCCTGTCAAGGATAAACCTGGGAATCATGAAGTAGATAAGGGTCTGGTTGGGGATGGAAAAGAATTACATCCTGTGATGAGAGGTGTTGGGTGCTTAGAGCATCTGCCCTTAACAAGGTATCCATATGATCCTCATGACCTTAAATGTTAGGGGTTTGGCTAGTCTTCCCAAGAAAGTAGTGGTAATTAGACTTATCGATAAACATGCAGTTGATGTTATTTTTATACAAGAAACAATGATTGAGGGGTGTGTGTTGGTTCAATATTTGGAACTTTTGATTAATGGATGGCAGTTCATTTCGGTGGATGCTAAGGGCAGATGGGGTGGACTTATTTTCGGCTGGAAGTCTTGTAATTTTCTTTTTCATAATGCCTGGGCAATGAAAGCAGGGTTGTGTGTTGTTTTATTTTCATATGATTTACAAAAGGAAATATCCTTTGTTAATCTTTATGTGCCCTATCTGGACAGGGAAACTTTCTGGAATAACTTGATCAAGACGGACTGTTTCTTGACTCCTTATTTAGTTTTTGGGGGCGATCTTAATTTTTCCTTGGGTCTTTCTTAAATCTGGGGGGTTAATGCTCAAGTAGATCCTTTAACTATTTTTTTCCATAATCTGTTGGAGAGATTGGGGATTGTTGACATCAACCCTTTGGTATCTATTCCTACCTGGAGTAATCGTAGAGTTGGTTCTAAGGGCATATGTAAAAGGTTGGATCGTCTCTTAGTCTCGGCTGATTTCCTAGATTGTGATTTCCTTATTAAACAATGGATTGGGTGTAGAGGTGTATTTGATCATCAACCTGTCTTTCTGCAAATTTCTTCTCATTCTCCTAAGGCCCATAGTCCTTTCAAGTTTAATGCAGGATGGCTGGATCATATTGACTTGGTTGAAGCTTTAAAAGATTCTTGGGTTCCCTTTGATGCTCGGTCTACTTTATCTCCTGATGCACAATTTAGTGAGAATCTTAAACGAATTAAAGCAATTTCTACTAAGTGGTTACTGAATAAAAAAGCTCAAAACATTAAAGATTTGGTTGATATTGAATTTGAGTTGAAAAGATTTCATGATAGGCATAATTTTGGTTTTACATCAGTGGTTGATAAAGATTTATTGATTGAGATTGAATCTCGCAAGAGTGCTATTCTTCTTTTCCGGGAAAAGGAGGCTCACCAGAAAAGTAGGGCGTTATGGTTGAGTTGTGGTGATGATAATACTCCTTTCTTTCACAAATTTGCTGCTCATAGGAAATGTCGCAATTCTATTTGGAAACTTTATGATGATTCTGGAAATCTTGTGGAAGGATCTGAGGCTATAGCTGAGGCTGGGATTCAGCATTTTGAAAGCCTTTTTAAAGAAGAAGTTGACCTCCATCTTCCAAAGATTGTTCATAGTGCTGGTCATTTCCCATCTTTTGTTTCAGAGGATGAAAATGCTGAGCTTATGCAAGCTATTACTCTTAAAGATATCAAGAATATTTTATCCATCAACAAAAATGATAAGAGTCCTGGACCTGACGGTATTCCAGTTGAGGTGTATAGATTCCTGTTTGATGTTTTGGGTGAGGACCTCTTAAGAGTCATTGAATTGTCCCGGATAAGTGGCAAGATCCCAGGTGTTTTTAACTCTACCTTTCTTGCTCTTATTCCCAAGATTGATAGTCCTTTATCTTTTGAGGATTTTAGGCCTATATCTCTGTGTAATTTTGTATACAAAATTATTGGTAAGATTATCTCGATCAGAATCAGAAAGGTTTTGGGTAGATATATTTCTGGTGAACAGTTTGGATTTTTGCCAGGAAGGCAGATACACGATGCTGTAGGTGTCATTCAGGAAGGTATGCACTCTATGCATGTTAAATCCTTAAAAGTTGTTATGATTAATATCGATCTATCTAAAGCCTATGATTGAGTCAGCTGGATCTATCTTCAGGTTATTCTTGCAAAAATGGGTTTCGCAGGAAACTTTATTGCGTGGGTTATGAGCAGTCTATCATCTGTTTCTTTCTCTCTGCTCATCAATGGTGTTGCTACCAATTTTTTTTAAATCTGGTAGGGCAATCAGACAGGGGTGTCCTTTGGCACCACTTATATTTCTTATTGTGGTTGAAGGCCTTGGGAGGGCTATTCTTCATGCTAAACTATGTGAGACTTATCATGGTTTATCTTTTGGTAATGAAATAGTATTAACTCATGTTCTCTTTGTGGATGACATTGTCATGGTTAATGATGGTTCTGAACAATCTCTCTCTACTCTCTATGAGATTTTAATGCATTTTTGTAAGGCATCTGGGATGCAAATAAATGTTAATAAATCTTCTTTATACTTCTCCTGTATGGAAGATTCTGAAGTTATTACATTACAGAATATCTTCAGTTTTCCTGTTGATAGAATTGAAAATGGCATGAAGTACCTTGGGTTTCATCTTAAACCTTGCAGATATCTTATTAGGGATTGGGATTGGCTGATTATTAAAGTTGAACAAAGGATTTAGAATTGGAGCTTCCGTTGGTTGTCCAAAGGAGGAAAGTTGATTTTGATTAAATCTGTTTTAGAGGCCATTCCAGTCTATTGGATGCATTTCTGGGTACCTATGGGTGTCATAGACAAAATCAGAAAGCTTTGTTTTAATTTTCTTTGGGCTGATAAACAGAACTCTTCTGGTTTACTCTAGATATCATGGAAGTTTCTTACTATGCCTAAATCTATGGGTGGATGGGGACTTAAAGTCCCTGTTTTATTTGCCAAGGCACTTGCAGCAAAAAAGGTCTGGAATATCATTCATGGTTCTGGTTTATGGGTTAATATAGCAATACAGAAATATATTTATCCAATGAATATTCTGGACTGGATTAGATCTACTGTTAAAAAGAAAAAGAACATTTCTATCTGCTGGAAAGTTGTTCTTTGGGCTTTCGATCTCATTGGAAATTTTCTGGTCTGGAAGATTGGTACTGGCAATGCTGTACGTATTGGTTTAGATCCATGGTCTGGCTGTAAATGGAGACATGCTCTTCCTATTCCTATGTTATAAAGATTACATTTGGCTAGTTTTCAATTTCTTTCTGATATTGGAATTCATGGTATGTCTGTTTTGATGTCTCAAAAATGGTTATCTGTAGATTCCATTGGATTTATTGACCCACTTGAGATTGCTGCTTGGAATGGATATATTGCCATTCTCAAGTCTAGCCATGTTAGACTTTCTGCTACAGATGATTGTCTTATCTGGAATTTATCTAAAATAGGCAAGTATTCTCCTAAAGAGGGATATGCTGAACTTATTAATAGAGAAGTGGAATCGGTCTGGTGGTGGAAAGTCATATGGAAGATGAAGTGTCCCCTAAAAACAAAAATTTTTAGTTGGTTTCTTCTTTCTGGCAAAGCATTGACCTAGGATGTTCTTTGCTTGAGGGGTAGAGAAGGTCCTGGAAGGTGCTTTTTATGCAAACAGAGCTGTGAAACCAATATTCATATTGCAATAGAACGCCATTTTACTCAATCTGTTTGGTTAATTATTGAGGATCATTTGAAACTTAATAATTTATGGTTTGGAGATTCCTTGTCTGCTTGTTTTAAAAACTGGTGTTTATTATCAGATGTGGCACTTGTCAAATCCTTACCTATCATTGTACTCTGGTTTATATGGAAAGCAAGAAATAGATCATGCTTTGAGGATCTTGTCACAACTCCTGCACAGGTATCAAGCTATAGCTTGGGTATGTTGAAAAATTTACCACAGTCCTTATCTGTGGTCTCTATCAGATCAATCTTTGTGGAAGAAATTGATAAAAATTATGCATGGGGTTACTTTAATGGATCTGCAGTTGGGGACCCTATGATTTGTGGGGTTGGAGGTATATTTTTCATATCTGATAGGAATTATGTTTCTTTCAAAGCAGGTTTAGGCTTGGGTACTAATAATTATGGAGAATTATGTGCACTCAAGCTCCTCCTTAGGCTGACTCGAAAGCATAATTTGGAGAAAATTCAAGTTTTTGGGGATTCCCAGTTAGTTATAAATTGGGCATCTGGTAAGTATCGATTACTAAATATTGAACTAGCCATGATTCTTCAAGATGTTAACTATTTTGCTGACAGTCTTGATTATGTGTCTTTCAAACACATTTATAGGGAACGAAACTTCAAAGCAGATACTTTGGCAAAAGCAGGTGGCAGCATTCTTGAAGGATTTTGGAGTACATGTGAACAGAGAGGGGCAGAAAATGTGGAAACCTTTCAGGTTTTCTAACTTGATTTTGTGAGCTGTCTGATTTGCAGTTTGTATGATTGTTTCTTGATGATGGCTACATGCATTTTGTTTTTATCTGACAGTTTCTTATGAATACTTTGCTAGTTATTTTTGGAGATATGAATGCTCGGGCATTTCTGGATTATCTGATTTTTTGGATCCACCCTTGTTATATGATGCTTTGGCTGAAATTAATATACTTCATCTTGCTATTGGTGATTTCAAGCAAACATACTAAGAGCATGACATGCGGGCTGTTTGGCCTCTGTTTTTGGCGCTGAAATGGATATGAACTTTCTTCTCTGGATGGCCTGGAAATGGCCAATTTATTAGATGCTGATTTTTTCCTCAGCTTTTGATTTTATCATTCATTTTTGAAACTAATTCAGCCAGCTAGTTTTGCTCTGGTCTGTTTTTTGCTTGTGATCACCTTCGATTCATAGTTGATCTGACCTGAGTGATCAGGAATGATGAAAAAAGTCTGCTATGATAAGACTTATTTTTGTTGCATGGCGTTTTACATATGATTTCTTTTCTGCTGAAAAGTATTGGTGAACATTATGATCTTTATGAGGTTATTTTGTATGTAATGACAACTTCAAAGTTGGTTTTTTGTATAATGAACCTTGAGGGCCATCTGCTGAATGTGAATAAAATATTTATGAATTTTTTCTTTGGAAAAAAAAAGGTTAAGACGATTAGTTTTTAAAACATATTACATTTAAGAGTAAAAAATGTTTGCGTTGATCATAAAAGAATATAGGTACATAAATTCATATAGATAATCTTTATAGAATGCACATTATTAATTTTATAATGGCATAACATAATTTATGTGTTTAAGATTTTATCAATTGAATAATTATTTTCTTTAATGAATATTCTTTTTTGTAATTGAATGTATGTAATAATCTTAAGAACCATGAAAGAAAAGTGATTTTTAATAGGTTTTATAAAAAATGTATTTTATATTTAATTTTGAAGCAAAATAGAGATTAAGATATCCTCTAATATACTTTGAATTATATTTTCATTTGAAAGACCATAAAATTGTCTCAAACTCTTAAAATGTGTTTTTCAAAGTTAAATAAAATCAAGCTCGGATTGAACCATTATGAAGTTTGCTCGGATCATAAAATTGTATAGCAAAGGTAGAATTCAAGACTTTGCAAAATTCGAGAAATCATCCAAGATTAAAATTAAAATCTTGCGAAGGTCACAAATCAAGTGTTTTAATAATTTATCCCAATCCTCCAAAATGCTCATTCAACCACAATGGATCATATCACTAATTCATTATCTCATAAATACCAAGCCAAAGAGAAACCAACATAAAAAAAGTCAAGGATTCAAAGGAAATCATTAAACAACTAGGTCAATCCAGGAAGTAAACCAAAAGTTGAAAACACAAACCAATCCCAACCATCGGATCAAGACAAATTCACAGAAGAGATTCAAACTTGCAAGTTGAATTTTCCCTGCAATCCACAATTGCGGGATACGGGATCACAACGCAAGGTTTAAGTTTTATTCACCACCCCGCAACCCACATTCTGCAAATGCAGGATGCGGGATGACAAAATATCAAAATTTTATTCAATCCTTTCCGCAATCCGCATCCCACAAATTGCGGGTTACGGAACACGCAACAAAAGCATTAAAATAAATGACTTCCCGCACCCCACATTCCGCAAGTTGCGGGATGCGGGATAACCAAATCGCACTCATCAAAACCTTTCCGCATCCCGCATTCCGCACTATGCGGGATGAGGGTTGCAGGATGAGAAACTCTGAAAATGTTTAAACTTTTAAATCCCGCATCCACAAGATGCGGGATGCGGGTTGCGGAATGAAACAATTTCAAACAAAAGATAGTCTTCCACAACTTATCAAAAGCACATAATCCACACATAAATTTGAGAAATTTGACTAAGTTAGAGAACAAAGAAACCACAACAAATGTGATAGGGGTCTCAAAATGATTTAAGAAATTCAAACGGTTACCTTTGTATGTGTAATTGGGGCTCCCGTGTTTTAAATAACATGGGATCTGTTGTGCCCACAACAAGGTCCAACCACACAAATATTTTGGCTTTCAAGAATGATTTGTAAACTTTGACCACCATGAATTTCCCTCAATCTCTCAATTGTCTAAAAACATGGCAGTATGCCCAAAACACACTATCTAGTTTCCATTAGTAGGGTTTTTAACCCACACCAATATAAATTCTTCAAATCTAATTTTGAAAAATTATAAGATATATATTGAACCAATCTATTCCATCTGCCAATTAAATCTCCTCCAATAACATAATCGCAACAACATATGCAACAACATATTTCTGTTATTCCCTTCAATAGTTGCAGGCCTTTACCTTGATCAACCTCCACTTAGATTCAATCACATGCATTTATTGTCAAGCATGAGCTTTGATTATGTCTATGTATTTACCCAATATGTTTCCAATGGTTTTGAATGTTTCATCATCCAAACAAATAGAGACAAGTGTGGAAGTGTTACCTGACCTTGTAATGTGGTTGGTATTTTTATTGTTATTTGAAATCAAACATCCACCTACTCAAATACATTTAACGCGACCCCACAAACTATGAGTCATTTTTAAAAAAGATTTCCTTAATCAAGGTTTGTCTCAAAAAAGGTGTAGAATCCATTTACATAGAACTAGTAGAGTGTCTAACCCCCTTCATGTGATGGATCCACTACTCATTGATGATATTTGGTATTATGGTTTTAGGAAGGTTATTTTTTTCATGTGTACAAATATCTAGAACATTACAAAAATTAGAGACTACACCTAGGCAAGTAATTGTGATGTGAAATGTCCTCACCTTTTTGCTTCACATATTGGAGTTAATTGTTGGTGGCTAATCCTTCATTCTCATTTTATGAATTGTGATGAAACTCCCATGGTACCACTATGCAACATTTAGAAGGTGTAGGGATGCCTATTTCCTTCTTGTCCACATGGTTTCATTGAGTGACCACTTTTTACTTTCCTATTTCATCTTATATTTCTTTGGGATGTATTGGAAAGGGCACAAATGGGAAAGGTGTTTTTAGGGGTGGTTTTTCAATAACCACCCGTAAAAATACTGTTCAAGCCATTATACTTGTCTTATTATTTTTCTTATGTATAATTTCAAAAACCATTATACTTCACCTCCTTGGTGACGGTTTTTTTTTCCAATGGTGAATGGACATTTCTTAATCACTATCAAGATGTGCATGTGATTTAGCTTAATGGATGATATTTATTTTCTAAGGAAAGTCTCATGGAAAACCCTATGAGTACTTCCTCATGATCCATGGATGGTAAATGTGGTAAATCGACGACCATGTTGACATATCCTAATCATAAGGGAATCAAGAGCTTTGAACTCATAACCTTTCCAACTTTCAAGGAATTAATATCTCATGTTTGGCTCATGACAACTTCAGCTAACTCTCGGGAATAGATTCATGGCTAACATGTGCAAGTGCTTTAACATTATGACCAATTTATTCACTTGATTTTCAATATACAAAATTACGAAATTTACATAATTCATTTTTGTTCCTCCAATTTTTCCTGGACTTGTGTTGTCGTATTTGATGTAAATATGTAACAAAGATTCATAGTGTGGAGCTCAAGACAACTCTCCACAAGTGAAATAGTTTGTATTATAAGAAGGAAAGCAAGTTTTATAATTCATGTGCTTGAAAGGCATGTCAAATCGTGAAGATCTTGTAATAGTTAAGTAAAAGTGAGATAAAACCCAAAGTTTACTATGCAAGGCAACCTAAATTGAAGGAGATATGATTTCCACATGTGAGGGGGTTCATAAGACTTGGTGGGGTAACAATGACGATGGTTTTCATGGGCATGGTCATGGTCTATGGTTGACTAATTTAGGTTTGAAGACCATAAAATTTCCTCAGGGGCTAATCGGCCATGCATAGTAAACTTGATATGGATTTATGTGGGAACAAAATGAAATAATAGAGATAACATCATAAACAAAGCCATATTACAAAGATAACAAAGATACAATAAACACATATTCTATTAAATGGTGGAAATAGAAAAGACTGTAATACAACTGCTAGAATGGTGGTAGCTATCTCTGAGAAGAGATGTGGCTGCTACGCTCATCCGTGCCTAGATGAATACAAAATGAGGCCAAAGGAGGATATTTATAGTAATAATGAGGGCAAGAACCCCAAAAGTCCAAAATGTAACCCTAGAAGATGAACCGTCATAAAGTTTGCGGCCCCAAGGTGGTAAGTTGAACAATCAACTTCCCACGGTCATAAATTTTGTATACGATCTTCGATTTGGGAGCTCAATATCCCTTTGGAAAGGTCTATACAAGATTTAAAACTTTTGACTATGGCCAAATGCATGCCAAAGGAAACTATTAGCCCACCTGAATCACCAAAAAACGTTGTTTAGGGCCTCAAAATGACTTTGGAAGTTTGGGACCCAAAAAACCTTAGAAAATAACTAGGAAATTGCCACAATGGACAATGGTTTTGAGCCAGTGGAATAGGTGGGTGGCCACCGATATATATCTAGATCAATCCTCCCTCCTTAGGAAGCAATGATCTCCACTGCGTGAAATCTCGTATCATATCTTGAACTATGTGGTGAGATGATCTCCTGGTTCAACATTTGATGAAGTGAAGAGGTTGCCTTTCTTTGACATCCCGAGAGGGCTATAATTGTTGTATGGATGATTTGTTTTTGGATGGGAACTTTGAATGTGTGGCCTTGCATTGTAGAGGTACTCAATTAGATGAGGAAAGAATGACTTTGTTTTCTTGTTGTGTCTGGTTAACAGAGACACCCTGTGCATAGGGTGTGGAGGTCTTTGTGATCTGATGTTCTCCTTTAGATGCAACTGTGAAGAGGGATAAATTCTTGGTGTGGGAGCTTATCTTCCTACCCTGCGAGACTATGGTAGGTGAAATTGTCTCTAGTATCTGATAGAGTTGTCCTCCTAAAGTGACAACGAAACTGCGAGGCCGCGACTCATATACAACATGACTCTTCCACATATATGGTTGTCCTAAAAGAATGTCACATAGTTCAAGTGGGGCCACATCACACAGTACCTCATATTTGAAAGGATTGATGCCATATGGTAGGAGGCATTATTGAGTAATGTGGATACCTCATCCTTGGATTAGCCAACTGATGTTGTAGGGTTGTGGGCATGGTGTTTTCGGAAGCTCCAATCTCTTGATGACTTCTGCTGAGATTAGGTTCTTTTGGCTGCCATTGTCAACAACACAATGTAGTGGGTTTCACTTCACCCATATCTGTGAGTGGAAGAGGTGCTCCTCTACCTCTGACTCTTCAGGATCCTCTTGTTTAATCTATGCAGTAGAAACAATGGTAGTGGGGTCTGCATCAATGATATGTTTTCCATGGTCTATGGTTGTGGAATTGGATTCTGAATCAGAATCAAGATTTGATTATGAATATTTGATCTCAGCCACCAATGAATTCTTTGAGTGGCATTCATCTGTGTGGTGCCAAGGGATTTTATGAAATTCTTACCACTTCTTGGTGTCCTTCTTTTTCTTTTCATTCCCCTTCTTTGCTTGTGGTAGGGACTAGTTGTCCTTTCCTTGTCCTGTGTTCTACGAGTGAGGTTTTCCCTTGCCTTGCTTTTGCGGTGGATTTGCAAGTCCAGAGTTTCGCTTATTCTTTTATTGAAATTTCTCCTTGATTTTGACAACATACCGATAGGTAGATCTAAGTGAAGGGATGTCAAGGAAGTTCATATCAGTTCATATGTACTGATGTAGATCACTGCGATATTTCAGAATCAAGTGTCGCTCAGAGTCCTTGATACCTAGCTTTGTGTGCAAGGTATGAAAGTTGTTGGTGTACTCTGACACCGTTTAGTCCCTTTCTTGACGCAAAATGGTTCATTTGGTGTACTGGTCATCATAGTTTCCCAGAGGGTTATATTGTTCCTTGACAACATCTATAAAAGAGGCCCAAGTGGCGTTTGTCTCAGGAATTCCAGACTTGTCTGATCATATTTGCTCCCAATAAGTACCCCACCAATTTTGGACATGGGGGACTGCCTTAAGGAGCACAAAGGTGATATTTTCCCCATCGAAAAGATTATGGACATAGAAATACCCTTCTAGAACATTGAACCAATTATCTAGGGAATCAACATCAATTTTTCCTTCAAATAAAGGAATATCAAAGTTAACTTGTACCTTAAATGGGGTTTCATCTCTGAAACAATTGCTCGTTGAAGGTGAATTCGCCATTGCCAACATTCATAGAATCATTTCAGAGAAACTATCCATCATCTCATTCCTTTGTCTCATGAGGGATTCCTCGAGCATCGACTTGATAGGATCTCCTACTTCATCGTCTCGCTTTTATTCTGCCATGGGAGGCTGTTTGGGATGGCGAGAGTGATCAAGTGAAACTAGTTCGAGACCAAACTCTCTATACGCGGACCTCATCGAGGACATGCACCAAGAAACAATCAAAGAGAATATTGCTCTGATACCACTTATCCAGATTTATGTGGGAACAAAATGAAATAGCAGAGATAACATCATAAAAAAAGCCATATTACAAATATAACAGAGATACAATAAACACACATTCTATTAAATGGTATAAATAGAAAAGACTTTAATACAACTGCTAGAATGGTGGTGGCTATCTCTGAGAAGAGATGTGGCTGCTAATCTCATCCATGCTAAGATGAATACAAAATGATGCCAAAGGGACCTATTTATAGTAAGAATGAGGGAAAGAACCCCAAAAGTCCAAAAGTAACCCTAGAAGATGAACTGTCATAAAGTTTGTGGCACCAAGATGGTAAGTTGAATAGTCAACTTCCCAGGGTCATAACATTTGCATACAATCTCCGATTTGGGCACTCGATAGCCCATTGGAAAGGTCTATCTGAGATTTACAACTTTCGACTGTGGCTAAATGCATGCCAAAGTAAACCTTTTTCCCACCTGAATTTCCAAAAAATGTCATTTAGGGCATCAAAACAGACCCAAAAGTTTGGGACCCAAAAAACCGTAGAAAAATAACTAGGAAACTGCCACAATGGACAATGGTTTTGAGCCAATGGAATAGGTGGGTGGCCATCGATCTCCATCTAGATAAAACCTAGACCACAACATAGGGCCTACATAAGAATCTTGATCCTACTTGTGAGATATGTTCATAGCCTTGAAGGAGGGGTATAGTAAGAATGGTTCTATAGGGTCATGGCATAGTATAAAACCAAACAAAGGGTATTAGGTTATAACATTTCCTTTGGAGTTCATGGCTTATGTGTGGGGCCCTAAGCCATTGTTTAGGGGATGCATAATGAATTTATGGCTTGCAAGCATGATATAATTTCCATTATATATGGTTAGTATCTTTAGTTGGTCATTTGTTGTTTCACCCAAGCTCCAAGCGGAGGTATTTTTTTTAGTTTCATTGAGATAAGAGATGACCCCCCTCACTCGTGGCATACATATATTTCCTTTCAAGGTACCATCAATGCATAGGGTGTGAGTGTTTCTAGATCATTTCCACTTATGAAACTTTCTTTATATCATTCTTAGCTACCACAAATTTGATTTCCTTGGCCTACCCATATGGTTTTTACATGTAATTTCTTTCATTGTAAGAATTTCCTTAAGGAATATTCTTTTTTCTATTTCTAGCCTTAATATATTTTGTCTGACTCACTGTTTCACTAATATGGTTTCAATCTGAAACACTTAAGCTTGAGTTGCTACTTTATGAGGAAGATTGAATTCATTCTAAAATATTGCCTTGTTTCTATCCAACCAAGATTTCCAGCAAAGGTATTTTGGGGTGTCCATTCAGAATCAATTCATGAGTGGTTTGTTGTTAAAAGATCCATGATATCCTTTACTCTAGTTTTGGACTATCTCTTTCAATTTTTGAGGCATGTTTACATGAGGATCCACCTTTGAGAAAGACAATTGCCAAAATTTTATAAACAACATCTCAGTGACCCTTGTATGCCTATTTTCCTCATATTATTTGTTTTCAACACCTTTCCATGTACAAGTGTCCAACATAAATTAAAATTTCTATTTTTGCCAAACTTTCTCCTTTCCACACCAATGTGATCCATATGGACAATTTAGGAATATTGATCCACTCAACTAACTTTTATTAATATCCATTTTTATGGTTTAGTTACATGTTTTTTTTCCTGATCTCTCTTGTCTTAGATATTTTTGCTTATTGGAGTTGTTCCACTCCATTTTTGTTGAAGAAGGTTCCATTACTTTGTGAGGTTTTCTTAAATATAAAAAGATATGCTAACAAAAAAATATTATGGATGTATGTATGAGTCTGTTTTAGTGTGAGAAAAAACAAAAGTGGCTAGCCTTGGGCCCATAAGTTTCCACAAGGTTTCTTGCATACTTTGGTTACTATTAAATTTCTATAGTGAGATTATGGTGTAATGTAGTTTTGTTATGTTTGATGTATGCATTGATAAAGTTGCATGCTTGTAACAACAGTTGGAAGAGGAAAAATTACATTCCTAACATACTATTTCCACACACTTTTTAGATTAATCATTGATAGAGAGAGTTTTAAGTAGATTAAATATGTTCCCCATGAAGAATAGGCATTTATTGAATGTACCCTCATGAGGAAAAAGAATGGATGTAATTTTATTATTGCCTTGCAATAAAGAGTCTAGACTAAAAGTATTAAGATCATATGGTAGGTACCTCTTGGAACTAGGTAATCAAATGATTTGAAGGGTCTAGGAAATGGTTTTTGTTGGGGTTAGAGAGGCCGGAATTTGTGTTTCAATGAAATAATAAATGGCATTATCGTAGCCTTAAGTTATGTTTACTATTCATTCGGGTTCTACCCAAAATTTGTAGCATATGTAGACATTGGTTCTTTCATAGGTTGTGAACACTTCTTTTGTAGAGAGGTGTTGGAACACCTATAACAACTTATTTCATTGTCTACTTCCTCTTATCTATTTTAATACTTTGTAATTTTGTAACCGAAAAACTACTGGATGGTTGGTGTTGTATGTGTAGTATGTACTAAATGGTTGGTACTATAATGATTAACCTACCATGGATGTCATTTATAACTTCCTTATAATGTAGTATTCATCTACAAGTACCAATAATATGCATGTTTTCATTTTTTATTCAACTAATTTTGCATTTAGCATGTTTCTTTTGATTAGATATGCATATAATATATATACTTTATACAAAGTGCTCTTAGGACATTTTTCTTTTGGATTATTTTGAGAAATCAAGCAGGAACACCTAGACACTCTTGTTCCCACAAATAAAATTTATAACAAGCCTCTCAACCTTGTTGTAATTGGTACAACTAGAAAACTAACCAAAGGACTAGTGCATATGCCCTCCCATAAGAATTTAGGGCAGTGAAATCATTTGAGATAAATAAGATATATCTAGCTTCACACAACAAGCCCTCATTTTGACTAGATCCATCAAAGTATCCCCAGGGGGTGGATTTATCAATCTGAGGTGGGTTCAATGTTTTGATCTTAGGTACCAGAGTTATGGACTTATAGTACTATGAAAGTAATGAAAGAGCTTGTGCACAAACCTAGAAACTATTTATAGTTAGATATGTAATATCATATTAATATATCTTTGAAATGGGTGAAGGGGTTATCAAAGAAAAGAAAACTTGGAACCAACATGTAGGATGTGATAAGGAGCTTGTGCTTCCTTCGATATCATAAGAAGCAAGATTATAGAAATTGTGTAAATGAAGTAGGACTTATTCAGCAACTTCCATGTTTTCCTCCTCATCATGTCAACAATGATTTTCATACTTATTGAGCAACTTCCATGTTTTCCTCCTCATCATGGCAAACATAACATGTTTATCTTATTTGTTCATGGTGAATAATGAAGTTTTGAATGCTTATTAAAACTAAATGTGTTTTACAATTAAAAGTCAAGGGAATGTGACTTATAATAATTCCATAAAAAATAATGAATGGAACTAAGCATAACATGTTTATCTCATGAAATTTTGAATGCTTATTAAAACTAAGCATGTTTTACAACTTAAAAGCAAAGAGATGTGGCTCAAAATAATTCCATAAAATATAATGAATGGAATTAAGAGAAAATTAGAACACAAACGTATTGCAATGGGGAAGGGAGGGTTCATAATAATTCCATAAAATATAATGAATGGAATTAAGAGAAAATTAGAGCACAAACATATGTTATTCATTATTGTTCATGATGTATTGCAATGGGGAAGGGAGGGTCCCAGGTCGTTCTTGCCCCTTCTGACTTTCGGTTCTTACAAAACCCCTAGAAAGGTGGGTGGATAAGTTTCACAGCGGTGGCCACTGGCGATGTAGGAAAGAGTAACATGAAGGACGGTCTTCTCATCTCCCCAGCTTGTGGCCTGTAGCGCTAGGTGAGTGTTGCAGCCAGGGTAGTCTTGATCAAGTTTGTGTTGCAGTCGGGGGTGGTCTTGATCAAGTGTGGAGAGACATTCACAGACCTAATTTTCAGATTACTCAGGCCACGACTGTGGAAGATTTTCTTGCAAAAACGGGTGTTGGGAAGCAGGAGGATGAAGAGGAAGAAGAGGAGGAGGATGGCCTGAATCGGGGGAAACAATGGTAGCATGACCATATTTTCAATGGACTATGTGGTTGTAGGTCATAACCTATAGCATCCAGAATGGCTGCAATTTCACCACCCACACCAACAATTTGGGGAATTATTGGCTCAAGTGAACAATAAAAATTATCTCCCTGTCATGGCTTCATCTTCTGGCTCTGAACCCCCTTGTATGGAAGAAACGAGGGTGCGAGTCTATAGCAGATCATACCGTGGAGCAGCACTAGAAGTGTATGATTAAGAATCAAGAATATAAGGCCCATTCAAGAGCAAGGAGACAGGTGTGGGGTTTGGTATTTCTGAACTTAGATACCATTCGGATTATTTGTTTCAAATTCCCTTCTTATGCATTTAGGTTAGGTTATTTTCCTATAAAATATTATCAGTAAAAACTAGTCCAGGGAATACCAGGAATGGTTTTTCATCTGTATTGGGGTTCTATTACTCCATTCTTTTTAAACTCCGTTTTTGTTCCAACGATAGAGATGGGGATCTACAATCGTGGCGTCGAATATGCATTTGTGAGAGCCTACACTATAATTCCGAACTCCTCTACTTTACTTTACATCAAAAGTGAACACTAATATGCCTTATTAGTTCATCGAATCTCTATGGACCAACATGTCTAGACTCTTCATCAATCGTATTCTATTAAAACATATGGCATAAGGGAAAGGTCTATCTTTGGTGGAGGAGACATTAAAGGAGTTCATGAAGTTTGACTAGGGACACTCTTCCACCATCCCAGCGGTCATAATTGATGATAGGCCCCAAGTTACCATTGAGCATTTCCTGGGGTTTTAGTTGTGAACGAAGCAACACAAGTAGGGGGGCCTTCCTCTCCTCCAGCATAACAGCAAGTAATTGTAGACATAGGTTCCACTAATACTTAGGAAAGAACCTCATAGACTATTGTGGAAGGCACTGAAGTGTTTTGGATGGGCGAGGAAATGATGGGATCAGGTGGTAATTATGAGGATCCAAAGTGCTCACACTTGGACATGCAAGAGTGTTTAGTGGATGAGACCTTACTTATAGAAAAATATTGAGAAGGAGGAAGCTGCAACAAAAGAAGAGTAGAGAGGGTATCCCCCAAAGTAACCTAGTTCAACACAAATTCCTCCACATTTTTCACCCTTGGAGTAGTTATTGCATATGGCATTGCTTCAGCAAATGGCCTATAATCCTAAATATCTTGAAGCCATGTTGTGGAGCTACCATGAGATGACAGATGCTACCTGTTTTTTTTCTAGTGGAAATGTAATAAAAAGTAATGGAGAATGCCCATAGAATGCAAGAATCATAAGCACATACACCCGCTAGGTCATAATAGTCAATTTCCTGTGGTATGCCTTTAAATTGGTGTATTCCAAAAAGAAAGAGAGTTGGGTCAGAGGAGAATATCACTAAGATCCAAAACTGGTCCACAATAAAGCTATTTAGTATGGTCATGATTACTGCATGGTATGATTACCTATTCCAACTTCCCTTCTTAACCAAACTATACAAACCATCATGTTGTCGAGTAACTAAACTATGCTGAACATGTGTCCTAGTTCTACACTAGTTGATTAAGACAACAAGGAAGAATCAAAGTTGACATGAACACTCATTGATCTAGGACTGACTTGATCCTTTCTCTCTTGCAAGTAACTCCCAAGATTAAAAACATGACCTCGTTTCATTGTTCCAGTGAATGAATAATAATACTAACTTCGGTTGGGTATGTAGTGACCAATGATAATAATACTAGTTTGCTGGTCCTGCATGGCATAAAATATTTCCTACTCCAATGAGTCAATTTGGTGGTTATCCAGTGAGTAAAATGAGGATTCTAGTTCAATAAGTTAAATGAAAAGCATAACTAAGATCTTCTGTAGAGTAAACATTGACCACTTTACCTCGTATTTGTAACCTGATCCTTTTGTCTGATAGCATAATATAGAATTCCTGTGATTCACCTTTTTAATTCCTAGAGCACCATAGCATAAGCAGTAGCATAGCAGACCATAATCCCAATGTAAAGGATCTAATAATCCTAAATCATGGGAACATGGTAATTTGTGACATGTAATGGAATCATGGTCCAATGAACAACCTTCCTATGTGTTGGTAGGTACTTGTTGTTTCTGGGTCATTTAATGGGTGGTGTTAATAAAGGAGTGAGTGGTCCTCCTGTTTAGTCTTATAACCCTGCTACTGTATGTCCTATTATAAGTCCCTTTATCTAAAATCAGAATATTAAGGATAAAAGATATAGGAACGTACTTTGAAGTTTAAACTAACTAACCACCTTTTTACTCAAGTTCAGAAAGAAAAGCTTTCCTCAACAAGATATAACATACAATTATACACACACACACACACACACACACACATGCACACCAAGGTTATAAAGTATAGTTTATTAAGAGATCATTTCTTTGATACATGCTCGTAAAAGAAAAATACTAAGAAGTGGGTAGTAGGTAAGTTGTAGGAGTAAGAAATAGGATTTATAGCTACGAGTCTAATAAGTTGTAAGTTTAAATAGATATTTGTATGGTAAAAGTATGATCGATTCCAAGTGGTGAGGAGAGGAGGTGGTAGAATTTCTATCTGTGATTGCTAATACAGGGAAAGCATTTTGTTCTGGTGTGAAGGAATGGGCCTGAGAAAACAAGGGTTTTTGGAAGTGTACAAGACAAAATAGTGGTTGATAGAGAAAGACAATGCCGTATAGAATATTGTGTCATTGCAATATACACCCTAGTGGGATGTCTTATGATGGTGGATAGCATTAATATTATTCATTTTAGTTTATTAATGTTATGCAACATCATGACACATCCAACTAGGTTGTAAAGCGTACCCCATGGCACATCTTGTAGAGTGCAATTTGATTTATTATCATGTGAATAAAAGCTATTTTTTTTTTGCACTATGCATGGCCCAATCAAGAATCTAATGCACTATGTAGGGCCCAATAAATTCCCATAGGGTTAGGGGCATTAAGTCAATGTCGCACGCTTAAACTAGGTTCCAACCTCAGAATGAGGAAACAGATCGATATTTTCTCAAAAAGTTATTTCTAGGGGGAATGATATATACAGTTTCTTAGGAAGTTAGTTTATGTGTTTGTGTGTGGTGAGGTTCCTTGCACTCGATGGTTGGGTTGATTCTTTCTAGCATATCCAAGGATAATCAAATGACATGTTCACTACAAACACCCCTGGAAATTCAAACCATGGACCTAGGCTAACTACCACTCAAGCTGAGAACAATTTTTCTACCCATAGAGGATCACATGCAAAAATAAAAATGTTCTTCGAATTAGTGTTTAAAATGTATTTCACAAATGATGTGTAATTTTGAGATTGAGAGTAACCCTCGTTATGAAGTTTAAAAAGACAAATGAGAGCCTTTAACTATAAATTTTGAAATGTTAGTTAGGGTATCTCCAGTAAGTGTGGGACTATAGTTGGGTTTAGTTCAACTCAAAATTTAAAAGAAAAGATAAACAAATCATGTGAAACACCTACTAAACATGGAGCTATGTTTGAGTCCATTGAGTCCAGTTTTACTAATGTAAAATTAAAACTTTAAAAATAAAAATAAATGTAAAGAACCTATTAAAGATTCATTTGACCCCAAGTATTAACAATGTAAAATCATACTTTTAAAAATAAAATATGTGTGTGGTTACCCACTTCATTCTTGAACACAAAATTGGGAGGCCAAATCAATATTGGTGGAAATCACTATTTTTATGTTAATGTAAGATAAAATTTCCACACTCATGTCCACTCAATCTGGTTTTTCTTGTATATTTTAGTAACATATCTTGGAGATTGTTTATAGTTTTGAGTTCAACTAATTGAAACTATAAAACCAGAAGTGCCAGCATTAGGGTTATTATATCAATTTTACTTTTATTTTATGTCCAAAATGTTGAATTTTAACATGTGCATGATAATCTTAAAAATTGTAGAATATAATAGAGATAACACTTGAAATAGTATAAGCAGTAAAACAATTGCAGTAGTAAAACAAGCATCACACAATTGAACACACTATTTTTCATGAGGAAACCTTTTAAGGACAAAACCCCCAAAGCATTAGTAATTCATCCTCTAAATGAGATGATTGATTTTGTACATGAGTAGAGAAATTTGTTCTTAGAATGCTGAGATGAATGTACATAAAAAATTTCAAAATCAAAGAAGCCCTAGTAGGCGTACTATTGCTATTATTTTTCTGTTGCCAAGTGGAATGTGGATTGTTGTTGAGTCCTGTAGTAGCCTCCTGCTAACCCTACTCACCTGTAGCATCCCTTAGTTATCACCACTGAACCTATTGTAGTGGCATAATAAGGTCCTACAGGTTCTGAAACTTCAGACCACTTATATATAGATATAGATCCTTCAAACCAAGGTCTTGAAATAGTGCCTTTTGAGACGATTGTGTTCCTTGTCTATAGGGGCTCTCCCTCTCTTCCTATGGGTAACAATTATAGTGGTAGGTTGGGTTTTTCTAACCTCATAGGCACACATGAATATGGTCTTGCTTGCATTCCTCCATTTCAGGAACCCTCCTGATATCATCATCGCTCTCAATTGCTGTAACAATTTTCACGTTAGCTCAACTAGTAAAGGAACACCAACAACAACTAATGACATCATTAATGTTGTCCTATAAGAGGAAAATCCTACTAGCTCCATGATAGATGGGTTGTAATACATCACAGTATTAATACCTACTATCTGCTAAAAAATATGCATCCAACAACATAATCACCAAATGAGAAAAAATATAATTCCAATGCCGTCAAGGATAATCCACATAATTGAATAGTATTATTAACCACAATTGAAGTGGAACATATGATGGATACAATTCATATCATTAACACGGACTAGCCAAATTAATTATTGTTCGCGAGTTCATGATTTTTGTGACAACAATGCATGCAGTACAAGTAATGAAAAGGAATTGAATTTTTCATCCCAACAGAAATAATATAATTGTTGTTAACATAGAATCCCTTCTAGCTAGTTAGAGAACAAAGTAAGAAAAGTTATTTTCATACCTATCGGAAATGAAATGGATATATAGGGGGTACTATTACTGCAATTAGCTTCAAATAACTAGCTATAAGAGTACTCCTTCAATGCAACAGTTCAAACTTTTAATGGACCCACTGTTTTAAACTTTAAATCCTTCATATTGGATGGAAAATGAGAACTCATCCTAAAAAAGACACCTTAAACCCTACAAAAGAAAAGCATGTCTGATACAACAACAAATTACTTGCATGTATTTTGACACCTGCTATTAGTGCTAGCCTCATGTCTTTTGAACCCAATATATCACCAATGATTATATCCTTTTGATCTCTATCAGGACCAAGATTTAGTCTTTGGTGCATCCATAATTTGCTCTAATTAAGTCTTTAATTGCTCTGGAGGATAAATTATTTTAAAAATAGGAATGGCATCGTTAACATTTCCTTGAGAAAAATAAAAGGTTTAACTTGAATCAACAAAGTTTAGTATCATTGACATGAGCAAGGCCCCAAAACAAAACAAAAATTCCTTTGTGGTTCTGAAGCTTACATTTCTCATAAGCCAGATAATCTCCCCACTATACTTTGACCACAGATAAGCTCTCAAAATTTGCTCAAGTCACCAGAACTATACCCTACAAGGAAACCAACATTTTAGCTGCATTCTTTGGGATAATCTTGATAAGCACGTGGTTTAGAAACTCAAAACAAAAACCAATAGAGAACATTTCCAAATCCAAAGAGTAGAAGTCATCACCAATCATATTCCAAATGGGATACATTCAACTTAAACAACAATGAAGGGGACAATTCAACAAGGGAACATAATTTTTGAAGTTTTACATTTATTTTTTATGTGTAAATTGTTAAATCAAGCTAAACTAGTTTATTTCACATTGCCTATATGTTTGAAAAACTCTTTGTGCTCACATTTTCCTTATATTGAATCCATACAAATCAATGGATAAGTGGACTTGTTCATTGAAGTTTCCCATGAGCAAAAAAACTCTGCAAATTCTAGATATTTAATGAAAGAGGTGAGCTTGACCATGATCTCAACTTTATATATATATATATATATAAGTTGATCAAGGTCGATTTCAACAGTGTTGTAGAAGGGAATCCTGGATGGCCTAGGTCTGAAGTGTCTGAGGGGATAGGAGACTCCAAGTTAATGATATATTGTCTAATTGGTGTGGCCACCATAAAACACTTGGGACCCTCCAGCATCCACCAAGTAACCTCCAAGGTAGTAATCAATTTTAAAAATATCAGATTCATGCACATTAGGAACTAAGGAAACAAGATAGTTGATTGGCTAACCAATTGGGAAATTTCCACCAAAATCTCATTATATATTCCCGTGGATTTCATTATATCCAAGGAGATCTAGGAAATCATACTGGAGTCAATCATCAGGGATAATGTTACCAATCCAGTGGAAAACCTCAACATAACCGACCCTTATGTCAATTCCCAAGTTTGTGCCAATGTGTAGATGGGATCTTCAATTAGTCTGGGTATTTGTTATGTTGTACTCTTTCAATTTAAGTTGTCCTTCTCCCATTTTGTGGATGGATATTAGATCTCTCAATTGGATATCTATCACTTGAATTCTCCCAAATCTGGAACATGATGAATATAAGGTTATTGATCCACATGAAGTTGGATAGAATTTGTTAAATAAATAATTGGTGCAAGGTCTATTATCCTCACTATTCTCTCCCTATGTTGCACATAGTATTGGGACGTTATCTGATTATCAATGCTTTGGTGTTGCAATAGAGGATAGTGGCAACTCATCATTGGTATAAGCTCAGGTTTGGTCTCCATAGAGCAACTAGGAATCCCTCTGTTTCTTCATCATTTTAGGCATTTTGTCTTTGTAAATTTCAGTTTCAGCTCAGCATTGGAGTCCTATGCAATAAAGCTTTAGATGTCATTTAAGTTCGGAAAATAGATTGTAGAAGGGAAGCTTTGTGTGAAATTTTCCCTGGCTTCAAGTAGGGATCCAATTCTAGATCCTTGTTGAAAAATTTTGTTCGGTCAGGTTAGTAAAAAAGCCTCTTATGGGCGTGGCCCTAAAAAAGTAATGGAATGTAACTTGCAAGCTTCTAAATGTGTTTATAAATCATTTGTAATGTAATGAAAGTTTGACACGTCACATATTCATAGAATTATAATTAGTACTGCAAATATGCAGGTTGAGCATTTTGTCATCGTCCACTCCCCCCCTCCTTTTGCAATAGCCTGACAGGATTTTCTGTTGTGGAATAGTTTTTCTCTAGTTCCAAGAATTGTTTTCAATTTTTATCCTTAATTATGCTTTTGTATTTCCATATTTGAAGTTGTTATATGCTACAATTGTGCATGGAAGTAATAGAATGAAACTTCAAAAATAGTGTTCTGGTATTATATGATTTCTCTCTTTGAATTATATGAAGGATACTATTCAACATTAACCATTGTAAAAGGAAGTCTACAACATGTTATTGTCCGTATAGAAGAAAAAATAACTTTGTTGTCCAATTCTTTTTTTATTGGATTAAGATGTAAATAAAACTAGGGAACCCACATTTTCTTTGATTATGGTAATGTAAAAAAAATCTAGCCACAGATTTTTCCCTAAGCATAAATATTTCAAGTACTGACAGGTTTATTAGGGTTTAGAGTGATCTCTTTAATTGCTTAGAAGATATGGACTTAAAATGAAGATATACTTACATGAAAAATCAAGATTGCAAACTTCCAAGTGAACTTTAGCAATATTGTAAAATCAATAGTGAAATTTTTTTATGTTGGAGCTTTAGGGAGCAGATAGGAACTAGACGGTGGAAAAACATTGGTTTTTTATTTATAGGAAAAAATCATGATTTCCTTCTAGAAATTTCTTTTGTTGTGTTGTGGAGATGCAATTTTATTTGCTTCTTGTTTGAAAGATGCATACATTGGTTGTTCAATATTTTAGAACTTTCATGTGCACATTGGGAAAATGCAATTTCCTTTGTTGTTGTTTGATAACTGCAGAAATTGGTTATTCGTGTTTTAGAAAAGTTTGATGCACTCATTCTTCATTACCTTTGGCTTTGAAAAATTTCTCTATATGTAGTTCACTTCAATGAGTTATCTTTAGTTGGGTCAAATTCATGCTTTAAAAATACTGAATGGTGTTAAAGACATTATTTTAGAGCAATAAGTTTCCACCAGTGTTATAGTTTGTGTCTCTAATGCAATTGTGTAGAAGTTTATATTGTTATATGAATATGCTATCTTTAGAGCTCATTGGTGTTAGTCTATACAAAACTTCTTTGGTATTTAGATATATGGGTCATGATTTATATAAAAATTGGGAATAGATATTTTGAGACAATAACAGTGCATGGAGTAAATGATCTATGCATAAACTAATGTCAAAATGAATGTGCAATTGCTTATATTGGTTGTTAGTAGTGGGATCAATTACCATGTTTTCAATGTGTCCATATTCATGCTTTTTTCTTGCTTGATGTTTCCAAATGAAATCTCCCTATAGGGAAGAGACTATGTCTCCATGCCATTTAGCAAATGAGAGTTCTAATAATCTGACAAAACTTTTCCCTAGATTTGGTTGAATATCTATTTGTAGTTCAATGTTAATTATGTAAATGGAACTCCTAGGAATTTTGTTTGGTGTATCATGGTTGGTTATTTTTACAATGGCTTGAAATAAAGATTAGGAAATTCCTATTGTAATATTTCTATCAACTAAAAAATAAAACCCCGTATCCATTGCCACAAACAGTGGACATAATCTATTGCACTTTTACATTGTCATCAATGCCCCTTCCACATGTTTGGGGATATAAACATGGAATTAAAATTGCCAAGTCCATGGAGAGCATTTGTGTCTATATTTCATTTAAAACTATGTGATGATTTCAATAAATTTCTAGATATTGGTGAATGTACTTTCAAAGTATTACATGTTTTTCCTCATTATTGATTTTTTCTCTGTTTGGTGTAAGTTTTCCTTTCCTTAAAGTAGCTGCATACTGCAACTACATGTGTTCATAATCCTTTCGCAGCCCAATGATTCAACATTTCATTTATAAAACTCTATCTCTCTTGCTTGTGCCAAGTCTTTGTATTTTCTCATGAGTTGCATTCTTCAAAGTGATGGAAAGACAAACTTATTTATGAAAAGAATCCCTTCTTACTTGATTTTGGATTTTCAACATTTGCACTCTTCCACAGTATAGGAAAATTCAATAAAAGTGTTTCTTGTTGATGAGGTGTCCTGGGGTTTTCAGTGTATGCATTTACAATTATACATACTATATAAAGACTATGTAATTTTTCATCTTTCTATGACATGGTTTAGGAAAATGGATCAATGGTCAAAGCATGTTGCTTTCTCATTGGCAAGCAACCTGTTATCACCCTGTAATTTTCCTATGGTTGTGGTAGGAAGTCACAGGGGTAACTGTTATCACACATATAGTAGTCGGGCTACCATATTCTAGTTTTTTAGATTCCAGTACACTTTCCAGCTAGTTCTCTTACATATGAGATGTTGAGATGAGCATCTATGATGGATCACTATTTGATGATGGACTATAGTAATTTCCCATGCCGTGGTTGAGTCTTAGGGCACTCAGATTTGAGGACTGATGTATCCATTTAGCCATTTTGCACAATAGTAGTGCCCAGAGTTGCATCGACATTTCATCATTGGATAGATGTTGCTTCAGATTGATTGTTTACATGTATATGATTCAACATATATTATCTTGTGTTATGGTTATCATTGCTTTTATATTCATTCTCATGACATGTCTTAGCATCTAGTGTCATGATATGGTGGCAATATAAATATGTGGACTTGGATGTATTGATATTATGTATGTAAGTCCATACCTAGACCTGAAAGTTCTTGACCCATGCTCATTGGTTTTACCCTCTTTAAGGAGAATATAGGTGATCATTCCCACCATACTTTGGCTTGCTAATTTTGGTTCCATCGTTCACTATATCCACCCATCCATTACCTTCCAGTTATGTTTTTAGACCAACCTACTACTTGACTTGTGGAATGGAGGACCTTTCCCCACTAGAGCCTCTGTGTTGGACAAGCTTCACTGTTTATTTGTGTCTCGGCTCTGAGTTTCCTAGGTTGTGTTGGATAAACCTGAAACAAATAGTGCTACCATCAATACAATGTATTTGGAAATGAAATGAATAACTTATAAAAAAAATCCCATTCATGAAAAGTAGTGTTTTTGAACATACATGAATGCAAGGAAAGCCTAATGAAATTGGCTATGAAATATATTGAAATGAATATCTTGTGAAAAAACATTCATGAAAAGTAGTGTTTTTAAACATACATGAATACATGAAGCCTCATTAATAAAATCCATGTAATTCATGCATGGACCAAGGTTATGGAAATTCGAAGGCCCAAAAAGCAATGGTTCTTAAAAATTTATATCTAAATATTGCTGGCCTCACTTGTATTTGATTTGGATTGTGAGCATTTGTCAAGGTGAATAAGAACCTCTGAACGTAACTTATCCATTGTGAGACACTTCCATCCCTTGTGTTGTTGATTTTCCAACATATGCTAGAGTGAATATCCCATTTCCATATACAAAGTTTCACAGTGTCAACTTGGTAGTCACCCATTATCCTAACCATTTGATTCCTAACCCTCACCCTTCACTAGCAAATTGATTACAACTATGAAGTGAGTATGGTGTTCAAAGTCTGGTCTAAGTTATAATTAATTAAAGAAACTCTATATTTGGTTGATATATTGCCATTGAAATGATTGCTACTTGTTATAATTGTTATTTGAATGATTTGCAGAGCATGTCTTAACCTCTAAACACTTGCAACAGATTGATGTTAGCTTGGGTAATATTATTGATTATTTGATCAGTTACAGATTATTATTCTATCTGTGTGGGCGTATTGGATATTGTACATGATCATGCAGAGATCTGTAGGGTGTATGAGTATGCACCTTAGATGGATTTGGGATCCCTAAGTCCAATGAGACAGTTTATTTTCAGTTCTGGGCAGTTATAGTGATGATTTGTCTCAGTGTACCATTTTGGTGCAGTTTTGCCATGTTGAATGGCATGTCAGAGCAGAGAGGTGATTTGATTGGTTCACCTAGGGAGATGTATGAGGAGGGGGTGGTCCAGACACTTGTTTTTACCATATTACCCCCCTACCAGAGAGCCTGGTGGGCTCAGTTTGACAACATTGGAATTCTAGGAGCAGTTTGGGCCATATCACGTTCCCAAGGCGGATTAAAAATAATAAAAATGGCTACTGAAGAATTCAATTTGGGATATTGAGGAAAGGAAATGGCATGGAATGAGTTTTGATGATGAGTGTGATGTCTTCCACTCCTTCTCCAACAGTTTCAGCACTTGGATGGACCCACATCCATCTCTTCGGCATATTTTATTATTTTTTGGAGCTTTTGGAGGCTCACAATTTCCTCAAAGAGGCACTATTTTGCATTTAAAATTATATTTATTTTTATTGTGCCATTGGGACACACTAGGGGTGTTAGTTAATACCCCTGGATCCACCATGATATTTATTATTTTTTATTGAGTGGGATCCCCTCTCCTAGGGTGATTTAATCTATTGATATATTTTATTATTGTATTGATCCATGTACTTTATGTTGAGCTCATCTCAACCGTTGATTAGAACATTTTGATCTTTTAAACTTAGCCATCCATTTGAAAGGTGGTTAGGATTTTGTTATCTCTCATTCCTGTTTAAAGGAGATAGCTTCTCATTGTAAAGGGGGAGGAGATCTAGAGATTTTTGGCTCTGGGCTATTGGAATAAAAATACTTTCTTGGGTGTATTGGATGTTGGAATTGGAATGATTGTGGTGATTGTAAATGATTCTTCCTCTACAATGACATACATTGGTGGCCATCTTGATTTTATATTCAACTAACATTGTTTTGCAGGCAAAGAAGACGTTTTGGAGGGGTGCGAATTGGGGGGAGGCCTACCTTCAAGCTTCAAGAGGGTGTTTTGGGTGACAGGGACTTGTTTTGTCTTTTGTACCAAAAATTCATGTTTCTCATCTCTTTGTATGCATCTCTTTCCATTCTTTATTGATTGATTGATCTTTGTGTCCTTGATTGACAAGAATAGGAAAATCAATTTGGTTGAAGGAGGCAAAACATTGGCAAGAAGGGCTCATCAAAGTTTGGCATTTAATCTTTGTGGGAAGTAATCCTCGTCACAAGTCTCTTCCATTTTCATCTTCTAGATATGTTCCATGAGGTATGAAATTATTCTATCCTATCCATCTATTCTCTTAGATATAAAAACCCTCATTGATTAAAACCCTCATTTTCACCTTTTTCTAGATCTACTTGGATCTAGCTTGTCCTTGGGAATAATAAAAAGAACCCAACTCTATAGAATCCACGGCAATTCAGATATACAGTTTTGTGGCAATCGGACTTCATTTGACACATTTTCCAAGGCATTTAGCCTTTCTTGGGTGAGGTCGCACTCCTTGGTTGGGTGAGTTTTTCTAGTTCTCTCACTTAGGTAGGTGAGATCCCACTTGATTTGCACTCCTCTAATTTGATAACTGACCCCTAGTGCTTCATTCCTTTGATTTTTTCCTTGTGGGCCCCATTCCTCATTTTGAGGGTTGTGCCCCACTTGGGTCATTGGGTGATGCATTTTCAAGCTTAGATATATGGAGATCTAGCCTACCTTGGGGCATGGCACTTTAAACCCACCTTGATAATTGCCTTAACTACCCTGATCTATAATTTGGCATACTTTGGACTCCATTTGCCCCTCCATCTATAGGCACTAGTCTCCTTGGGTCAACTCGATTGTGTCATATGATAAGATCCCATATGTGGGTGTGTCTAATTTACCTTGGATCCATAGATCGATGTCATCAAACACCCCTTAGCACCATATCACCCTGAATTTGACCTTGTGGGACCCATTTGAATCATTTCCCTATTTTAAGGAAGTGGGCCCTACTTGTCTATTTCATGGTGTTAGATCTATCTCTTTGGTCCTCCTAGGTGGCCTAACTCATTCATTGGTTGAAACATTTCTAATATATTAAGAGTCTTCAACCACACTTAAACTCTTGTGATCACCTAAGCTTGCATTGGTTTCCGTAACTCAATTTACACACTCCCCTATGAACCTTTGCTTTTGCTAATATTCTTTGATTGGTTATAGGGTCTCCCCCTCAGTTGTGATTCTTCATAATCTAAAGTGAAGAAGTGTCTCGATCGGCGTGACTCCCAGCTTCCATTGGAAATCGTTGCACTTATTGGGTCACCTCTTTAGTTTTCCATCACCTCTACCGTCTTGGATGGGATACCTTTAGGGACAACTACAAGTTGTGTGATAAGATTTTTGGCGTCGTTGCTGTGGAGGTAGAGGCTTACCTTGGTTCATCTATTTTACCTTCAGTGTCTTTGAATGTAATTACATCTTTTATCATTCATATCACATCTGTTCTAATATCAGTGATTGCATTTTATATGTTTAAATATTTACAATCACTACATGAATTTCACTTACCTCTCATACGACATCATCCGTTGGTGAACATGAAAATTCGTTCACCTGGTGAATCCACAACACGACTCCACTCAGAAGCAAACCCATCACATAAATCATAATGAATTCAGATATATTAAGACACACGAAGGAATTAACCAAAAACATAAATGAATCTAGAAGGAAAATAAACAAAAGGGATAAATGGAGGTAAGATTCTTGGTATGAGGATGATCTTGACCATGATTATGGGTACGAGTCTAATTATCATGATCCTTATGATACCCACCAATTCCCTTACCTGCATTATAAAGAATGTCTAACCATATCTAGTGAGTCTATGAGCAAGTATCAAACCCAACCAAAGCCGAGAGTGACCGATCTTGGTAATCCTATTAGGTACCCAACTCAAATAACCAGAGTTGTTAGGAAAAAGGATAAACAATCTCCATTTGACTATTCTAAAATATCGGGGGCACCTCATCCTATGCCAAGTGGTTACACTAGGAGGTTGCCCCAGTTTAATGGAAATAAGGATATCTCTATTGAAAGTCATTTGGATACTCTCTGGAATTACATGGAAATTAGAGGTGCGGACAATGAAGATGTTTATATGTGAGCCTTAGGAGAATCCTTGCAAGGGGATGTTCAACTATGGTTTGAACATTTAGCACCAAAATCCATCACTGGGTATGACATGTTCACAGATCTATTAATAGATAAGTGGGGTAGGAACATTGATAATTCTTTATAGTGTAAATCTAGCAACGATTGTGTAGTTGATAATCAATATATTTACAATTTGCTTTCTCAATTGGATCATTTCTCTCCTGAAATGTTCCAAATTATGAGCGTGCCTACAATCCATAAGAATGTTACATAGTACTTTGAGAATAATGTTTCAAAACCTCATGCTGAAACTAAGAGGGATATCAATCAAATCATACAAGATACTATGTTATTATTACCTAAAGCAGTCACAAAGCAAGTCTTGGATTTAATCCATGGAAGGGAACCTAACAATCACCATAAAGAAACATCTACAGTTGATCCTTCCATTTGTGAGTCCATTATAGATCCTTTAAAAGAGCAACTCCATAGTCATTGCCTAACGGACGATAATTTGAGTCGGTGTTCAAGCTATCCGAATCTGGATTCAGACTTTGATTATGTCTCTGCAGAAGAATAAAAGGTTGAAATTTACATTGAGGAGCAATCACGTGGTCATATTGTGGTTGAAGACCAAGTTTGTGAGGATAATAAGGAAGTTAGAAATGAACATATTGATATTTTTCCTTATCAAATGAATGATTATGATCATTTATCCTCAGTTCAATGTAATGAAAAATCTAAAGAAGAACAACAACATGATGATGATATACTTGTGAGTGAACTTGACCTAGAGCATTCTTTGTCACATCTTTCGAGTTGGAATCTTTGTCCAAATATTCATCAAGAGCTTCCAAGGAATGATTCTTGTAATGTTTTTTCTATTCCCCATCATATTTTTGGTCAAGGTGATTTGGTTGAGGATATTAATCATAGTGAGTCTAGTTCTTGGGAGGTTAGTGTTGATCTTGCCAATTTCTTTAACAAATGTCCGATATCGCATACAAGATTGGTCTTAGCACCTTCAGGTGATGCAAATCAATTTTTAATTTTGTTTACCCTCCAGTCCCAACTTTTCGAGCCTTCTTGTATGGGTTTGTGTTCTAACGAAGGTATTACTTTTGAAATTTTCAGTCAGGAATTTGAGAATGGTCACATAATTGGAGAAAGTATGCTTCATTTCCCTTCTTGGTCATCCGTAATGAGTAATATTTTTCAATTGATAAATATTTCTTATGGGTGGTTGGAGAAGGTGTATAAAGATCAATTTCATTTTTTCTCCATTTTTAAGCAACAAATGGGCTTGATCTCATTCATAGTTTCATTACATTACAACTTGTCCCCATTTGATTCTTTCATTTCTTTTGGAGTGAATATAAATGAATGTCCTAGTAAGGTAGAGGAAATAACAAAGAACTGTTTGGAGTGGTTGAATCATGAGTCATATTGTATTCTTCCATCAAGAATGAACTTGCATACTTTTTATGATCCTATCGATATCTTGATGGATGAGTTTCTAGAAAGTCAATTTCATCCTTGGCATGATTTCATTTCTCTTTATCCATATCTTTATTTTATTTTTAGACAAGTTATAATGGCTTCGATTTTCATTCACATTACTTACAAGCCATCTTTGACTTGTTGTATCATTAACTATAAAGAAAGGTCAATAGATTCGTTCAGCAAGTAGTTGCATTGGATTTATGATTTTGCTTAACACTTGTCTAAACTTGTTAGAGTTAGGTAGGTAGGATTGAATAAGCCTCTTTTGGCAGTAGTTTTTAGCCATTTAGTCTTTTGTCTTTCCTAAAGCTTGCTTTTGAAGCTATTAGTGTAGTCCTGAGTTTTTTCCATTTTCTTGCAAAGTAAAATCAAACTTTTCCTAAAATTTATGGTTAGCTTAGTATTTCCATTTGTGCTTTTTCAGTTTCTGATATAGATTAGATTTATTTCAGTATTATTTTATATCTTCCCATACATGCTTCATGAGGTATTCTAGTGGCTATGAGCGCAGATACCGGTGCAAAAATAAAGAAAAAGCTGAAAGCAAGGATGATGAGTTGTTGATGAAGATTAATGCAGAGCAGTTCCAGACCAGAGATTTTGAGGTTCTCAAGCGCTCTCTCCCTTAGAGCACTTGTCCCAGCTAGAGCTAGATGTTATCACACATATAGTAGTCGGGATACCATATTCTAATTTTCATATTCATGTACACTTTCCAGTCAGTTTCCTTACATATGAGATGTTGAGATGAGAATCTATAATGGATCACTATTTGATGATGAACTATAGTACTTTCGCATGCCATGAATAAGTCTTGGGACACTCAGATTTGAGGACTGATGTAGCCATTTAGCCATTTTTCACAACAATACTGCCTAGAATTGCATCAGTAGTTCATCATTGGATAGATGTTGGTTCATATTGATTGTTTAATTCTATGTGACTCAGCAAATATTATCTTGTGTTATGGTTATCATTGATTTTATATTCGTTCTCGTGACATGTCTTAGCATCTAGTGTCATGATCTGGTGGTCATTAAATATGTGNCCCTACCTAGACCTGGAAGTTCTTGACCCATACTCATTGGTTTTACCCTCCTTAGGGAGAATAGAGGTGATCATTCCCACCATACTTTGGCTTGCTAGTGTTGGATTCATTGTTCACTATCTCCACCCATCCATTACCTTTCAGTTTTGTTTTTAGCCTAACCTACTACTTGAATTGTGTCATGGAGGACCTTTCCCCACTAGAGCCTCTATGTTGAACAAGCTTCCCTTTTTATTTGTGTCTCGGCTCTAAGTTTCCTAGGTTGTGTTGGCTAAACCTGAAAAAAATAGCGCCGTCATCAATACAATGTATTTGGAAATTAAATGAATATCTTATAAAAAATCCCATTCATGAAAAGTAGTGTTTTTTAACATACATGAATGCAAGGAAAGCTAATGAAATTGGCTATGAAGTATATTGAAATGAATATCTTTTGAAAAACCATTAATGAAAAGTAGTGTTTTTAAACATAAATGAATGCATGAAGCCTCATTAATAAAATCCGTGTAATTAATGCATGGACCAAGGCTATGGAAATTCGAAGGCCCAAAAAGCAATGGTTCTTAAAAAGTTATATCTAAACATTTTCGGCCTCACTAGTATTTGATTTGGATTGTGAAAATTTGTCAAGGTGAATAAGCACCTCTGAACGTAACTTATCCATTTGTGAGACATTGCCATCCCCTATGTTGTTTCTTGTCTGACATATGATAGAGTGAGTATCCCCTTTCCATATCCAAAGTGTCAAAGTGTCAAGTTGGTAGTCACCCTTTATCCTAACCATTTGATTCCTAGCCCTCACCCTTCACAAGAAAATTGATTACAACTATGAAGTGAGTATGGTCTTGAAAGTCTGGTCTAAGTTATAATTAATTAAAAAAACTCTATATTTGGTTGATAGATCACCAGTGAAATGATTGCTACTTGTTAAAATTGTTATTTGAATGATTTTCAGAGCATTTCTTAACCTCTAAACATTGCAGCAAATTGATGTTATCCTGGGTTATATTATTGATTATTTGATCAGTTACAGATTATTATTCTATATGTTTAGGCATATTGGATACTGTACCTGATCATGCAGAGATCTGTAAGGTGTATGAGTATGCACCTTAGATGGATTTGGGCTCCCTAAGTCCAATGAGATAGTTTATTTTCAGTTCCATGCAGTTACAATGATGATTTGTCTCAATGTACCATTTTGGTGCAGTTTTGCCATGTTGAATGGCTTGTTAGAGAAGAGAGGTGATTTGATTAGTTCACCTAGGGCATTGTATGAGGAAAGGGTGGTACAAGCACTTGTTTTTACCATATTACTCCCCTCCCAGAGAACCTGGTGGGCTCAATTTGACAACGCTGGCACTCCATGAGGCAGTTTGGGCCATATCACGGTTCTTGTGGCAGATTAAAAATAATAAAAATGGCTACTAAAGAATTTGATTTGGTCTACTGAGGTAAGGAAATGGAATTGGATGAGTTTTTATGATGAGTGTGATGTCTTCCACTCCTTCTCCAGCAGTTTCAGTGCTTGGATTGACCCACATCCATCTCTCTGAGATATTTTATTATTTTCTGGAGCTTTTGGAGGCTCACGATTTCCTTAGAGAGGCACTATTTTGCATTTAAAAATTATATTTATTTTTATTGTGCCATGGGGACACACTAGGGGTGTTAGTTAATACCCCCTAGACCCACCATGAGATTTATTCATTTTATTGAGTGGGATCCCCTCTCCTAGGGCGATTTAGTCCATTGATATATTTTATTATTGTATCGATCCATGTACTTTATGTTGAGCTCATCTCAACCGTTGATTATAACGTTTTGGTATTTTAATCTTAGCCATCCATTTGAAAGGTGGTTAGGATTTTTTTATCTCTCATTCCTATTTAAAGGAGATAGATTCTCATTGTAAGGATTTTTGGCTCTGGGCTATTGGAATAAAAATACTTTCTTGGGCATCTTGGAATTGAAATTCTTGTGGTGATTTCCAATTATTCTTCCTCTGCACTGACAGACATTGGTGGCCATATTTATTTTATCTTCAACTAACATTGTTTTGCAGGAAAAGAAGACGTTTTGGAGGGGTGCGAATTGGTGGGGAGGCATACCCTTCAAGCTTCAAGAGGATTTTTTGTGTGACGGGGAGTTATTTTGTCTTTTGTACCAACAATTCATGTTTCTCATCTCTTTGTATGCATCTCTTTCCATTCTTGATTGATTGATTGATCTTTGTGTCCTTGATTGACAGGGATAGGAAAAGCGATTTGGTTGAAGGAGGCAAAACGTTGGCAAGAAGGGCTCATCAAATTCTTTGTATATGTGGATTTGTCTAATTTACCTTGGATCGATAAATCCACATCATAAAACACCCCTTAGCACCATATCACTTCTAATTTGACCTTGTGGGACCCATTTGAATCATTTCCCTATTTTAAGGAAGTGGGCCCTACTTGTGTATTTCATGGCGTTAGATATATCTCTCTGGTACTCCTAGGTGTCCTAACTCATTCATTGGTTGAAACATTCCTAATATATTAAACCTATTCAACCACACTTAAACTCTGGGGCTCACCTAAGCTTGCATTGGTTTTCGTAAATCAATTTACACACTCCCCTATGAACCTTTGCTTTGGATAATCTTCTTTGATTGGTTATAGGGTCTCCCCCTTGGTTATGATTTTTCATAATCTAAAGTGAAGAAGTGCCTCGGTTGACGTGACTCCAACTTTCATTGGGAACTGTTACACTTCTTGGGTCACCTCTTTAGTTGTCTATCACCTCTATCATCATTGATGGGATACCTTTAGGGACAACTACAAGTTGTGTGATAACAATAACCATTTCAAACCAATATTTAGACTATAGTCTAGCCTTATAGTCAGAGAGGGCTCTCTCTTTGTCATAGAAACAAATTCACATATACATATGGCTTTAAGAAGCTTACATAATGGCTAGATTTCTTACGGTAATAGGGTATTTGTAGATTTAAAAATGGTGAAATGGATAGACAAGAAATACCATTGGGAAATGGAGTTAAGGAATGAAACATTCAAGGACTTACAACAAATAATAACCAGCAATGACCTTCATAATCTAAGGCAAAATAGGCATCAATATTCAGCAAAATATCTTTGAAGAGATGGTAGGGGGAAAAGAGAATAAGCCTGATGTAACAGGAGGCACCTATCTAGGGATGAATCTCCTGAACACACCTTAGGAAGAATAAACAACGAAGGCTAGTAATTACAGTGGAGCATAAAAGATGAATTCCAAAACATTTACCATAAACACATAACAAATGCATAATCTGATGCAAAGAGCACTTGATAGAGAGGGAATTCCTCACATACAACTAGAAATGCATTAGAAGAAGATACACAAACATGGAAATCATAGGAAAAACAGACTGAACAGTGGACACTATGATGAATCTCAAAAAAATCATAGCACACTTTTCATTAAATCTTCCAAGAAAATGACAGAGCTACAAAACCCAAACATTGAGGATTCTGAATGAAATATTTCAACCCTTTATTCCTCTTTCGAGGGAATATTTATAGTGTAAGAAGGTTCCCGAGACTAACCTAGAAACATAGCCAAATACACGGAATGGGGATCAAACCTACACGCCTGAAATCATAACAACTTCTGATATGGAAGATTCACCATGATCACAAAAATAAAAATAGGCAACCATGTTGAGATGCACATGATGAACAAAAATGGGAAATTGAACACCTAAAAACTACGTCTGTTGGATGAAAATGATGGCTTAGATCCTCCTTCATCATAATGCAACAGGATTTCTCCTTCCCTACATATTTAACTAGCGAAACCGTCGTGGACCGTTGATCTTACCTTACCATCAGTCACAATCGTTTAAACCTGCAGGACTTTAACGGATTTTGTAAATCTGGAAAGCTACTTATCTCATGCGCATGTTTTCCCTTCGTGCACCATCAATATGACAGGAAATGATCTAAGTCATAGATTTGGCGGAAGGCAGAACTTGAAATTTCAACTTTTGACAACAAAGCCACTTATTATTTTCAATTTTCAATCTCCGCCCTTTTGTTCCTTTCCACACCTTGATTTGGGCATAATATTTCTAGATCGTTGGATCTGGCGGATTGCGGAAGGTGAAAGATCAACTTTTCAGGATCAAATTCTTAAGTTTCCCTATTTCCAATCTCCGCTATTCTGTTCCTTCCTGCACCATTGATCTGGGAGAAATATTTATGGACTGTTGGATCTGGTGGATCGCAGAAGGAGGAAGGTCAAATTTTCAGCATCAAATTCTAAAGTTTCCCAATTTCCAATCTCTTCCCTTCTACGCCTTTCCACACCATTGATATGGGAGGAAGCTTTTTGGACTGTTGGATTTGTCGGATCACGGAAGGCAGAAGATCAAATTTTCAGGATCAAATTCTTAAGTTTCCCAATTTTTGATTTCCTCCCTTCTGCACCGTTGATCTGGGAAGAATCTTTTTGGACGATTGGATCTAGTGGATTGCGAAAGGCAAAAGGTCAACTTTTCAGGATCAAATTCTTAAGTTTCTTGATTTTCGATCTTCGCCCTTTTGCGCCTTTCCGCACGGTTGATATGGGCAGAAAATTTATGGATCGTTGGATCTGGAAGATCGTGGAAGGTAGAAGATTAACTTTTCAATATCAAATTCTTTAGTTTCACGATTTCCAATCTCTTCCCTTCTGCACCTTTCCACACCATTAATCTGGGTAGAAAATTTCTAGACCTTTGGATTTGGCAAATCACGGAAGGCAGAAGGTTAATTATTCAGGATAAAATGAGTAAGTTTCCCAATTTTTGATCTCCAACCTTCTACACCTTTCTGCACCGTTGATCTAGGAAAAAAATTTATGGATCGTCGGATCTCAGATCGCGGAAGCCGAAAATCAAGATTTGAAATTTCAAACTTAAACTTCTTTCTCCTTTCCAATTTCTACTCCCTACCATTTGGTAGATCGTTGATTTGGTAGAAAGCATCCTGGGCCGTTAGATCTTGGCTCCTAGGGGGAAAAAGTCAGGATTTCATTTTCATAACCAAATTTTACCTCTTCCGTACCTTCAATCCCTATTTTCCTTGGGCATAAATGATTTTTGGCCCTTTGATCTCTTTTGAGGGTTGGATCTCCACCGTCCATTCTTTCTAAGGCATGTTCTTGATCGGATTTCTCACACTTAAGTACATTTCTAGTTCATGTCAAAGGATGTCTTACCATTTTGACATTCAGGCTTAGGGATAAGACTTCCAATCCACTTCCAACCTCCTCCTGCATACCTCTAGGTCATGAGATATGAAATTTTTTTGACCCTGCCCCTCATTTTTCATTGGTCCAGACCTTTGAAAAGGGATTAGTGCAGATGCCTTAGGTAGAAAACTTCAAAATTTGGCACAGGTGCTAACAAAGGCTCCAACTTAGGGATGTTAACCTCCCTGTGAGGTAGCAAAGAACCATGTATACCACGTGACCGATCCATTGGGCTGGTCCCAAGCTTTTCCTGAAATCCCCAACGTGCTCTTGAAAACAAAAATTGAACAGATATTGAAAACAAACTGGAAAATTGCTTAAAAGAAATGCTCGCCATGTCGACCTTATTTATTCCTATCTACCCTACTTACTACACAGGTAGTAAGTAGGGTAGATATTCCTACTTACCTACTTATCTACTTAGTAAGTAGGGTACTTATCTACCCTACTTACCCTACTTATTCCTATCACCATGTCAAGCTTATTTATTCCTATCTACCCTACTTACTACAAGAATGCTCAATCAAGTAATTTCTGACCTCCAATGATTGAGCTCCTTCATCATGCTTGATCAAATATGAAGGACTTAATGGCAGCAGGTTATGATGAGAGATCTGATCTTTATTACACACATATAACCCATCATTCCCACTGTAAAGCTTCTCCATATATTTAGCCACTGGATCATGACAATCTGCAAAAAATTATGTTATGTTCTTGTCATGACAAGGCTACTCAAATTGTATCTCCACCTGCACACTAGCAAAATCCTCTTCAGGAAAACTATGCAAAGAATGTTCCTAACAATTTTCAAATGAGACATCAACTTCTTCATATAAAATCTTAGAATTTAAAACATGATTTCTTTCAATTATTTCAAAGGACATATCACTATGTTCTTTAATAGAATCAGGCAAAATAATTTCTGAATTCTAAGGACATAAAGAAATATCCCATTTGGAATCCTCTCATTTCTTCAAGAAAATAAGGGGAAATGCACTCTTTTTGACATTCTGAAATTGAAAAACACAAAGAGACATCCCATTTTGCGTCCTCGACTTCTTGTAGGTGATCCAATATATTACTGCAGGTTGTCGGTTCATGAGGTGCATCATCCAAGTGGTCATCCTTACATTCATCATATACATGTATGCTGATATTTCCTTCAAAAACATCACTAACAGAATTTACAACACGCTGATTGCATTTTCAGGAAAATTAGGATGACTTTTTTCATGCACATTTCTGGGATGATCACCTTCTTGCTCACCAAGAGAAGGATTGGAATGAAGAGAAGAATCTAGTTGTTCACCAATCTCCATCAGCAGATTCATGAGAGCAAGTTGATACTCCCTCTGAATATCCTCTGTTTCCCCAACATGAAGCTCCTCTGCTTTATGTGCTTGCTTAGAAACTTTTAATCTTTGTTTCAAGTATTTGAATGAGGAAAAACTAAAGGGAAAACAATTGTTTTCAGCATATTGATTGCAAACTTCGTAAAATATATTTCAACACTCCTCCTGTCTATCACTAACCTGATCATCTTTCTCCTCACAGACACCAAGATTTCAATGCAATGCTGAGTCTTCTAGTTCATGCATTTCTTCCAACTATAATTCAAGGTCTGATTCCTCTTTACTTGAAATTTCAGAAAATGAGCATGTGGAAAAATAACTGGTTGAATCAGAGTTTTGGCTTATGTCCATTTCAGGGAAGGAAGATGTTACCAAATGCTGGGAATCTTCTTGAATATCAGGGCAACTAGTTTGTATATATTTATGAGATGAGTATTCCTGTAAGATTTCTAAAATCTATTCATCCACATACTAATCATCATCATAGTATATGTCTTTCAAATTTTCAATGAACTCTTTATCATGTGTGCAACAATCTCGAATTAACAACGTAGATGGATACTTATCTTTAAAATGTTCTCGAAATGTTGAATGGAAGTCTTTAAGGGAATATGTACTCTCTGTTGACAATCCCTAATAACATGACCTTGCATTTCCTTCTAAACTTACCATGGACAATTTCAGTAAAGAATCCTCATGCAATTCAACTCCCAACCTATGTATATGCTTATGAAATCTAAACAAATGAATTCCAACATCATCACCCCTTTGGCCTTTGAATCTTGGAAGAAATGCTTGCCATTCTATATTAGGTATTTGATTTGGAAAACTAGGAATGTGACCACGATTCATAGGAGAATACCTTATATCTATAGAGCCCATATTGATGATGGAGAAACCGAATCAACTCTTCAAAATTTTCAACCCCTTTGACAGAGGAAGTGCCATAGAACATTTACAGACTGGATTCTTTGAAGATGAAATCTCCAGGTGAAAGAGGCACAACCTTCTTGATGTTTGACCATTGTTCACCATCAACAGTCACATCTAAAACTCTGTCATTCATACTTAGAAAAGATTTGAACCCTCCTCCCTGTATCGGTCCTTCTGGTCCCTAGTCTCCCCAGTGGAGTCACCTTTCAAAACTTTGAGTGGAGTCACCAGAGCATATACAACCAACATGTGTCTAGGACCGACTCCTCAATAAGGTCGTAGAACTAAACAATGTCGTTATTCCTAAGGATGATTTGCTCGTTCACTCCCCAACAATGGCGCCAGATGTTATCACCCTATAATTTTCCTATGGTTGTAGTAGGAAGTCACAGGGGTAACCATTTCAAACCAATATTTAGACTGCAGTTTAGCCTTACAGTCAGAGTTGGCTCTCTCTTTGTCACATAAACAAATTCACATATACATATGGCTTTAAGCATCTTGCAGAATGGCTATATTTCTGATGGTAACAGGGTATTTGCAGATTTAAAAATGGTGAAATAGACAGACAACCGTTGGGAAATGGAGTCAAGGCCTGAATCATTCAAGGACTTACAACAAATAATAACTAGCAATGAACTTCATAATCTGAGGAAAAATAGGCATCAATATTCAGCAAAATATCTTTAAAGAGATGGAAGGGGGAAAAGAGAAGAAGCCCAATGTAACATGAGGCACCTATCTAGGGATGAATATCCTGAACACACCTTAGGAAGAATAAACAAGAAAGGCTAGTAATTGCAGTGGAGCATAAAAGATGAATTCCAAAATATTTACCAGAAACACATAACAAATGCATAATTTGATGCAAAGAACGCTTGAAAGAGAGAGAAATCATCAATTACAACTAGAAATGCATTAGCAGAAGATACACAGACATGGAAATGAAATTTACATAGGAAAAACAGACTAAACAGTGGACGCCGCGATGAATCTCAAAAAATTTAGAGCACACTTTTCATTAAAGATTCCAAGAAAATGACAGAGCTACAAAACCCAAACGCTCAGTCTTTTGAATGAAATATTTCAACCCTTTCTTCCTCTTTTGAGGGCATATTTATAGTCTAAGAAGGATCCTGAGACCAAACTCAAAACAGAGCCAAATACAGAGAATGAGGATCAAACCCGCATGCCTGAAATTGCAACAACTTCTGATCTGGCAGATTTGCCATGATCACAAAAATAAAAATAGACAACCATGCTGGGATGCACATGATGGACAAAAATAGAAAATTGAACACCTGAAAATCGTGTTTGCTGGATGAAAATGATGGCTCAACTCCTCCTTCGTCATTCTGCAATAAAATTTCTCCTTCCCTGCATCTTTAACCAGTGAAAAAATCGTGGACCGTTGATCTTACCTCACCATCAATCACGGTCGTTGAAAACTGCAGGACTTTAACGGATTTTGGAAATATGGAAAACTACTTATCTCGTGCACATGTTTTCCCTTTCTACACTGTCAATCTAAGTGGAAACAATCTGAGCCATAGATCCAACGGAAGGCAGAACCCAAAATTTCAACTTTTCACAACAAAACCACTTAGTATTTCTAACTTCAGATCTCCACCCTTCTGCACCTTTCTGTACTGTTGATCTGGGCGGAATATTTTTGGACCGTTGGATCTGGCGGATCATGGAAGGCGGAAGATCAAATTCTTAAGTTTCCCGATTTTCGATCTCCAACCATCTGCACCTTTATGCACCATTGATCTGGGTGGAATCTATATGGACCGTTCGATCTGGCAAATCGTGGAAGGTGAAAGGTTAACTTTTTAGGATCAAATTCGTTAGTTTCTTGATTTCCGATCTCCACCCTTCTACGCCTTTCTGCACCGTTTATCTGGGTGGAAGATTTTTGGACCGTTGGATCTGGCAGATCGCAGAAGGTGGAATATCAAATTTTCAGGATCAAATTCTTAAGTTTCCCAATTTTTTATCTCCGCCCTTCTATTCCTTTTTGCATCGTTGATCTGGGCAGAATCTTCCTGGGTCGTTGGATTTGGTAGATCGCAGAAGGCAGAAGGTCAATTTTTCACGATCAAATTCTTAAGTTTCTCAATTTCCTATCTTCGCCCTTCTATGACTCTCTGCACCGTTGATCTGGGCGAAAACTTTCTAGAGCGTTGAATCTGGAGGATAGCGAAAGGCGAAAGATCAACTTTTCAAGATCAAATTCTTCAGTTTCCCAATTTTTGATCTCCGCCCTTCTGCGCCTTTCCGCACTATTTATCTAGGTGGAAACTTTTTGGACCGTTGGATCTGGTGGATCGCGGATGGCAGAAGGTCAAATTTTCAGGATCAAATTCTTAAGTTTCCCGATTTTTGATCTCCGCCCTTATGCACCTTTCCGCACCGTTGATCTGGGCAGAAAATTTCTCGACCGTCGAATCTCGGATCGAAGAAGGCAAAAATTAGGATTTTAACTTTTAAATTTAAACTTCTTTCTCCTTTCTGATTTCCACTCCTTGCCATTTGATGGACCAATGATTTCGACGGAAGCATCCTGGGTCGTCAGATCTCGGCTCCTAGGGGACGAAAGTCAGGATTTCATTTTCATAACCAAATTTTACGTCTTCCACACTTCCTATCCATTTTTCCTTAGGTAGAAATGATTTTGGCCCTTTGATCTATTTTGAGGGTTAGATCTCCACCGTCCGTTCTTGCCAAGGACTGTTCTTGATCAGATTTCTCAAACTTAAGCACATTTCTAGGTCAAGTCAAAGGATATCTTACCATTTTGACATTCAAGCTTAGGGATAAGCCTTCCAAGCCACTTCCAACCTCCTCCTGCATACCTCTAGGTCATGAGATATGAAATTTTTTTAACACTACCCCTCATTTTTCACTGGTCTAGACCTTTGAAAATGGATTAGTGCAGATGCCTTGCATATAAAACTTCAAAATTTAGCACAAGTGCTAATAGTGGCTCCAACTCTGGGATGCAACCCTCCTTGTGAGGTAGGAAAGAACAACGTAGACCATGTTCCTCATCCATTTGGTTGGTCCCAAGATTTTCTGAAAATCCCCAACATGCTCTTGAAAACAAAAAATGAACAGATATTGAAAACAAACTGGAAAATTGCTTAAGAGAAATGCTTGCCATCTCGAGCTTATTTATTCCTATCTAACCTACTTACTAAACAACAATGCTCAATCAAGTAATTTTTGACTTCAAATGAAGCCAATCAAGGAAATGATCCAAATAGGTTATAATGAGAGATGTGATCTTTACTACACACATATAACCCACCATTCCCACTGCAAAGCTTCTCCATATATTTAGCCATTGGATCATGACAACCTGCAAAAATTTATGTTATGTGCTTGTGATGACAAGGCTGCTCAAATTGTATCTCCACCTACACACTATCAAACTACTCTTCAATAAAACTATGCAAAGAATGTTCTTGACAATTTTCAAATGAGACATCAACTTCTTCATATAAAATCTTAGAATTTAAAACATGCTTCCTTTCAAGTATTTCAAAATAAATATCATTGTGTTCTTGAATAGAATCAGGCAAAATAATTTCTGAATTCAAAGGACATAAAGAAATCTCCAATTTGGAACCCTCCTTTTCTTCAATAAAATTAGGGGAAATGCACTCCTTTTGACATTCTGAAATTGAAAAGCACAAAGAGACTTCCCATTTAGCGGCCTCAGCTTCTTGTAGGTGATCCTATCTGTTATTGCAGGTTGTTGGTTCTTGAGGTGCATCATCTAAGTGGTCATCCTTACATTCATTATATATAGGTATGCTGAGATTTCCTTCAAAAACATCACTAACAGAATTTTCAACACGCTGATTGCATTTTCCATAAGGAAAATTAAGATGAATTTTTTCATGCACATTACTGGGCTGATCACCTTCTTACTCATCAAGAGAAGGATTGGAATGAAGAGAATACTCTAGTTGTTCACCAATCTGCCCCAATAGATTCATGACAATAATTTTATACCCCCTCTGAAAATACTCTATTTCCCCAACAGGAAGCTCCTCTGCTTTATGTGTTTTATTAGAAGCTTTTAATATTTGTTTCAGGTATTCGAATGAGGAAAAACTAAAGGGAAAACAATTGTTTTCAGTATATTGATTGCAATCTTCGTAAAATATATTGCAACACTCCTCCTGTCTAGCACTAAGTTGATCATATTTCTGCTCACAGACAACAAGATTGCAATGCAATGCTGAGTCTTCAAGTTCATGCCTTTCTTCCAACTCTAATTCAAGGTCTTATTCCTCTTTACTTGAAATTTTAGAAAATGAACATGTGGAAAAATAACTGGTTGAACCATAGTTTTGGCTTATTTCCATTTCAGGCAAGGAAGTCGTTACCAACTCCTGGGAATCTTCTTGAATATCAGGGAAACTAGTTTGTCTTTCTTTTTGAGTCGTGTATTCCTGTAATATTTATAAAAGCTCTTCATCCACATACTAATCATCACCATATATGTCTTTCAAATTTTCAATCAACTCTTTATCATGTGTGCAACAATCTTTAAATATTAACGTAGAATGATACTTATCTTTAAAATGTTCTCAAAATACTGAATGAAAGTTTTTAAGGGAATATGTACTCTCTGCTGTCAATCCCTCATACCATGACCTTGCATTTCCTTCTAAACTAACCATGAACATTTTCATTAAAGAATTCTCATGCAATTCAACTCCTAGCTGCCTATGTATATGCTCATGAAATCTAAACAAATGCATGCCAACATCATCACCCCTTTGATCTTTGAATCTTGGAAGAAATGCTTTCCATTCTATATTAGGTATTCAATTTTGAAAACCAGGAATGTGAGCATGATTAATAGGACCATACCTTATAGCTATAGAGCCCATATTGATCATGGAGACACATAATCAACTCTTCAAACTTTGCAACCCCTTTGATAACGAAGCTACCATAGAACATTTACAGATTGGATTCTTTGAAGACGGAGTCGCCATGTGAAAGAGGCATGAACTTATTGATGTTTAACCATTGTTCACCATCAACAGTCAAATCTAAAACTTCGTCGTTCATACTGAGGGAAGATTTGAACCCTCCTCATTGTATCGGTTCTTCTGGCCACCGGTCTCCCCAGTGGAGTCACCTTTCAAAACTTTGGGTGGAGTCACCAGAGCATATACAACCAACATGTGTCTAGGACTGGATGCCTAACCAGTTTGTAGAACTAAACAATGTCATTTTTCCCAGGTATGATTTGCTCTTTCTCTCCCCAACAATGATGCCAGCTGTTATCACCCTGTAATTTTCCTATAGTTGTGGTAGGAAGTCACAAGGGTAACCATTTCAAACCAATATTTAGACTGTATTCTAGCCTTATAGTCAGAGAGGGCTCTCTTTTTGTCATAGAAACAAATTCACATATACATATGGCTTTAAGCAGCTTGTGAAATGGATAGATTTCAGATGGCAAAAATATATTTGAATATTTAAAAATGGTGAAACAGATAGACAAGAAATACCATTGGGAAATGGATTCAAGGACTAAAACATTCAAGGACTTACAACAAATAATATCCAACAATGACCTTCATAATCTGAGGCAAAATATGCATTAATATTTAGCAAAGTAACTTTGAGGAGATGGCAGGGGGAAAAGAGAAGAAGTCTAATGTAACAGGATGCACCTATCTAGGAATGAATCTCTTGAACACGCATTTACCAAAATAAACAAAAAAGGCTAGTAATTGCAATGGAGCATAAAAGATGAATTCCAAAACATTTACCAGAAACACATAACAAATGCATGATCTGATTCAAAGAGCACTTGACAGAGAGCGAATTCCTCACATACAACTAGAAATACATTAGCAAAAGATACACAGACATGGAAATGAAATTTACATAGGAAAAATGGACTGAACAATGGACGTCATGATGAATCTCAGAAAACTCAGAGCACACTTTTCATTAAAGCTTCCAAGAAAATGACAAAGCTACAAAACCCAAACGCTGAGTCTTTTGAATGAAATATTTCAACCCTTTATTCCTCTTTTGAGGGAATATTTATAGTGTAAGAAGGATCCCGATACCAACCTCAAAACGTAACCAAATACATATAATGGGGATGAAACCTGCATGCCTAAAATCGTAACAACTTCTGATCTGGCGGATTTGCCATGATCACAAAAATCAAAATAGGTAACCATGCTAGGATACACATGATGGACAAAAATGGGAAATTGAACACCTGGAAACCATGTTTTCTGGTTGAAAATTATGGCTCAGCTCCTCCTTCATCATTATGCAACAAAATTTCTCCTTCCCTGCATCTTTAACCAATGAAATCATCGAGGATCGTTGATCTTACCTTACCATCAATCGCGGCCGTTGAAGCCTGGAGGACATTAACTGATTTCAAAAATATAGAAAGCTACTTATCTCATGCACATGTTATCCCTTTCTGCACCATTGATATGAGTGGAAAATTTTTGAGTCGTAGATCTGGTAGAAGGAGGAACCTGGAATTTCAACTTTTCACAACAAAACCACTTCATATTTCTGATTTTTGATCTTTTCCCTTTTGTGCCTTTTCGCACCATTGATATGGACGAAATATTTCTGGACCATTGGATCTGGGGGATCGCGGAAGGTTGAATATCAACTTTGTAGGATCAAATTCTTAATTTTCCTAATTTCCAATCTCCACCCCTCTGCTCCTTTCTGCACCGTTGATTTGGGAAGAAGCTTTCTAGACCGTTGGATCTGGTGGAAGGTGGAAGGTCATATTTTCAGGATCAAATTCTTAAGTTTCCCGATTTTTTATCTTCGCCCATCTACGCCTTTCGGCACCATTGATATGGATAGAAGCTTTCTAGACCATTGAATCTGGCAGATTGCGGAAGGCGGAAGATCAAATTTTTAGGATCAAATTCTTAAGTTTCCCGATTTCCGATCTCCTCCCTTCTGCGCCTTTTCACACCGTTGATTTGGGTAGAATCTTTCTGGATCGTTGTATCTGGTGAATCACGAAAGGTAGAAGGTCAAATTTTCAAGATCAAATTATTAAGTTTCCCAATTTCCAATCTCCGCCCTTCTATTCCTTTTCGCACCGATGATCTAGGTGGAAACGTTCTGGACCATTGGATCTGGAGGATCGTGGAAGGTGGAAGATCACCTTTTCAGGATCAAATTCTTAAGTTTGCTAATTTCTGATCTTTTCCCTTCAGCGCCATTGTGCACCATTGATATGGGTGGAAAATTTCTGGACCGTTGAATCTGGCAGATCACGGAAGGTCAACTTTTCAGGATCAAATTCTTAAGTTTCCTGATTTTTGGTCTACGGCCTTCTATGCTTTCCGCACCGTTGATATGGGTGAAAACTTTCTAGACCATCAGATCATGGATCACTGAAGGTGGAAATCGGGATTTGAACTTTCAAAACTAATATTCTTTCTCCTTTCCGATTTTCGTTCCCTTCCATTTATTGGATCGTTGATTTGGGTGGAAGCATCCTGGGCCATCGGATCTCAGCTCTCGGGGGGCGGAAGTTGGGATTTCATTTTCATAACCAAATTTTACCTCTTCCACACTTCCAATCTCAATTTTCCTTGGGAGAAAATGACTTTTGGCCCTTTTATCTCTTTTGAGGGTTGGATCTCCATCATCCGTTCTTGCCAAGGCCTGTTCTTGATCGCATTTCTCACACTTAAGCACATTTCAAGGTCGCGTCAAAGGATGTCTTACTATTTTGAAATTCATGCTTAGGATAAGCCTTCCAAGCCACTTCCAACCTCCTCCTGCATACCTCTAGGTCATGAGATATGAAAATTATTTGACCCTAACCCTCATTTTTCACTGGTCCAGACCTTTGAAAGGGATTAGTGCAGATGCCTTAGGTAGAAAACTTCAAAATTTAGCATAGGTGCTAACAACACCTCCGAATCGAGGATGCTACCCTCCCTGTGAGGTAGAAAAGAACCATGTACACCACGTTCCTGATCCATTGGGTTGGTCCCAACATTTTCCTGAAATCCCCAACATGCTCTTGAAAACAAAAACTGAACAAATACTGAAAACAAACTGGAAAATTGCTTAAAACAAATGCTCACCATGTCGAGCTTATTTATTCCTATCTACCCTGCTTAATTAACAACAATGCTCAATCAAGTAATTTCTAACTTCCAATGAATCCAATCAAGCAAATTATCCAATGATTGAGCTCCTTCATCATGCTTGATCAGAGATGAAGGACTTAATGGCAACATGTTATGATGAGAGATTTTATCTTTACACACACATATAACCCACCATTCCCACTGTAAAGCTTCTCCATATATTTAGCCACTAGATCATGACAACCTACAAAATTTATGTTATGTGCTTGTCATGACAAGGCTTCTTAAACTGTATCTCCACCTACACACTGTCAAACTTCTCTTCAAGAAAACTATGCAAAGAATGTTCCTGACAATTTTCAAATGAGACATCTACTTCTCCAGATAAAATCTCAGAATTTAAAACCTGTTTCCTTTCAAGTATTTCAAAGGAAATATCACCTTGTTCTTTAATAGAATATTGTAAAATAACTTATGAATTCAAAGGATATAAAGAAATCTCCCATTTGGAATCCTCCTTTTCTTCAAGAAAATCATGGGAAATGCACTCTTTTTGACATTCTGAAATTGAAAAACACGAAGGGACATCCCATTTAGGGTCCTCAGCTTCTTATAGGTGATCTGATATGTTATTGGAGGTTATTGGTTCTTGAGATGCATCATCCAAGTTGTGATCCTTACATTCATCATATATAGGTATGCATATATTTCCTTCAAAAACATCACTAACAGAATTTTCAACACGCTGATTGCATTTTCCATAAGGAAAATTAGGATGAATTTTTTCATGCACATTACTGGGCTGATCACCTTCTTGCTCATTAAGAGAAGGATTGGAATGTAGAGCAGACTCTAGTTGTTCACCAATCTGCCTTAACAGATTCATGATAGCAAGTTGATACTGCCTCTGAAAAATACTTTGTTTCCCCAGCAGTCGGCTCCTCTGCTTTATGTGCTTTCTTAGAATCTTTTAATCTTTGTTTTAGGTATTCGAATGGGGAAAAAGTAAAGGGAAAACAATTGTTTTCAGCATATTGATTGCAATATTCGTAAAATATATTGCAACACTACTCTTGTCTATCACTAAGTTGATCATCTTTATGCTCACAGACATCAGGATTGCAATGCAATGCTGAGTATTCTACTTGATGCCTTTCTTCTAACTCTAATTCAAGGTATGATTTCTCTTTACTTGAAATTTCAGAAAATGAACATGTGGAAAAATAATTGGCTAAATCAAAGTTTTGGCTTATGTCCATTTCAAGCAAGGAAGACGTTACCAACTGCTGGGAATCTTCTTGAATATTAGGGAAACTGGTTTGTCTTTCTTTTTGAGCCGAGTATTCTTGTAATATTTATAAAATATCTTCATCCACATATTGATCATCAGCATATATGTCTTTCAAATTTTCAATGAACTCTTTATCATGTGTGCAACAATCTTGAATTAGCAATGTAGAAGGATACTTATCTTTAAAATGTTCTCGAAATACTGAATGAAAGTATTTAAGGGAATATATACTCTCTGCTGGCAATCCCTCATACCATGAACTTGCATTTCCTTCTAAACTAACCATGAAAATTTTCATTAAATAATCCTCATGCAATTCAACTACCAACCAATGTATATGCTTATGAAATATAAACAAATGAATTCCAGCATCATCACCCCTTTAATCTTTGAATATTGGAAGAAATGCTTGCCATTCTATATTAGGTATTCAATTTGGAAAACCAAGAATGTGAGAATGATTCATAGAAGAATACCTTACATATATAGATCCCATATTGATGATGGAGACACTGAATCGGCTCTTCAAACTTTGCAACCTGTTTGACATCGGAGCTGCCATAGAAAATTTACAGCCTAGATTCTTTGAAGACAGAGTTGGTAGGTGAAAGAGGCATGAACTTCTTGATGTTTGACCATTTTTCACCATTAACAGTCATATCTAAAACTCTGTCATTCATACTCAGGGAAGATTTGAACCCTCCGCCCTGTATCGGTTCTTCTGGCAGCCGGTCTCCCCAGTGGATTCACCTTTCAAAACTTTGAGTGGAGTCACCAGAGCATATACAACCAACATGTGTCTAGGACTGGCTCCTCAACCAGGTCGTAGAACTAAACAATGTCATTTTCCCCAGGTACTATTTTCTCTTTTGCTCCCCGAAAACGACGCTAGACGTTATCACCCTGTAATTTTCCTATGGTTGTGGTAAAAAGTCATAGGGGTAACCATTCCAAACCAATATTTAGATTGTAGTCTAGCCTTACAGTCAGAGAGGGCTCTCTCTTTGTCACAAAAACAAATTCACATATACATATGGCTTTAAGAATCTTGCAGAATGGATAGATTTTTTATGGTAACAGGGTATTTGCATATTTAAAAATGGTGAAACAGACAGACAAGAAATACCATTGGTAAATGAAGTCAAGGCCTGAAACATTCAAGGAATTACAACAAATAATAACCAGCAATGACCTTCATAATCTGAGGCAAAATAGGCATCGATATTCAACAAAATATCGTTGAATAGATGGAAGGGGGAAAAGAGAAGAAGCCCGATGTAACAGGAGGCACCTATCTAGGGATGAATCTCCTGAACACACCTTTAGAGGAATAAACAACAAAGTCTAGTAATTGCAGTGGAGCAAAAAACATGAATTCCAAAACATTTACGAGAAACACATAACAAATTTATAATATGATGCAAAGAGCATTGGACAGAGAGCGAATTCCTCACATACAACTAGAAATGAATTAGGAGAAGATACACAAACATAGAAATGAAATTTACACAGGAAAAATAGACTGGATAGTGGATGCTATGATGAATCTGATAAAACTGGGAGCACACTTTTCATTAAAGCTTCCAAGAAAATGACATAGCTACAAAACCCAAACACCAAGGCTTATGAATGAAATATTTCAACCCTTTCTTCCTCTTTCGAGGGAATATTTATAGTGTAAGCAGGTTCTCAAGACCAACCTCGAAACAAATCCATATACAGAGAATGGGGTCCCAACCTGCATTCCTAAAATCGTAAGAACTTCTAATCTGGTGGATTCACCATGATCACAAAAATCAAAACAAGCAACCATGCTAGGATGCGCATGATGGACAAAAATGGGAAATTGAACACCTGGAAACCGTGTCTACTGGATGGAAATGATGGATTAGTTCCTCCTTCATCTTTCTACAACAAAATTTATCCTTCCCTGCATCTTTAACCAACGAAATCATCGTGGACCATTGAACTTACCTCACCATCAATCGCGGTCGTTGAAACCTAGAAGACTTTAATGAATTTCGCAAATATGGAAAGCTACTTATCTTGTGCACATGTTTTCCCTTTTGGCACCGTCGATCTAAGTGGAAATGATCTGAGCCGTAAATCTAGTGAAAGGCAGAACCCAAAAAATCAACTTTTCAGAACAAAACCACTTAGTATTTTTTATTTCTGATCTCTACACTTTTGCGCCTTTTCGCACTATTGATCTGGGTGGAATCTTTCTAAATCGTTGGATATGGCGGAATGTGGAAGGCAGAAGATCAACTTTTCAAGATCAAATTCTTAAGTTCCTGATTTTTTATCTCCACCCCTCTGCTCCTTTTCACACCATTGGTCTGGGTGGAAGCTTTATGGACCGTTGGAATTGGCGGATCGCAGAAGGCGAAAGGTCAACTTTTCAGGAAAAAATTCTTAAGTTTCCTGATTTTTTTATCTCTGCCCTTCTGCGCCTTTCTACACCATTGATCTGGGAGGAAGATTTCTGTACCGTTGGATCTGGAGGATCATGGAAGGCGAAAGATAAAGTTTTCAGGATCAAATTCTTAAGTTTCCTAATTTCTGATCTCCACCCTTCTGTGCCTTTCTACACCGTTGATTTGGGCAGAATAATTCTAGATCATTGGATCTGGCGGATCGCGGAAGGCAGAAGGTCAAATTTTCAAGATCAAATTCTTAAGTTTCTTGATTTCCGATTTATTCCCTTCTGTGCATTTCCACACCGTTGATCTAGGAAGAAAATTTTTGGACGGTTGGATCTGGCAGATCACGGAAGGCGAAAGATCAAATTTTTAGGATCAAATTCTCTAGTTTCTTGATTTCTGATCTCCGTGCTTTTATGTCTTTTTGCACCGTTGATTTGGGAGGAAAAATTATGGACCGTTGGATCTGGTAGATCACGGAATGCGAAAGGTCAAATTTTTAGGATCAAATTCTTAAGTTTTTCGATTTTTGATCTCTGCCCTTCGATGCCTTTTTGCATCGTTGATCTGGGTAGAAAATTTTTGGACCGTCGGATCTTGGATCGCGAAAGGCAGAAATCAGGATTTGAACTTTCAAACTTAAACTTCTTTCTCCTTTCCGATTTTCCCTCCCTGCCATTTGCTAGACCAATGATTTGGGTGAAAGCATCTTGGGCCATCGAATCTCAACTCCCGGGGGGCGAAAGTCATGATTTCATTTTCATAACCAAACTTTACCTCTTCCACACTTCCAATCTGGATTTTCCTTGGGTGGAAATGATTTTTGGCCCTTTGATATCTTTTGAGAGTTGGATCTCCACTGTCTGTTCTTTCCAAGGCAGGTTCTTGATCGTATTTCTCATACTTAAGCACATTTCCAGGTCGCGTCAAAGGATTTCTTACCATTTTGACATGCAGGCTTACGAATAAGCCTTCCAATCCACTTACAACCTCCTCCTGCATACCTCTAGGTCATGATATATGAAATTTTTTTGACCCTACCCCTCATTTTTCACTGGTCCATACCTTTTAAAAGGGATTAGTGCAGATGCCTTAGGTAGAAAATTTCAAAAATTTAGCACAGGTGCTACCACAACCTGTTGCAAGATCGGATTGGTACTAGTGGTTAGAATATCAATGATCAATGCATAGATCAGACTGGTCCTAGTGGATAGATACATAGACGAAGACAAAAAATAACATTGCATAAAGCTATAGCATAACATATATGTTTCCTGTGCTATTGCGCATGTCTAAATTTGGTTTTTCCTATTTCAAAGAAGTATCGTTCTTAGAGAATTAATGTTCTTAAATTCTTTTCCCATGCTTATGGTCTATTTCTCTCTGCTCCCTTGTAATTTTTTGCTATTTTTCTCTTAACCAAGCCTCTTTCTGAATTTCATAGGTGCTCTAAACAAACATGTCTACTTAAGGTATATGGTTAGTTGAGAAGAAAAAAAGAGAAAAAAGAAAAAAAAAAAACCTTTTTGTTGCTAATGCATTTCTAGAAAACATGGAAACAAATGTAGATGCAAGAAACTATGTTCGAAGGGAATATGCTTTTGGGATCAAACACTCTAGCTGGAAAAACATTGATGTTACTTTGGAAAATTCCATTTGTTTCATTTGAATAGATTCCATCAGGAATAAGGAAGTTGCTTGTTTGATGCATTTGTTGTGTTGCTACATTTTCGATACACAACAATGGAGATAAGGGAAGGAATTGTGAATCATTTTCATTTTTATTTGGAACACAAAGATCCTAATGCATTGTTTTCAATGTGTACCAATTTAACGATTGAATACCTGTTAGAAATACACATTGTGTCAAGTTTTCAAGAGTACTTGGAATGAACACCACAATCAATGTTCTATCCAAACGAGGAAATAATTTATTGACTCTAGGTCGATGTTTTTTGCGTCAAGTATTTTTCTAAATGGTTGAACGTTCCAGTGGTCATTTGGTCTTTGAAAAAAGAGAGAAAATACCTTCACTTCAATTCTAGACAACTAGGATATTGCTTCAATCTATTGTTCCATGACCAAAGACCATATTTTGGCCACTTTGAATTGATATTTTCATATAAATCGACTATAAACGAAAGCCATGCTTTCAAAAAAAATTCTAATAGCATTCACACAAATTAATGTCATTATAGAATGAAGAAATGATTTATAACATGGTAACATTTTCTAGCTGAATGAAGAAATGATGCATGTCTTCTTTTCTCGAAAATTAAGAGAGTTATGTTTTCTTTAAAACAAACATGATGTATAATGTAGTAATGATTTATTGGTGTGCATATTTTGTCAAAGGATATTAAAGATGAAAACTTACATAAGTGGTTCACGCAGATGTCCATACATGTACGGTTTCTTTCCCTTTGCATCAAATGATTGGAGGATGAATATACAATAGTTTTGGGATTCTAAATATATACATTGTATGCGTTTGGAAAAATTGGGATTCTAAATATACACATTGTATGCGTTTGGAAAAATAATGGGAATGGTCATGGCTTATTAACATATTAATAATGCCATGAATATTTTAGTACTATGTATCAAATAAAGGTTATATTATAAGGTATTAAATATATATTGAGGATTCTGGAACTTATGACACAACGGTAATCATGCAAGATGATGGAATCAATGCAATTACTCTTCATATTGTTCATGTAACATTCTAGATGTACATCTATATTGATCTACAATGAACTGTGTGTAATTTTATTGAAAATTTTGAAATATTTGAAAAAAAAAATACTGCAAAAGCATTGAGATATCTTCAGCTACATCAAACTAGGGAGGAAGTGAGCATTAACTCTGCTGAACTTTATTTCTTACATTGTTGAAACAATAACTCTAACATAATCCAACATTTAAATTAGAATGGAAAATTAAATAAACAAGTTTATATTTTGAACTTCTCAAACATAATCTAGAGATTTGTTACAAATAAAGTGAAATGTGAGGTTTTATAAGAGAGATAAAGACAGTGCGTGATGATGACAACATTTACAATTATGTTGTAAATTATCGGACAGTGGAAGTACACAAAACACAAAATATCACAAATTTTATTGACACAGTAACATGTTGACATCGTAGTAAAACTATTAACCAAAATAGGATGCTAAAGAAAGTATACCTGCATGTGATGTTTGTAATAGCATAATCTGTTGTCTCTTGGCATTTTGCTGCTATTTTGCTTGCAACTAGATCAGGCCATAAGGTTCCACTTGCAAGAGCTGTGAAAGATATGACATATGGATAAAAAAGAAGAATCATATTCATGATTTTGGTGTTATTATGTTAAGCATGTTATCAAGGACAGAGAAACTCCTGCACAAATTCAAGATCAGTCTTCACTCATGTCAGAACTATTTAAATGACAGTCTATGTTTTGCGAGGAAAAAGAAAACATACCTGTCACACAACTGATCAGATCTTTAAGCTTTGTAAGAACATAAGAAATGCTAGTTACAAAACACAACGAAAAACCAAAAGACACCCATCCATGTGCAATATCGCATGGGGGAACGAAAGCAAATAAAAGCCTCCAGGGAAGAAGTATCAATTGCCAAACTATTCTCATAACTCGTAGCAGAATAATAGTATATTTTCTTGTTTTGTGATCTTTCAGCTGCTTACAGGGAATAAAAGGCATAGTCATGGGTCTTGATACAAGAAAAAATTGAATGTTTTATATTTTCATTTCTCAGGTATAGAAAACAATGTCACTGTTCCTTGTTAGTAAAATAAAAGGAAAAATCATTAGCGATAAATGATATAATTCTATTTTTCCCGTGCAGGAAAGTGTTTAGCACATCATAATCTATCATGAGTAGTCCCTGCGCGCACACTAACATAATCTATGTGGCAATAATCACATTCAGAAATGTGTTTTCACAGTAATAAGTAACTCATGCTGACAAACACAAATATTTTATTTTCTCCTTAAAATCATCCTGATAGCCAATAGGCCATATCTTAAAACAAAAATATGCATGCTGTAATTTATTGCACATGTCCAAGATCTGCCATCCCCAGTGCTACACTTCATTGTATGAGGTATTGTGCCAGGTTGAAGACCCTACATAAGAAGATGCATTTGGAGGATATTAGCTTTGGAGCCCATTATAACACAAACTTATAAGGTGTGTGATTAAATCCTAAAAGAATAATTCTAGCCAATAAGCAAGCTAGAGGGGTTCCATTGTCACATCAATAACTCCCTCTCTACACTTTAGGTTGGCTCTTATCCAACACAAGGGGGACTTCCCTAGGATAGGATTGTTACGCTATGACAATGAAGGACAAGGTGATGTGAACAGATAGATTAGCAAAACATTTGGGTCTTTTTGTAGTATAGGAAAATAAAAGGGTGATGTAACGACCAAGAGACTAATGCCAATCCAAAAAGGGAAATTAGAGTCAAGGGTAGTCCAAGAAGGAAATCTCATGGATGATAAGATAAACTAGGGCTGCATATGCATCCCACAATGAAAACCTAACATGCTGAAAAATGATTACATAAATTAAACTAGGAGGGTGGAAAAATAGTGCCACATCAAAACATTGTTAATTAGGGTATGCATTATGAAAAAAGTATTATTAATGACAACTCTAGGAAGATGACAGAAGCAAGTAGATACATTCATGCATAACACATTAAAGGGAAAGAGTGGAAATACTTCTCACATAAACACTTATAGTGAGGTAAATAAAACCTTATCAGATAGCCCTAATCAATCAACTTCTACATTGAAATGAAATTTGTACTTGACTGTGTACATTGGACACCCGAGCTTTGATGAATCGAAATACAAAACCATTGAATATTGAAATCAAATTTTTATTTGACTTTGTTGGTGTTCACTTTTATAGTTATTTAAATAGATGGTTTGAAATCCTTGTCCTTTCACAGTTTTTGTTCGTTGTCGTTGTAAACAGAATAGATATACACAATACAAATGGGTATTTCATTGGTTGACTAACAAGTGACCAACCCTCCACCATGGAATCAGTGATTCACTAAGCTAGACCTTCAGGATGCAATTCTCTAGAAAGTATCCCAAAATTTACTCAACATTAGATAGGTAATCTTTGAGTAAAATATTTGTTATATCTCTACCCTTCCTATATCCATGTGAGTGGCTACTAAGCATTGGATTTTCCTAAAGAGTCTATGCATGAAACTCAGCATTGGATTTTTCCGAAGAGTCTATGCATGAAACTCAGCATTGTATTTTTTCAAAGAGTTTATGCTTGACTCTGTTGATTGTAGCATGTATTGTAACAACAATCAAATGATTAAAACTTTGGTTGTCATGTTATTTTATTAAAACTAGGAACCCGTCCTACCACCAACTCTCTCCATTCATGGATGCCTCCACTACCATTGGTCTACCGGGTGTTAATATTTCCCATTTCCCCAATTCTTGGTGTTAATATTTTCCCTTTCCCCAATTCTTAAAGGGTTCTAGCTCAATGGAAGAGAACCTGCTTTACAAGCATGCAATTGAAGGTTTGATTCCTTCTTGCCCTAATGATATTGCAATATTGATATTTTAGATAAAATAGTTTTTATTATGATTTATTATGGCTATGAGGGGGGTTCAAAGTTTCCCTTGTATGTTACAACGAGGGGGGTTCAAAATCCCCCGTGTAAGTTTATATGAGGGTGGTTCATAACCGCCCTCAAAGGTTTGTAACCAATTTTAGGGGGGGTTCTAATCACCTCCATAGGTACCTATGAGGGGGGTTCATAACCTCCCCCAAAGTTTTGTAAATCTTTTTAGGGGAGGTTTCTAATCACCTCTGTAGGTACCTATGAGGGGGGTTTATAACCACCCCCAAAGGTTTGTAAAGGTTTTAGGGGGGGTTTTGAACCGCCTCCATAGGTACCTATCATGGGGGTTTAGAACAACCCCCAAATTTTTGCAATAAAGGATTTTAAGGGGGGTTTTCAACCACCCCCTAAGGTACCTACGAGGGGGTTTATAACCACTCCCAAAGTTTTGTAAAGAGTTTTAGGGGGGGTTTCGAACCGCCTCCATAAGTAACTATGANAAAAGTCACTTTGGGGGGGGGGTGTTTAGAACTGCCCCCAAAATTCACTTTTAGGGGTGGTTTTTATCTCTTCCAAAACCACCCCTAAAAGTCAAAGCTTTTAGCATCAGTGCTATTAGGGGCGGTTTTGTAAAGACCACCTCCAAAGACAAAACTGCCCCCAAAAGTGACTTTTGGAGGAGGAAGACAACTGCCCCTAAAAGTCAAATTTGTTGTTGTGCCGAATTCCAAGTGAATATAAAAGGTTGGTGGAAAGAGGCATACACGACATAAGGTTCTTCCATGTATAAATTTCAACAACGTTTAAAGAATCTTAAGCTAAGAATAAAAAAATGTAACAAAACCAACTGTGGAAACACTTTTGAAGCAAAGGAAGAGTTGGAAGAATATATGGAAGTGCTACAACAACAAATAATTATGTAATTCCACATGGGAAAACTCATTTTAGAAAGATTAAAATATAAAGAACCAACTCCTAAAACACAACCAAGAAGAGGAAACATACTTGAGACAAAATCCTTGAGTGCAGTGGCTTAAATATGGGAAAAAATACCCAATTATTTCATCGTTATTTATTAAGAGGATGAAATGAAATAAGATCCACCTACTATAGGACAATCAAGGGAATAAGTTGGTAACACATTCTAACATAAAAGAGGAGCTCACCTCCTACTTTATAAATCTCTCATAGAAAGCAATTCTAGATAGGAAATTATGTTTCAATTTGAATTTATGCCTCTATACATGTATAATTCTCAATATTGGTTTGGGAATAGGGAAAAATTATGGGTTAACAGTAGTAGAATATTAGAAAAATAATATCCTCCCTTTTGTATAATTGTAAACCTGAGCAATTTTTTTTATTATTAGAAACTATTGAAGAGTCATTTTGGACAATGATTTTGATATGGAGGACATGTTGAAAATCTCTAAAACTCTTTAAACTCACAAGAGCTATCTCTTTCCAGTGCATCATTTCTATTTAAACTCACAATAACTATCCCTTTCTATAGGTGCATAGTAAAGAGGTAAATGCTCACAATATAATATGATGCCCAATAATATAGATACTTATATATAAGAAGAAGAAGAAGAAGAAGAAGAAGAAAAAGAAAATTATTGACTTCGTGATTTAGGCAATGTTAAAATGAAAATCTTACACACATGCAACATTTTTCCAATTGACATGGTAAAGAGTCATCAACATATAGCATGCATCCAACCAAATACATCTTCACAAGATCCAAAGAGAAACTTGAGCCCAAAAATTCCCTCGAAACAGTCAAATGACACAATCGCATGGCTAATAGTCTATTTATACATGCTACAATGCGTTTCTCCAGAACAATGCCCATGTGGTAGCACAGATTTTCATTCGAGATCCATGTGTCTGACACAAACAACAGGATGTCACCCACCAACAATGCATTGAAGGTTCATGAAAGTTACACTTACTCAAAGAATTCAAATTTTGGCTCTTCACAAACTTAGTTTCCTTAAATGGCCTCTCTTGTGTACCTTGGAGACACATCATGGATAATTGGGTTGACATTGGTATCTTGTTATTTCGTGGCCACATATTGGCCTATAAAATAAATCCATGGGAATTCTAATTGTAAGAAAATTATTAGAGAAAGGTGATGTTGCATGATTTGTGCTTGATCTCCCTTATAGCTCACCATTTCCCTCTTGTCAAGCATTTACCAAGCTCTTATGCCTCTTTCCTCAAAGGGGCATGTCTTCTCCTCATTTTTTCTTCAAGCCACTTGAAATATAGTGTGAACTAAATAGACCTCCCTTAGGAGGATTGTTTACCTTCATTTAGAGCTCACATCTCCAAGGTGTTGTATATGCTTGACCATTGGGAAATATAAGAAGTGGTTTGGAATCTCTTAGTTATTGGAGTTTGCATCTCTTACCCCATATTGCATTTTATTTACTTCTGTTCTTGTTTCCTTTGCTTTATTTTATTGCTAATAACAACCATTTGCATAATCACTTGGATCACTCACTTCACACCCACAAAGGGGAACCTAATACTAGACATATATTAGTTGTTGAATTTTTCATCTCTTACCCCATTTTGAATTTTATGTACTTTTTTTCTTGTTTCCTTTGCTTTGTTTTTTTTTACTAACAACCATTTGTATAATCACTTGGAGAAATCACTCACACCCACAAAGGGGCACCTAATACATAGGCCTTTCTGCAGCCTACAAGGCATTTCCCCTAACTAAGTGGGAATAAATCACCCTTGTGCAATATTTCCCACAACAGGAAACATGATCCATGCATGTTAGAGGGATATCCTGGTACAATTATCTTTCCACATATCAAATTGAGGTAGTATCAGTATTGCGTAACATTATTTTTGGGAAACTTTAAGGAAAACATAATAAACATCCCACTCATATGTATCTCATGTTTCCCAAGAAGGAAATGTGAGAAACATCCCACTGAATGTCTTAGAAAGGTGGGAGGTATGGGGGCATGAGATCATAGTCTGTGACAATGAGTACTACCATTCCAATGCAAACATAGATCGAAATGCTTCAAATGACCTGAAACATGGTAAAATGCAAAAGGGGTCGTTTCTTGGAAAATAAACAATTTTTACCCTCCTAATAATCACATTTTGACATACCCATTGACCAATAAAATAAAATATAAAGGAAGAAAAACACCACTTAGACCCTAAAATTTCCACCCATGTTTTAATATTTCTCATTTCATTTTTATTTTAATTTTCTCTACCTAAGAGAGTAAGCTAGTGACTAACAAGATTTATGTGTGACAATTTGTTTTTGGTTGTGGTGATGAGAAGGTTCAAGGGTTATAAATCCCAATTAATAGTAGATTCTAAAGACAAGAGTGTGATATATGAGGGTAAAACCTCCCCTCGTGATTAAGCTTTAGCATGCCCATTATTCATCGCACCTATGCACCATGTGACCGTTGACTTGAGGGTTCTATTTTGGTATTTTCCCATAATTCATGACCCACACTTCTAAATTATCATGAGTTCCTACATTATAACTTGTGCAAGCACCACTGAAATCCTTGGTTAAGTCTTGAGTGGGAAAGGTGGTCAAAATCCAAGATGGACTTGGGGAAGAAGGTTAGGGTTTCAAGTGTTGAACAATGATCGGTGATCATATTGTAGTGATTTGATGTCATTCCTAGCCCCTACCGTGGAGGTAATTTGTTACACTAATTCAAATTATCCTAATTTTGGAGAAATATATGAGAATTTTGATAGCATGTTGGGTCATATGAGCATATCTATTCACTAAAGGAATATTTCATTAGTGTTGAAAAACTGTAAACTAAGGGCCTGTAGTTTCGTCAAACACTTAGCATATATCATATTTTAGGATTTTATAAGCACTCACATTAAATTAAAACCACATACATGCATTCCCATGTAACTTGAAAGATGAAATACAAATAATAGGTGTAATTTGCAGCAGAAAAAACACTAGTAACAAAAGCTAAAATATTCACATAGTGTAATATTTTGGTTGTCCATCCCAGGAAAAATCCCCAAATGGGAAAAACCAACAAGAGAAATTTTATTATCAGCTTCAAAGACTACAAAAACTACAACAGTAGTAGATTTGGCATCAAAATCACAAACATAAAACTCACTTACAACTACCCAAAACAGTCCCATATTTTTTTTCCTTGAAAAATGTGCCAAGTGACTATATGGTCTGTATGACCCAACAGGTACAACAACCTCAAAAATAATGTTAGAACAAAACTATAGGGAATTGTACATAATTATAAGCAATATAAAAAAATTCTTCACCTTGAAATTCATGCCCTATGAGAGCCTCAAATTTCATGCCAAACTTATGTTGTATGGATTGTACAAATCCGTATAGTACGACATCCTTCCTGGTAAAAACAATCATCTATTCTTCCCACATAAATATTTTCCTTGGGATTTGTGCCTTGGTTTTCTTGGAAAAGGTACCAAATTTGTTGCAAGATCACTTTTCCCCTCTTACCCTTCACTCAAAAATTTCTTTTGTAAGTTGTGTCTTGCACACTTCCCTAGGATCTCTCTTATAATCTAAAAATGACTTTTCACCTTCCCAACCCATAAATCAAATGACCAAGATATGATATTTCCTTGACAAGATCAAGGGGTGTGATTGATTTCCTCCAAAATAAATCACTTACATTTTGATAAACTTATTTCACTTTATGTTATAAGTGCACTTTATGAAATAAAGTTAGTTTATAAAAATAACAAGGATACTTTATAAAATTCATTTAATATAAGAGACACTTAATAGAACTTTATACAATAACATCACAAATTCAAGTAGCCTAGATAGTGTAAATTCAAGGTCTCTTTTTCATACAAGACAAAACTATGCAGAGTGCCTCCTGATTTACAAACCTAACACTCCCTCTTAATGATGGAGGTACTCACTGCCATCGTCATCATCAAGTCTTGTCCTTAAATCTATCACATTCTTCATAGTAGGATCTCCTTCTAACACTAGAACCAATGCTACCACTTGCACTGAACTCGAATATGAAGACATCCTCATGGTAGCTACTGAGCTCTTAGGAGAATCCATTCTCCCATCCTAATCTTTAGTCCTCTCATACTATCCAAGATTCCTGCTGATAATATGAAGAGACACCCTCTCTTCCCTCATAAATTGAGACTAAATCCTTGGCGCCACTGCAACCTCAAGATCCTTCTGATTCTCTTCTGACTTTGAATCACCAAACATGGGTTGTCCATGTAACTTAAACATCTCATCAAATTGATCACCAATCAACTGTGTCTGTATCAATTCCACTCCCTATGTGGATATATAAACATGTCCCAAGTTAGATATCTTTGGGAATATGGAAACATGTCCCCTCCATAACAATGTTGAATACCCTGCATCCTCCAAGGTTGACACTGAGAGAAGGTTAATGCTAAGACCTGGAGAAAATAGAAATCCATCCTCCCCTAATATTTCTCCCTAATAAACATGGAATCCGACTCTCCCAAATCCATGCACTGCACATGTCCTTCCCCCTTCACTTCGAACCTCCGAGTGTGGAATTGTATTAGTAATAATTGGGAATATATGATATATTCTGATCATGTGACAAGAGGCTCAACTGTCAATGAACCAACTACTATTCTGCACAACTCTATTACTCTTAGCACTCGATACAAGAGAGAATAAAGAGAATTCATTGTCAATCTCTCTCACAAAGTCCTCTATCTCTGTTGTAGCTACAATATTCACCTCCTCCTCCTCCTCCCTCTCCTCCTTCTTATTCTTAGGGATTTGAGAAGCACGATGATCATAGTAGTTGTAAGCAAAGTGTCTGACTTTTGTCAATTCATTCTTGGACTTATTCTTTCTCTTAGTAGAAAGAGAAACATTTTCTTCCTCTTCCTTACAGTTTGACAAGCAATCGTGCACGAACCCTCTCCAAGTATCCTCCTGTACAAACTAATCCCAGACATGATCCCATAAGTGTATGTTCTCCATGGAAAGAATAACCTCCAAAAAAACATCCCATGGCTTGGACACACCATTTATGGCTTCCCACACTAGTTCATTTACATAAATATCTCCCCAAATACTGCAAGCTCATCCCCCACCTGAGTGATCTTCGTAAGGTAGGATGTCACATTCTCATCTTTGGCCATTTTGATACTCTTAAACCTATCCCTCAACATAATCTTCATGTTCTCATTGGAGATTTGATACATATGGGTCAATTTTGTTGTGGGAAATAATGCACAAGAGTGCTTCCCACTTTGGGATGGGGCTAGGCCTTTAGGCTACAACAAGGACTCAATATTTGGAGCTCCTTGGTGGGATTGGTTGAATGACCCCAAGTGATCATGCAATAGATTGTTATATGGAAACAAAAAAAAACCAATAAAATGATAACAAAACTTAAACAAAATAGAAAAGGTAGAAGAGGATGCAAACTCCAACAATCAATTGAGCCAAAACCCTTGTATATTTCCCAATGTTTAAGCTAACACAACACCTTGGAGAGGTGAGCTCCAAATGGAGGAAAACACTCTTCATAAGGGAGGCCTTTCTTGTCCAACAATATTTGAAGTGTGGTTAATGAACCCATATGTGAGAAGATCACTTCCCCTTGATGGAAGGAGGAAAGAGATCTTTGGAAATACTTGGAAAGAGGGAAGACGTAAGCTAAGGGGAAGCTCAATCACAATTATGGTAGCATAAGTTTGCTCCAAAATATTCTTACAATAAGCATGCCCATGGCCTTCGTTTATAGGCCAAGAGGTGGCTAAGAAATGACAATGTCATAGTGCGAACCCATTGATTCATGTTTTGTCTTCAAAGTACACCAAGAGGCCATTTAAGGAAATCAAGTGTGTGAGAGGCCAAATTAGAATTCAAATGGCTAAGTGGATATTCCACGAGCCATCAATGCATCATTGGTGGGTGATATCCCATAGTTTGTGTCAAATTCATATATCTCAAAGGAATTTTTGCACTATAGCATGGGTGTTTTTATGGAATTGCATGTCATAGCGTGTGTAACTCGAGTTTAAATCATGTGGTTGTGGATTTTGACTATTTTGGAGCCATTTTGGACTCAATATTCTATTTGGATCTTTTGAATATGTCTTATGTTGGATCTATGTTGTATGTCGATGATACTTTACCGTGTGAATCACAAAATTGTCCCAGGTGTGTGAGTTTTTTGTGATAATAGATTCCCCCTAATGCATGAGGTTCGAAGGGTGTTGTAGAGTCGATAAGACATCATAATTTCTTGTATGATTTCTATGTTGGTTATTCAAACTATATGGACAAGAGTGACCTTCCAAAGTGAAAAATTTTCCAATGTGTTTTTTTTATACAAACAATCTGGGTATCCCAATGCTCATGAAAAGGTTATAGAATGTATACAAAATTAGGAGACCAAGGGATATCTCATAAATTGATGAGGGTATGGAGGAGGGTGGCCTCAAACCATGCAAGAGTACATGAACCTGAGACTGGTGTAACTAGTGTTGAATAAGAGAAATTATTGAGAATCTAAAGAGGCCAATGGGGAAGGGGGTCTAGAATAAGTGTGAAGTTATGGAGACTGTACTCTACCAGAGTTGCTTCAACTTTTATTTTCAAACGTGAACACTTATAGATTCAAAATGTACGACTCCCCTTGATTTGAATAAATGAATTGTTGTCAAGCATAGGGGAGACTAGGGTAATGACTCTCCTTAATTAGTTTGAGGTAATCCCTTATAGTGAGTGAAAGGAATCCCAAGCTACCACTACTACTTCTTCAACTCTCAAAATATGATATTTTGGTGTCTATAAGAGTTGAAGAATATTTACAAGATGCAAGTCTTGTTTAATGAACCAATATCATGTTGTAACCAAGTGTGACTCACTGACCTGACACAAGACTGGATGATAAGCATGGGGCTCATACTTCCTTTGATCAATGATATACTAGGGGGAAGAGATAACCGTGTAAAAAATATAAATGTTATAAATATTAACATTTAATACTAAGTGGGTTAATTAGGGTAATTAATTAATTGCTCAAGAGGTGACTTGAAAAGTCACCCCCATTATCACTCAGGGTATAAAATACCCAACACTAATTCTTGTAAAACATCTATTTATCTATCCAATTATCAATATATATTTGTCCTATTAATGGATTATTGAATATTCCAGGTGTTCTGGTAATATTGATTTTGTGAAGTGAATAAATATTCACTTCAAATGGTATAATACTTAAAGTGAGCATGTGACGAAGGGAGACAAACTGCAAATGAAGGCTTTGTTAGAGACACAATTTTTGAGAGAGTGAGGACTGACAAATACATGAATATGAGGTACTGAGATACTTTCATGTCATCAATAAAAGGAGACAAGGGGATTGTTTCTGAAAGAATGATTGGTTCCCATATGTGAATGGAACTAGGAATTGTTTGTACATAAATAATAGTTGACGGGGTCCCCTCAGTTTTGGGAGTGTGGGGGACCAATTTAATGATGGGTGGGGCTCCCATATTTTTTGGTGGATCGGGGAGTCAATTTAATAATGGGCGGGGTTCCCATGGTTTTGAGTGAGATGGGGAAACATTTCCAAAATCAAATGATGAGTTATTTTCAAACACAGAGACGGGTTCCCGGGCCCAAGAATAAATGCCATGCAAAATGTTTATGCGGGAATAACTGAAAGAAATTAATGATCTCTTAGGGAGGGGGGCCCATTGTTGTCTTAGCGTAGGTGATGATATGAAGGAAAATTATAGATGGGTATATGCTCATGGATATGTGCTAAGGTCATGGTGAAATATTCTACGTAACTAGTGCCAATGAATTTGATTGTGCGACATTGCTTGAGGCAGGGGAGTAAATGTGCATCTATAGAATAGTTGGCTTCAGGAATATTGGTTTGGTGGGGTACAAATTACTCAATCTTGTAGGGAGATCGAAATCATGGGTGTTTATTTTTATTTTTTGTAAATTAGACGATCCTTCTATTGCCAAAAACTGAAATTTATAGAGAAAAACAAATCCCTCCCATAATTGGGAAAATAGGATTGAAGATCAAAATGACAGTCTCCCTCGAAAGGAAACAAGACAATACCAAAGTGATTGCGATTTCTTAATGAGTCTTAAAATTGTATCTTCCATTAAAAAAAATGTATCATCTTTAAAAGAAGTTTTAAACAGAAAAAACTAGAATAGAGACAATTGAAAAGCAGTCTCAATCAATAGACTATTCATGAGGCGCTGGTAGAGTTGGGCTCGAGTTTTATCCCCAACCATTTAGCAAGATCAACTTGATTGTATAGAAGCCGTTGCAACATAAGCATCATTTTCTCCTGTTGGAGCAATATTTCCCCATGCTTCTCATCCTTCTTCGCTAAGTTTCTGCCAAGAACCATCTTTTGCAGCCAGTGCAAGTCCAGGGACTTCTGATAGAGGGTGAGACAACCTCAAGAAGAACCAGGGTCTGGGACTATGTCCTTAAATTATTTTTTAATTTCCTCCAGTCCTAGTCAAATTCTATACATTTAAGCATCCCTCTCAGCACGCTAGATGGTGGCCTAGACCGAATCTAGGATTTCGCTTTCGTAGCGTTTACATTTTCAAGCAATTTCTTCTGAAATTGGATAGTTGGGGTCATAGGTTCTGACTGACTAGTCTTAGGAAGGATAGAGGCATGGCAGGCACGCTTGTGTGGAGGCATACTTTTAGACAAGAAGGAAACTTCCAAGATCAAGAGTATCCCATGGGGAGGGGTCAGGGAGAGATTAGAAGCTCGGGAAAATGTGCTCATAGGAAACCCAACAGGGCTGAGAAAAAAATCCCTGAAAATCAAAGGTTCAGCAAAATAGGAAATCCTTGCAACCATGAAAAAGTGTTGGTGAAGACACAGATCTTGAGATCTCCACCAAGAGTGGTGGAAAAAGCTCACTCTCGTTAAACCCCAGTTTCGATGACTAAAAATATAACAAAAGGAGTTCGAGAGAATGCCAGGTCTAGGCTTACCTGGGATAGCCTTAGCATGGGTGAAGCTGTAGTCATAGTTCATAGTGTATAGAGGACTCTATTTCTTGCCACGACCGTACCACCACTCAGCACATAGAAGCAAATCTGCACCAACCACTCTCTCGCAACCATAATGCAGAAGATCCATAGTCAACTTCAAAGAGTCATGCTAAGGGAAGAAAGGGCTTGGAATGGTAGTCCAATGGAGAGGGAAAGTCTCTTTAAAGACCAATAGAAGTAAATTATGATAATTCATGCTAAAATGCTTCCAACCCCTCCACCAATTCATCCATGTCAAGAAAATTAATGGAATGAACCCTCTCATGATTACCCAGTTACTTACTTATGTATGAAGCCTCCTCCAATATAGCTGAAACATTTGTCATCAGTTATTGAGATATCGTACATGCAAGCATGTTATTTGCATTCATCACATGGGCTAACTGCATGATTAACGGAGGTTTGACGGGGGGTGATGAGGTGGTAGCACATGGGACTAGCAAGCCTTCCACGTGCCTCTCATCCTCCCTCCCAACCAAGCACTTGTCCACTTGCCGTGGGGACATCATGAGTGTTTATTATGATGAAGGTTTACTTAGGGAAAACACCCATGGGGGAGGTGGAGTATCCCTCAGTTAAGATGTTAATGTCACATAAAAAATGGGATGTTGATGAATGATATCTTGGTTATTGTTATCACAGGGAAAAATTTGTGCCAAGAGGCAAGTTTCGTGATCATACCCGAGATTGAGATATTACATTTTTGTCGATTGTGGACAACTATGGGAATTTTGAGTATAATCCTGCACACATGACACACATACCCAAGTGTAGTAAAGGACATGACAAAGGTATGAAAAATACAGAAGTAATAACACAAAACATGGTGCACCAAGGGAGTTCCTATCTTAAGGGTAGATTTTTTTTAGATACACCCGGTTGGTAGGGATATTGAATGTTATAACCTTTGAATATTGCAAAAAATATGCTCGATTGGGAAGCATTGCTGGATGATGAAGGGACCAACCCACTTAGGCATGAACTTGCTTGGCCTTGGTTTGGAATCTTTGCGAGCATTGAATACGAGGACAAAATCACCCTCAATAAAGGTGTGTGGGAGGACGTGACAGTCATATTCAGATTTGGATCGAAGCTTCATGGCTTCGTTTTGTTGTAGAGAATCGTGTCTTTCCTCATCGAGGTGTTCTAGGTTGAACAATCATTGTTCCAATGCCGGAGTATCAAGGAATAATTCAACAACTGGTTGGAATGTAGCGATTTGGAATTTGACAGGAAGGACTGATTCAACCCCTTGGAATAAGTGGAATGGTGTGAATCTAGTAGCAGTTCTGACTGTTGTTATGTATTCCCAAAGGGTTGGAAAAACATGTCGTTCTAATTGGACTTGTTCTTGTCGACTATGCATTGTAGCATAGTTTTGAGAATTTTGTTGATTGGTTTGACCTGGCCATTAGCTTGAGGAAAGTATGGGGTATATAATTCATGTTTGTATCCTAGTAGGAAAGATAAATCTACAAAATTTTGATCCTTGAAGTGTTCACCATTATTGGAAACTATATTTTTGGGATGCCAAACCATTTTATGACATGGTTAAAGAAGAATCGTGTAGTTGTGACGACTTTGCAGTCAAAGGTAGGCATGGTTCCTGGCCATTTAGAGAAGTAGTTAATTGCTACAATGATCTACTTGTGACCTTAGGCATAATTTGGGTGACTATCCATGTAGTTGATTACCCATTTGCAGAAGGGTGCTATAATAATGACGGTTTGTAAGGGGGGCAAAATGGATCATGTTTTGCAAGTGAAAAATTGGCAACTGATGCATCTTTTGATTTCATAGACACAATATTTGAAGATGAACAAACATAAGTACCCAAGATGAAGGATCCTCTTGGTGGTGGCCAAGCCAAAGAGGTGGCTAGCACATGCACTACTATGGAAATCATTGAGAACTTGTTTTGGATCGTTGTGTGATAAACAACATCGTAAAATGGTTTCGACGCCCCATTGGTAGAGAACATGTCCTAGGAGTTGGTATCACAGATCTTGGTGGAGAATGCAATGTCTGTCATCATGAAACTGATGCGGGAAAAATTTATAAGTATTGAATTAAGTCAGTATATCGCCATACTAAGGGTCATTGGTGATGATGTGACAAAGGTTCTCATCAGGTAGGTGATCATTCAAAGGTTCTCTTGGTGTACCAGGGGGTATATCTATAATGAGGTCAGCAAGAGATACATATTTTTTTCTTTTAGGGGTGGAAAAATCAAGATCAAACTCCCTAAGGGTTACAATCCACTATGCAAAGTTACTATTGATGAGTCGACGACTAAGTATATATTGCACAGTATTAGAGTTTGTGATGACCTTAGTCTTATGAAGTAAAATGTAATGATGCAACTTCTACACTGGAATAATGACTACTAATGAGAGTTTCCCATTGTGGCTATATTTGATGGCAGGATCAACTAGTGTCTTATTTATGTAGTAGATGACATGTCCATTATTATCATTACCTGGTTGAAGAAGGACACTAGTGACGAAGCAAGTGGACACTGAGATGTAAATAATTAAACCTTTATCAAAATTGGGTGGGGAAATCAAAGGTGAAGAAGCTAATTCTTGTTTTAGCACTTTGAAAGAGCTTTGGGCATGGTCTTCCCATTGGAAATGTATGTATTTTTGAAGTAAACACAAAAATCCATGGGTCTGTGTGGCATAATTAGGGACAACGTGACGAAGGAAACTGGATTTACCTTGGATGCTTTGTAACTGGAGTCACATTTGTGGGGGTTGTAAGTCCATGATGGATTGTAATTTAGAGGGATCTATGGTGATACATACTTGTGAAACAATGAACCCTAATAGGAATCATGCGGTGACATAGAAGATACACTTGCAAGGGTTCAAGAAAAATTTATGTCTGTGACATCATGTGAAGATGGTGCATAGATCTTGAAGGTGGTCTACCCTCTTTTTTGACCTAGTTGTGAGGTCATATAAGAAGGCTAAAATGGTATTTGCAAGTTCATTAAACACATATGCCATTTCTAGATGGAAGGTAGCACCAACATTTTTAAGTCCAAAGGACATGAATTTGTACGCAAAGGTCCCCCATGGGGTGGTGAATGCAATTTTCTATTGATCTTGGGGGGATCTATATTTGGTTATCACTAGAAAATTTTTCCATAAAGGAGATCATATCACTGGAAGAGTAATATTCAATAATATGGTCGATGAATTGGGTAGGAAAATTTCCTTTGGGACATGGAAGGTTGAGATCTCTAAACTTGGTGCATACCCGAATGGTCTCTTACTTCTTGTTCATGGGACTAGGTTTGAAACCCATGAGGTATAGGATATAGGGTCAATGAATCTGGAATTTGATAGTTTATTGGTATTGGATTTGATAGTGGGGGTCTTATAAGGGTGCACTGGTCGTTTCTTTTGTCGAACCAAGAAAGTGTTGGGCCTTGTGTCAATGTCATGTTCAACAATTTCTGGATCGAGGATAGAAATTTCAACATAGGACCATGCAAATATATCTCTAAATTCTTTGAATAGGTTGGTGAAGTCATTAATATCTTATGGGGAACATGATGCACTAATATAATTATTCTCGACCATGTTGAGGGTGGTAGAGATATCAATCTGAATGGTTGGTGAGTGTGAGAATTTTCTTCATAGTGAGATATAGGAGCTAGAGAAATATTCACACTCAAAGTATTTGACAAAATGTGCAAGAGAACAACAAAAGAGACAAAAAATAGATGGAATAGCACATGTGAATGGTGCTAATAACTGATCATATTATTATGGTCACATTGTAGATGTCATAGTACACATTTATAATACATTGGAAAATTTTTGTAAGGCTCAGGAAGCCAATTGGAGTTGTACATGTGTCATGGTGAGATTTGACCTCAATCCCCCCTAGGCGGACCAATGGAGCTCCAACTCAGCCTAAACAATCACGAACCAAGGTGTGAATGTTGGTGAAGTGGGTTGGGGCATTAAAGAGTCCAAGGCATGCATGGGTGAGAATATTGAGGTGAGTGGGAGGCTCAAGGTGGCAATAAATGCTCCTAGGAGAGCCAAAATGGACCAAATACACTAATAGTGCCCCTATTCAAACAAAACTCCAAAAAAAGAGGAATAGGAGTGCTCCTGTCATTAATGAGGGTGCACATGTTCTGGTTGACTGAGTTGGAGTGCTGTTGTAGGTGTGAACATGTCAAAATAACTAGATATCTTGCTAAATCAACTCTGCTAAGTCTAAACCATAGGATATCATTGCATGAAGGAAACTTAAAGTTAGAATAAGGTAAAAAATATATACTAAGGATGTATTACTGATCCTACACCCCTCCTTATTCTAGAATTAGTAAAATTTAATCAAAAAATGATTTATTAAGGCCTTGGCAACTAAGGCACAAGTCACCTTTTACAACAATGTTTATTAATCCATGTAACCGAGGTAAGGAGGAAAACATCAAGGGACAAAACCTACCCTAAAAAATGGATATGAAAGAAATCAAAAAGGTCTTCAGAAGGTCCTCTTCTTCACTTGAATGAGTTGAAAGAACAACTTTTTGGTTATGGACTTGGTGAAGATGTTGTGGATGCCAAAATCATGCATCAAAGTGTTGTAAACAAAGATCATGTGGAGAGGCCCTTTGATGGTCATCATTTGATGATGGAAAGGAATAATAAGAATGTATTTTGTTGTAAGAATACTCTGATATAATAGGTTAATCAACCATGGAGAATATATCTCTGCAAACTCTTTCCCAAATAACATCAAAATATTCAACAAAATCTGCATTATGTGTAGCTGCCATATCATGAATAAAACCGTGAATCTTTCTCCCAATTTGATGAAGCACATTAATAAATCTTTAAAAAATCTCATGAGGCTCTGAAATATGAGAATTTATGTCATACAAAGCATAAAATATCAGAGGTATGGTGTCTCCATGAGCGAATGGATCCATAGGAAGAGAAGAGTGAGCAACTAGATCGCAATTGCAATTGAGCGAACCTAGAAGGTCTGAAGAATTGAGATTTGAACCATGGGTGGTGAAAGAAAGTCCAGAAATATGCAACAGAAGTTACATTAAGGCCAATTATATGGATTTACAACCAATTAAGAACATACAGGACATAACATCAACATATACAAGAGACATAACATTGGAAACTAGGCAATTTTCTGAATTTCCAACTAGTGAACTTAAGGGTTGTTGGGTATTTTGGTCAGGAAAAAGTTGGGGAAATGAGTCAATAAATGTAATAGGATGTATATAATATTAAAAATCATAATTGGAAATATCTGATTGGCCCTGGGAAAGGGCTTTCATAAGGCACATCAAAAGCTAGTGAAAAATGACTAGTTTTGGGAGGAAGATTTGATGAAATGACTAGGAATTTTTTCAAGGAAGGGATGGAGGCTTCAGGTTCTAATATATCAGAACATGAATCAGAAATAGAGAAAACAGAAATGAGTTCTTACCATTCACCCAATGCATTCTCAACCTTACCATTTCCTTGTTTGCACTCCCATATTTTTGCAAATTATGGAAGAGCAATATGGCTCTCCTCAAGGAGCTTGGTCATGATGTCCATATTATTTCTGAAGAAATATTTCTCAATATGTGAACCTCTACAATAATCACATGTTGTTATTTCTCTCTTATTTCTCCTCCTCCTGGATCTTGATCTCCCATCAGTAGAACTGGACCTTTTTGAACTTGATTCCTTCTTCTCTTTCTCCTTTTGCTTCAAATCTTTATTCTTGCTCTGGGATTGATTTGATACACCAGCATCAAGGGATTGATATTTTGATTTGATGATGGTACCCATTTGTATGAGCTTGTCCTGCTCCTGAGTCAAAGACTCCATGAAATCTTCTAGCGTAGGCATCTTCCAATTTCTAGTTGTAAGCATGCTTGAGTGGAATGTTGAAACATACACCAAATACTCAGGACCTAACTAAGAAAGGATGGACAAGATAATATGATCCTATTTCTTATTTATGCCACATTGTTTTAGCTGAATTACTAGCACTTTAAACTTGGTAAATAATTCCTCAATGGTCTCGTAGTGAGCTGGGATTACGGAGATTAGCTTGTTCTCAAGTTGATGGCCTCTCATGTCCTCTGTCTTCCTGAATAGTGACTCAAACTTGAGCCAAACCTCATTTGGTGTGCCAATAATTTATATATGAAAGAGGAGTTCCCTTGAAGTGCTGAGGCAGAGCATACCGAAGGCCTCATCAAGTCTATTAAAATACTTAACTTTCTCCACAACAGAATTTGGCTTGTGTTCAGTTCCCATGGTGACCAGGTAGAGGTCCTTGGAACTCAACTGGATGACCATCTCGACCTTCCATATAAAATAATTGAATGGAGTAATAAAATATCAAGTTTTCTCCATCCTTCTTGCGCAACCTGTGACAAAAAATGTTATTAAACCTACAAGGAAAACACTCAAGGTTTCTGGAAATATGCCCTAAACAACAACTCAAACCTCATAAGATTTGTTTTTAGCTCCAACTAGCTCTGATACCATGTCATAATTTGCTTCACAGTGAAATCTAGGAGCTATAACAATATTCACACTAAGTATTTGACAAAATGTGCAAGAGAACAACAAAAGAGACATAAAATAGCTGGAATAACACATGTGATTGGTGCTAATAACTGATCATATTATTATGGTCATCTTGTAGATGTTATAGTACACATTTATAATACATTGGGCACAATTCATGAGGCTCGGGAAGCCAATTGGAGTTGTACATGTGTCATGGTGAGATTTGACCTCAGTCCCCCCCTAGGTGGACCAATGGAGCTCCAACTCACCCTAAATAGTCACAAACCAAGGTGTGAACATTGGTGAAGATTTTTGGGGAATTAAAGAGTCCCAGGAATGCATGGGTGAGAATATAGAGATGAGTGGGAGGCTCAACATGGCAATAAATTCTCCTAGGAGAGCAAAAATGAACCAAATACACTACTAGTGCCACTAGTCAACCCAAGCTCCACAAAAAGAGGAATGGGAGCGTTCATGTCATTAATGAGGGTGCACATGTGCAGTTTGACTAAGCGAGAGTGCTATTGTAGGTGTGAACATGCCAAAATAACTATATATCTTGTTGAATCAACTCTCCTAAGTATAAACCATAGGATATCATTTCATGAAGGCAAATAAAGTTATCCTAAGGTCAAAACTATGTACTAAGGATGTATTACTGCTCCTACAATGAGATATTAGGAAAATTTCCTTCTTCAAAAGCATTGGGAGTGGGGAAGGGATTTTTGAACCAATTGACATGCTTGAGGGGTAAGAAGTATTTTTATTCAATGGTGTATTGTTGTGTTATATTCGAAGATGTAAATGATGGCTTATGATGAAGACTATGCCAGGGGGTGTTTCAATATTCATGGCCTCCATGATAGCCTCATTTGTGGGAAAAATAAATTCTTCAAGCATGTCCTCATCAGAAGAAGAAAAAATGAGTCTTTTGAGGCTATATCAGTACTCATGGTAGCATTGGTATGAGGTAGATCAGGTGCTAGAGTTTTTGATCCAGGAATTTGTGATAGATGGATAGTATCAAGGAAGAAAAATTCTCCATGATGAGTGGGAGGAGGAGGAAAAATCGGTTCTTATAGTGGTTTGGGTAGCTTGGATGGGGTTTGATTCCCCTGTGAAAGGAATATCATAGGGAGGTGTTCCTCATCACTACTCTATGTAGAGGTATGATCTTCCTCCACTACTATTGATAAAACCACACCCGTGGGAGTGAGGTTGTCCACGAGAAAAATTTGTTTTGCTATGAGGATGAGGAAGGTAGCTCTTAGTGGGAATTGAAAGGTATGGTGGGACATTAGCTTAAATTGTCAACATGGGCAAGTAGCATGACCTTGTCTCAAGGGGCGAGGTGGGATTTTGATTGGTGGTGGAGAGATGCTCCTAACACTAATAGGGGTATCATTTATTTTCATGAGTTTTGGTGTCTCCTCCTCCAAGGGTTGAGTAAGGTGAATAGTTTCCAATGCATTCTGCAACTAAGGGAGGTTGGGAAAATGGCATGTATAGTGCCCATGTTGAGAAAAAATAGAAAACACCTTGTTGGTGCGTAAGGATTTGGACTTAGGGTCTAAGGGTTTGAGGTGGCCCTAGTCTCAGATTAGGAGGCATGTGTGACACTAATGGGTGTATTGAGAAAGTTTCCAAGCTTGGGTAAGGTAGGGCACATATTCATTTCATGACCTTCCTACCCACACAAAGTGCATGGGTGTGTGAATCACATGGTGGGAGTATCATGCATGATGGATGTTTTAAGCATTTGTTGGGTAGCACCCTTAATGTTGGTTTTAGTTGCTCCTAATGAGGATCAAGGAGCATGATTGATCATGGTAGGGTATTTCAACTTGGGATGAGTGGTACCTTTTCTGGTAGGGGTGGTTAGTTTGGGTTGAGTAATTCCCCTAGTTTGCAGTTTGGTGACTGTTGACGGTGGTTGATTCATAGAATTTATGGATTGGTAGGTTGAGTTAGAGTTGTAACTCATTGTATCGACACCATATCATAATTGGTGATAGGTTTTGAAGCCATCTTGAGGAAGGGTGATGTAATGTACCACATATGGGAGTCCTAGTGTGAGTCCTATGAGTGTTAATTGGGCCATGATCAATGTTCCTTTTAATCCTATGGGGGGGTATAAAAATGGTATCCGGAACATAAGTGGCACATAAGGGTTCAATACTTTCTCAATGTCATGAATTGATGGGGTTGTTGATGATGATTTAGTAGGGGTGGAAGACTCTTTATTTATGGTGGAAAGGGTGCACATCATTCCTTCTGGTATGGAAGGGATTTTAGGTGGAAGTCTTGGATATTTCGCTAGGAGTTCAAAATATTTGTAGAACCCTAGGATAATTTCAAAATATGGTGTTGGGTTTGTATCGCTTACTGTACGTAATATGTTTTTGGGATTGGAAGATGCATGGGTGTTGTAGTAGCTAAGTTGGCCAAGAGTGACCACCTTCCCATTGGATGGGAACATCATGATACAAAATACTGAGGAGGCATCTACCTTCATGGCATACATATAACTAATCCCAAAGAGGATGTTGTAGTCGATGACTTCAACATCAGTAATCACCATTCCCCCCCTAGACGGATGGGGAAATTTTGGTACAATATCTATGCTTGGGATGATATGCCATCATATCCATGGAGAGTGATAGAGGACGGTTCTAAATCAAGGGAGCCCAATATTTTCCATACAATGGAAGACATGACACAAGTGGTTGCACCTTCATCGACGATGCATCGATGGATGAAGATGTTTTTTACTGTGATAGACACTTGAAAAGAAAACGATGAGGGTATTCATGGTTCACCCTTATCAAGATCAAAGGTCATCATTTTTGAGTCAGAAGGTTTGATAGCGCCTAGGGAATTAAAACATTTTTTCATTGAGAATGGCATGATTGAAGCACTTCTAAGATTGACATGGTGGCTGGTATTGTTACAAATCATCGACAATGTTGGATTTATTAGAAGCATTCATGTGGGGATTATGAGGGGTACACCTTAATGGTTCTTTAGCGTGAGTTTCTAGGTTGACTGATTCCAAGTTCATATATATGTTTTGGAATGATCCATCACCTGGGAGGAGAGGATTTGGTTGTTGGGTAACCACCCCCTAATTGGAAAAGGGTTGTTGAAGAACAACTTGTTGGGGTTGTAGTGCAGGAGGCACTTAAGGGGGGTTTGCAGGTGTCTGCTTCTTGGCTTCCAACATTTACTGACAATATGGGATGATTAGACAATGGTGAATGTAATGACCATACTCACCACATATCAAGCAAGGGTATTTTTTCCACAAATATACGCTCTTGCCTTTGTTGGGGGGGTTTCCCCTTTGTGGGGGTTAGTTCCCTTAGTTTTGGATATGTTGGGGGGCTTGGTTTCCCCCTTTCCATTTTTTGGGGTTGTCTATTATTTCCCTTCTTCTTCCCTTGATTATGAGGATTCAGGGGATTGGAGATATTTAGTTGGTCAAATTGTTGAGCTTATTATTGCATAGAGATTTGAACAAAGTTAACTCCCATATGAGGAATGGGTGCCACATTGAGAGGGAATGGGTGTGGTTAATAGGGATTATATCTTGGGGGTGGGATATATAATACTTATGTTGCATATGATGTGTATGTTAGTGTAAGTGGTACCATTTGCGGTTGGGGAACCGATGGTACTTGGCTTGTACTTGGGAACACAGGATTGTATGGTCCATACTAAGGTTGTACAAATGAAGGATTTAGTGCAGTATTAGTGGGAGCTGACACAACAGGGACAAGAGGATATTGGGCCTCCATGGGCGGTGGTGCTAGATTTGTTTGTGGGGGACTTTACCTCAGGAGGAAATGGACCCAATAATCCCATCCGTGGAAATGTGACATTCCTGAAACATGAGGATATAAATACTGATGTTGAGGGATATCTGGTAATACAATGTAGAGATACCCTAAATGGACATATATGAGGTCAAAGTGTTGGGATTTGATAATTACTTCTTCATCGCTTTGTGGCATTTTGGTAACCACATCCTTTGTGATAGCTGGTTGGAGTGATTTGAGGAACCAATCCAAAAGGAAGGGAGGTTGAATGCCAATTTTGCACAAGGTGTGACAATGATGCCATTCATGGATATGGTCCACTATATGAATTGTTGTTGTATGTAGAAAATCTGCAAGAATTTCGAGGCCTAGATTATGCCTTATTGGAAACTAAAAATAGGATATAAAGGACATGGAACTGGTATCAAATGTGGTATGAGAGGATCTTTTCAAATTTACATACCATTTCCTAGATGTATTGGTTAGGCTTCTTTGGGAGAGACTAAAGCATACTGAATCTTCCACTATGTCGTTGGATGAGCACCATAGGTGGAAAGACATAAAGTGGTTGGCAGGATCATCTCCCTGCTACCCTTCAAATTTAGGGATATTTGAAGGTATCTTTTCCGGCATATCTGGCCAACATATCTGGCCAATTGGCGTCATGATATATGGGATCATTTACTAGTTTTTCTAGGTCAGGGAAGTTCAGACTTGCGATGAATGGTAATTTTGGATTGTGGACCACCATGTTATTATGAATGTTGTTTCCTCAAGGGGGATACCTTGGAATATGTGGCAATGATATTTGTATTCTAGGGGAATATGAATATGTAGTGTGGATTCCTCCCGATGGGGGAGAACAAGGTGGGGTGCTCTCATGTGGGGGAGTAAACAATGTTGAACCTCTTCCTCGAGAAGAGGAGGGGAAAGGGTCAAAACTATATTTAAGTGGAGAGAGTGAATAAAGAAAAGTGTATCCTCACCTATAATACCCAATCAATGTGGCCTCAGAGTGGCCCCGACCTAGTGATATCCCTTGTGTTACATTGGGATATAAAGGAAAAACACCCCTTGAGAGAGGGGAGAGGCCTTGAATTCTGCAGGACTGCCATAGGGGGGTTTTTATTCCTCAATGGTGGAAGTATAGTTGTCAAGTGAGAGTGATGGGTGTGCAATAAAAATAGTATAGACAAATGCACAAATTATTCCAACCACAACATATGTAATATGGTGCAAAATTTGGATGACATGTGCAAATATGGATTAGTGTGTTTGTGTCCACATGTTGGTTCTTTTAAAATTATGATTTTAATGATATTTTATTTAGAAAATAGAAATGAGTGTAAATTCCTTAAAAATACCTAGTGTCCTTCCTCTCAGTTGTAACTAGCCTCCTAAAAAAACAATTGATGGTGATAGTGGAATCCACACACCAATTGAATAATGGATGTAACAAGAGACAACTATACTGGCGATGGGACCAATGCTCTAATTAATAAGAATTGGAAACAACCCCCAATGACAATAGCTAACTTCATGAACCATTTTCACTCCAAGTGTTCCTTGGTGGTATCCTAAGTTTGGCCACTATGGTTACCTTACATCAAGTGTGGATCAATAGTTAGGCCTGAAAGGTATATTGTAGTCTCCCTAACAACAAGGTGAGTTCCTCGTATGGGAGAATAAGGAAACTATACCATGTATTTTACCTCCTTGGGTATCGATACACGTTTCTAATATGAGATCTCTTTGAACACTTTCTTATAGTAGGATTTAAAAGTGCCCTAAAAGAAAACAATGCTAAGTTTAAAAAATATGCCTAATGAAATTAAATTGTTGGGCGTTGTTTGGATTCCTAACCCAATGAATCTACTAAGCTAAAATGTTGCGTTGTGACCTCCCGTGGAGGATTCAGTTGGTAATAATTTTATAATGGTTGCTTCTTAAGTATTTTTTTGTGAGTTAAATGAGTGTAAGGGTTGTATTTCACACTCTCCTTCCTTTCTAATTCACTAAAATTGTGAATAGCATACTTGGATGGAAAGAGTTTAAGGTCCCTTAGTGTGTGCTAGTGGGAATACACATATGATGAAAGCAAATAATATTCTTGCAATTAAGTGAAGTGCTAAAAAAATGATGGAAATTGTAAGTTGATCTCTAAACAAACTAGTGGTTCTTGCAAAAATAAATGCTAACTGTGCATAGGAGGTATTTCATTCTTCACTCCCTGTTCTGATTCACATAAATAATGAATAGAATACTTCAAAAGGGAAGGGGCTTTAGGTCCCTGTTTGTGTGCATAAAGTGGATGCTACACTACTTTAAATTAATGATGCTAAAGCACAAGAAAAATACATATGATGTCCCAAATACTAGTGACAATAATGAGGTCCTTGGGGAGCCTCAAATTTGGTTACCTAAGTTGATTTTGAGGGGAATGACCCCTTTAATCCCTAATATTAGTCTTGGTGGGATCATTACTAAAACAAAACGTAACCATGGTAAACTAATTAATTCCTAGTTCAGTAGTGAGTAGCTAGTGGTTTGTATATTGTTGTGCAAACATATAAAAAGGAAATGAATGAGAAATGAGTGAATGCAATTTATAGTCGCACTATAGTGTGGAAAAAACATTCACTTGTCCATTGTCATGTGGGATCGATGTTTACACACTTCAGTTGACAGGGGTTCACTCACTGTCGACACCATTCAACGCAATCTCCCTAAACACTGGCTCGGATAGGTTTCACCCTATCCAACAACACCTATGAAGAAGATGCACTCTCACCCAAGATGTTTGAGGGAGAGATGTGAGAACAACATTTCTGTATAAAGGAAGAGTACTTGTGCACTTAATACTACTTTGTCGTGATGCAATCCATGGATACATGAGTTTCTAACTTATGATTTAGTAAATCTACTTATCACCATTCGTAGCAGGTTCCAATATCACAACAATCATGATTGAAATTAACTTAATGAATACATCGACACACATGAAATCATTAAACACATAAAGACTTCACATCATTCAAACATGGAAAATATCATAGATCACATCAACATAGATTAAACATAAAAAATAAAATATTTTCTACATCAACATCCTTCTCATACTAACTTCAAAATATCACAACAAATCCTTGGTCGAAAGCCTCAGACCAAAACTACATATATCCACAAATCGCATACAAGCATAATACTCAGAATAGAAACGAATCTTCAATGCTTACATCCCAAATATAAAATATGATATATCCTTCGACTCTTAGATGTATAATTTTCTAACTCTAATCCTAATTCTATTTATAGGCTTGCACCTTTACAAAATGGTCCACATAAACCAAGACTTCTAACTACTTGCGACCAAACGGACCACACTTGTTACTAACTTTCTCTTACGTAATCCTCTTTGCCACTTGTCACTATTTTATTTGTCACACTCTGTGCAATTGATTCCCTTTCTAACATCCCCGTAACACAAAATTTTGGCTCATCCTCGAGAAATACCAGTTGGATATAGTGGGTGCATTCAGTTTGTCCTAGAAGTTGTCATGTTCTGTTTGCATTTGTTCAACCTCTTCTTTGACCTTTGCGCTCATCGTTGCACATTCCTTGACCTATTGCTCTGTTGGTTTCTCTTCAGATATTTGCAACACTTTATTCTATGCCTCTTGGGTGGTTTCCAGTTTCTCCATATCCTTAAGTGCCAGCTACTTTGCATCTTCCTAGAATTGATCTAACTATAAAGTCCTTCGCTAATGTCTTTCTCGTGCATTGGTGACTCATTGATGCAGTGATTTTAACTCAGCCTCCTTGGTCACTTGCACAATTGGGGTCAGCATTCTTAGTGATCCATGCATCACTGTCAGCTATTCCTCTGCCTCATTGATCCGCACACCTAATTGTTGCACCTAGTCATCTTGAGCTAATCACATCCAAACCTGTGTCGTTTCTTCAGCATTGGAGTTTGTTGCTTTCTACAACTCTTCTAATTGTGTTGTAACCTCCTTTATCCTAATTCTACGCTTAGCTACCTACTTTGGTGGTGTACTTGGTACCGTGCTCACTTTCAACTCCTCATTCTCCCTGTTTAAGTAGATGACTAGGCATCCTAGTTGCATCAAACATTTCTAGTGTGACATCTGGGATTTCTTCACGGGAAAAGAATATTTCCTTTTACAACCATTTTTTATCATCAAAAGCCTTTGTTTTTTCAAATACTTCTTCCTCTCACACCTTATTTATTCAATATATCTCTGCTTCTAATTGTGCTAGATTCTCTCACGACTTGACTAGTTGATCTTTTACCACTTCCTCATGGTACGTAATTTCTTGACCTATTTCCTTCTGTAGTTGTGCTACCATTTGCATTGGTAGCTCATTAACCTCGAGGCTAATCAAGTGAAATTGCTGCATAGTTGCATCAACATCCTCACTTCCTGTAGTGAGTTCCTGCAGTGAAATGTATACAAGCTGCACTCGCTTACCGATACTTATCTCAGCTACTCTTCATAATACATCAATCTACAATATCTTTTCTAGAATGGTATTTTTTAGGGAGTGCAACAACCCTATTACTTGATGAAAGTAATCCATGGAATTCTTATTCATCTGTGCTTGACTTTCATTGGTCACGATAGTAATCATGAGTAATATCTAGCTTACCTGCTCATCTGCCATCTTTGGTGTACTACTTTCTTCTCCCTATTCGAATATTTTATTTGTCCTCCCTTCTTCAAATCGCCTCTCGAGCTTTGAATCTATTGGAGTCACAGATGACTTTTCCTGTGACTCCTCCTCGGAGTCCTTCACTTGTGCTTTCTCTTGCTCAGATGAAATAATGAGTGGTAATTCGGTTTATATATTTGACAGCTCATCAATACTGATTCAAACCTTCCATTTTGTCGGTCATTCATCAATAATTACATTTAGTTCTTCATCTGTTAGCTTGTATGTTGTCATCAACAATTGGTGACCCACATCATTCCTTTCCTGGATATGTATGGCATGTGGGCCGATTGCGAATCTCTCCACTCTTCTATATCTGGTTATTTCCTTATCTGTAAGGTGAGGGACCTTTCTTGTTGCATCCCAAAGTCCATCATAGTACAGGTAAAACTGTACATTACAATCTATCTACCTTGTCTTCTCGTCGAGCCACCATAAGTTTTGATATCTAGCTCCTCCACATGTTTGGACTGCATCGACATCCATCCCTTGATAGAACTTGGGTTCCATCCAACCCACAAATGCCATTAATATCAGAAGCCATGAATAAGTAAATGTCCTTCTTTCTTCCTACACCCAAATGGCATCTTATGTCAGTTTGTTCAACAAAACTAAGGACCAGTTCATCTGAACCCCCTTTGCACGCTGCTCCACGCATGCAATAACGCCCAACGTGCATTGTTTCGGTCTTTTTTTCTGCACTATTTTTACGGCCAACAACTTTGCTGTGAATCGAACTGACTTGTCATTGATATTCTTAATGACATATTCTCTCTTGTCCTAGATGACGTCATATTTATTATTTAACTTAGCGACCAACCTTTTGTCATTGTATTTTCCCCTGAAACACTACGATGGATTGACACTTGAATTTGGTAGTCTAGTGATATGGGAAATGAGGTCGACTATGAGGGGTACTTTCGTATCCAACCAGAGATATCCTCCATGGAAGCATGAAAATAAATTCTTCACACATTCATTAACCTCTGCTGAATGACCAAAATGTGGAATATGACTAATTTCCAATAGTCCCAACCGTTGTAAAACCTTATCCCATTGTCTTGGTTCCCGAGTGACAGGTCCAGTGGCTCCATGTTCTTGAGGTATATATGGCTTCTCAGTGCATTCTGGAGACCCCATAATTTCATGGTCACTATACACCAACTTCTATAGATGTGGAACAATATTCATAGTAACATGTACCCCCTTTGGTGTCGTCGGCATCTTAATTTTGTATCGTTGATTCTTTGTGAGACGAATTGGTGGTGTGCCTTCCTTTTGTGGTGGAACATAGACCAAATTTTGTATAGCTTTCAATCCTTTCCTTGTTGTTGATTCGTCTCCTCCTGTCGTTGATGGGTCAGGTTCAACTTCATCTTCTGTGGCCCTGGTTGCACTACGAGTCGACTTGATCCTTCGTTATGGAGACTTTGGGAGATTTTCACCCCTCTTCTTATTTGGAATATGTGTTAATACATCTTGGATTTCTGGCCTCTCTCCTACAATAGGTACACTTGGCACTGGTGATCACTATGTACTACCACTCAAAATGATTTGGGCCATAGCTTCTAATACACTCTCACTCTTCACTACTCACCTACACTTTCCTTTTCTCAAACCCACTCTCACATGGCATCACAATGGTTCAATCCTGTGCCCTTAGTCGAATATTATAGCCTTTGTTTCTCTCGTGCGAAGTATTTCAATCATCATAGATAGATCCTTCGAAGATGGACCAAATATTTCATCAATTCCTTAAATCCAATGTTCTAATTCCTCCATAAATGTGTGTCTCGTCCACTTGCATAGTCACTTGTCGGTTTTAATTGCTACATTTATTTCCTAATTTTACGGTATCACCCTTTTTCTGATATCGTAGATCTCCATTCTTGCTATGGTTTGTGCCTATTTTCTTCTCTATCGATCCTTTTTGTTGCAATTCCATACTCCTTAGTTTTTCTTTTCATCTTTTTTTTTGCTGCACTACCTCTCAATCATGGTGCCACACCTAGATATCCTGATAGGGATTTAACCAGCTTCCATTCACTAGCTTCAGTAGAAATTCACTATCTAACTGCTATAATGGCACCACACCTCCATTGTTGATGAAATGAATCATGCAAGGTATTAACCAATTCATTTGCGGCTTAGCTAACTGCTTCGTGAGCTTGTTGTCTTATAGGAGAACCATATCTCCATGCTAGAAGAACTTTTCTTTGACATGGCGTTCATGTCATTCCTTATGTTGATCCTTTTCCACTTATTAATGAAATCTTGCGATGAATCAATCCTCCTCAAGCTATAACAACTTCATCACTTGTTCTTCAATCGCTCCTTCATCACTTATGCTAGTCACTGCCACTATGTATAGGTTGGGAACAATGTATTCCATTAACATGACTAATTCTTGTCCATAAACCAACTTAAATGGAATTTGTCATGTTAATCTCTTACATGTTGTTCTATAGGCCCATAAAATTGCATGGATTTTCAAATCCCAATCATCGTGATTAGTGTTGCATACCTTGGTTAGCGCATTCTCCAATACATTGTTGAATGCTTCGACTGTGCCATTTTCTTACGGGTTGTATGGAATTCCTTTGTCATGGTACTAATTGTGTGATTGATAAAGTGACTTCCTTGATTTCTCATCGGTATCTTGGGAAAACCAAACCGAGTAGCTACATTGTCGAATAAGAACCTAGATTCTATCATAGTTGTACAATCCATCACTAGCGCTACTTCCACACATCAAGTCAATTAGTCTGTCATAGTGATAATGTATTGCACAACCATCTGTTTCCTTGGCAGATTGATGGGTCCCACAAAATCCACTTCACACTTATTAAATGGTTGTAGTGTGACTTGAGGTGCTAATGGCATCACATCCCATCATGATGGCTTCCCCATATTTTGATAGACGTCACAGCTTTTCGTATATTCTATGGAATCATTGTGCATTTTCGACCATCATAAACCAACTTGGAGTAACTTCCTAGCAGTTTCCCTACCTCCATAATGTCCTCCTACAATTTCGTCATGCGCTTCAGGCAATATTGTCTCATACTCATGCAGTAGAGCATATCGACGTATAATTTCATCCAACCCCATTTTATAGAGTTGTCTGGTGATTAGCTCAAAATTTGTAGCTCGTACGACCAGTTGCTTCTTCTGACTAGTGGTGAAGTCCTTCGATGCTTTCCTTATCGATAAGAATTGGATAGTTTGTTCATAATGGTCATCTACCATTTCGATCTTAAAGAACTACACATCAGGTAGTCCATCCTCGTTGCTTCTTGATTCCTCGCCTATCTCAATCCTTGACAAATGATCAGGTCTAGAATTCAATTATCTTGGATTCACGATGATCTCAAATTAAAATTCTTGTAAGAGTATAAACCATCAAAAAATATTCCTCCTGAACAAAGGCTTGTTGACCAGGTATTTCAGTGTTGAATGATCTGTAAACATTTTGAAGTGTCTTCCCAACAGGTAGTGGTGGAATTTTTGCAGTGCATAAACCATCGCCAATCTTTTCCACTCAGTTTTTGTGTAGTTCCTTTCCATAGTAGACAACTTCCAACTTGCAAAGGCAATTAGGTCATCAATCACTCCTTCTCTTGGCTGCACCAAAATTACTTCTAATGCGACTTATGATGCATCGATGTGGATGTGAAACTCCTTCATGTAGTCTGGAAATACTAATAACATTGTTGTAACCATATTTTGTTTGAGATTATCAATACTTCCCTGACACTCTCGCTCCATTCAAATTTTGCATCCTTCTTCAACATTTTTTCCATTGGCACTATGATTGTTGCGTATTCCCTTGTGAAATTTTGGTACTACCCTATATGGCCCAACGTCGCCTTGAGTTGTTTTACTGTCACTAGTGGAGGTATATTGATAATTTTCATGATCTTGGCAGGATTTACCAACATACCTTCCTTGCAGACGATGTGTCCCAACAAAATATCAAACATAGCACAAAATATACACTTCTTTAGATTCAGTGAGATCTGATGTTGTCGACATCTTTCCAACATTAGTCGTTGGCTTGCGATGTGGTATTTTACCAACCCATAGATGGTCCAATCATCCATTTATAATTCTAGGAACTTATGAATGAAGTATTGGAATGAAACTACTACTATTCTTGAGAATATCGTAGGTGCATTTTTTAGGCCAAATGACATCACTGTGTATTGAAAACACCCCCATTATTTTATGAAAGTTTTCTTTTTCCTGTCTTTGTTCACAATTTTTATCTGGTGGTAGCCTGAAAATCCATCTTTGCATGAGTATATTTCTTGTCCTTCAGCTCCCTCTAGTACTTCGTCAACGAATGGTGTTGGGAACAGATCATGAAGACTTGCATCGTTCAACTTCCTTAAGTTGACACAGATACAAATTCCCCCCGTATTCTTGTCTTGAACCACCATTGGGATGATTCATTCCGACTCTTCCATAGGTTCAATGATTCTATCCTCCATCATCCCATTTATCTTGGCCTTGACATGTTCCTTGTATCGCAGGTGCAATTTATAACGACTTTTCTTTACTGGTTTCACATCCAGCTTTAAAGGGATTTTCATTTCTCCCAAGGTTCCCAAATTTCCTCTCATCTCAGTGAATTTAGTCGAAAACAAATCCTGGAACTCATGTAGTAGATCAGTGATATTCTCCATAGTCACCTCATCCCAGTAATCTCCTACATTGGTGAACTTTGGTTCTCTATCATCCCAATATTGACCTTCCTTATCTTAAGTGGTTGTTGGACTTTATCAGCTGGTATTTTTGGTGCTACAATATTCTGACTTCCTTCAGATTTTGCAATCTTGATATTCCTTGGATCATCCTCGTTTTCAGGATCTCCTATCACATTGTGACATTCTGTCATCAACTTTGTTACTAGCATCTCCGACGATCCTGTTGGGAATGCTACTGGAACATTTTCCAATACTACATTTTGGATGTATTGAAGAGCACTATGTATCATAGGATCAATATTCGCAAAGTTGAAAGTATGACTGAAGTAGACGGTTAAGTTTTCCCATGTTGTAATATCCCTTTATAGTTGAGTCAATATGTACCATCTTCGTGGAATTTCGTCCAACGTATGGATAAATGCATGTACCCATTTGTCTTTCAACTTTGATACCCATGCATTTTGACATGTGACTAGATTATTATTGGGCTCATTCCTTCCCTCGTACTTCTTCCCTTGGTATTTCTATGTTTCCTCAAATCAAACTTCCAGCATTCTGTGACAAAGTATATTCTCTTAATTGAAGCAATTAAGACTAGAAAATACAATTAGAATATGAATGATATAATAAATATCCAATAGATAATAATTACCTTTCAGCTTCCTCAATCTACCTTTCCCCTTCAGTTTCTCCCCTTCAAATTTGTTATTGGAGTCCGGATCACAAATGCGACATAAATTGAGCTTTGACGCTAAAATAGGAAGATATTCACTAACATACAACATGTTTTGGTAATACCGTATATCCTTCCATCATAGAACCCTCAGCATGTGCTCGTTGTCTCACCAAACCTTTCATAAATTTCAAGTGCCTCTCAACCATCCACATGGACCTTGAGTGCATAGGTCCACACAACTCAATCTCCTCAACTTGGTGTATGAGGTAGTGTTCTTGTGCATTGAAAAAAGCCGATGGTATATGCTTCTGCATTTCACACATGAGACGAGGAATTTATCTCCTCCAATAATTTATATCTTCTTTATGGATTTCTTTAGATGTCAACCACCTACAAGTGACGCAAACCAATAACAATATTTAACAAAAATAAACATTAAATTACAATATATGCTGAAATAGTGCACAAAAAAAAATACAAATTATACAGAGAATTAAAGAAACACTAAGCACATGCAAGTAATCGCTAGTTACCTCATGTATTTGCCAAGATTATATATAACTTGTTTGACATTGTTGTCGAAGTTGTCCAAGAGAGAGAGAGAGGTATAACATACTGTATCAATATACAAACCACACCATTTATTAAACAAAGAGTATACAAACAAGAAAAAAAAATATACGCAATAAATTGATAAAAAAAATTATATGGACATAACAATAATAATTACCTTGATGAAGACATGCCAATCATGTGTTTTGACCCCCGCAAAATCACCTTTTTTGGTTATGATATTCTTCAATTTCGCACAAAATCCAGTGGGAAATTTAATTTTCCGCATTACTTCTTTGACAACATTTCTTTGTTGCTCTGTAAACATCCATGGAATTGAGTTTATATTAACTTGTTCTCCGTTGGTATGAAATTGGATGACGTCTTTCATTGCATGGTTACTTTCTTGAATGTCTTTGCAAGCTTTCACAACTTTATCTTTATCCCTCCTTAGCTCTAGTAGTCACCATAAGGTTTCAGCAACATTCTTTCCAATATGCATTGTATCAAACAAATGAGAAATTTGTAGGTGCTCATAGTAGGGAAACCTGCTGAAATGAATAGGATAACTTTTCATTCCTCGTGGAATCCCATTAATTCCTTCATGATCATGATGGACATCATGAATATTAGTTTATAAATAAGTTACATCATAAATCAAATATGGCCACTATAGTAAACAACTCACAATAAAAATTAAAATACATAACAATTCATATATGATGATCCATACGTACCATGATGACAATTTCTATTGTATTGCATCTTCCAAAGATGAGGTGTCATTCTCCGTGGTTTTAATGCAGTCTCATGCTTCCCATTGAAAATATTTTTTTCAGTTGTTCTATACCTATGATTCTTAGAGAGAAAATTCCTATACTCATCAAACACCTCCATTCTTAAGTTTTTTAAACGACGAGATTTTATCTTAGGACCACAAACTAGACATGCAAATTTACCCTTTGTCTAAAGACCTACAATATTTAGATATGGAATATCTATGTCAAATATATTCATATATAAACTATTCTAACTACTCCATATCATTACATGCAATTAAAGTGGAACTCAAAATTACAAACCACAAAATGAAGTTAACCCAGGGGCATCATGTATTGTCCATACAACCATTGTATGGAATTGAAATTTCATTTATCGTATTGGTCTAGATACGTCATACATAGTTATGCCATTCCATAACTTCAGTAGCTCATCTATAAGAGGTTCGATGTATACATTCATATCTTTGACTTGGAACTTACCTGATTGATTTGAAGTACATATAAAATATATCATTATGAGAACCATTAAGATATATAAACCATGCACAAGAGTAAAATAATAGATATATATATGGAATTTAGAAACATAATACGACAAATGAGATTCCACAACTACATTATAAATAAAACAGTTTTCGAGAAAAAAACATGGAATAATCATCGACAACATTATGTGCTCCCTCTTTATTGACAACCATGGAGGAATGTTATTGTTGATAACAAAAATAGGCCACACCGTGTAAATGGATTTCATCTATGCAAATGGATTAACACCATCTGCTGCCAAAGAAATCCTACGATTACATGGTTCTTCTTTAAAGTGAGGCCACTTTTCCTCGATATCTCTAAAAGCAAAACCATCTGCAGGCATTCGGATAACATCATCTTGACTTCTGTTCCTGGCATGGTAATCCATAAATTGCACTATGTTTTTGTACCTGAACAGTCATTGCAAATGTGGAATGATGGGAATATAACGAAGAACCTTCTAAGGCACCTTTTTTGTTACTTTATTTGTACGATATCTACTTACATGACATTTTGGACATTCTATTGCAAATTCATGATGATTATAATATATAACATGGTCATCGGGTCATGCATTAATTACTTCATAATGCATTCCAATCTCTTTCATGATGGAAGATAAACCTCGATATGTGTGAGGTAAAATATTTGATGGTGGTAACAAAAATTCAGCTATCAAGCTATAAAAAATAAAAAAAAAATTGTTAATGTAATAAATAAATAATATTAATGAAACACACTTCATCCATACGATGATTAATAATGATTTAACAATACAATTATTAAAGGAATACAGATAAACTTTATCACGATCCTATATATGTGATGGATTATTTTACATACCTTAGCATCTGTGTGATTGCAATGTTTGAAAGACCATTCATAACCTTCAAGTTCATTATCAACAATATAGTAGAGATAAGATTTGTTTTGGAGCCTTCATAAAGGGGTTCATATGCCTTATCGAGAAGAGGTATATTGTGAACATCATCAAATTCCGACATCATTTTCATTATCAACATCATCGTCATCATCCATTCTAACATTAAATGAATCATGGATCAATGTATTTGTACCATTATCGGTATGATCATCTTGTTCAATATTATCATTCACTTGTTCTCCATTAAACATACACGCTCCATGATCCTGATCCTGAACTTGTTCTGAAAGCACTTCCTTTGGATGATATGTTGTAGGGTGTCTTTCCTTTAATATAAATACATGGAAACATCAATAGATATACATTAATATATGAAAAATAAAAATAATACATACAATTACCAAAAAAAAAAGAATATAATAAACTTTATAATGCTAAACCTACAAATGGACGATATCCATTCCCCCCCCTCAGCGTGTCCATGTTCCCTGCAATGTTTTGTGGCTGTTGAGATCAATATTATTCTCCTCTTAAATCCCCTGCATTGAGTACACAGAAAATAACATTTGCCATCACCCCTTCATTTCGCTACATCCCATAGTCTAGCAAGCAATTGTCGGTTGTCTTCATTTGGATCCGGAATATTTCCATTTGACATTTTGTCACAAACTTTGTTAATGAATATAACCGGTTGTATTAAAAAATCAAGTTCCACGCATCAACATTTTGTCAAACGGAGAGAAGTCAAAGAATAAAAAATTCCCAGCAAACTGTCTATCGATGAAAAAAAAAATTCCCACAACCGCCCGTTGAAGAATAAAACAATTCTTGAAAACGTCCATTGAGGAACAAATAATTTTTGCAAATCATCCGTCGAGGAACAAATAATTTCACAAATCGCCCGTCGCTTCTACAACAGACATTTTGAAATGTTTAAAACAATTTATATTTATACTGGCCATGTGTCGGATATTCGACACCTTGAACATAGTTACCATTGAAAATATGGGACCATAAATTTAAAATCATGTAAACCTTACATTTAAAAAAAAAAAAAACCTACATATCCCATCGGATCTCCGACGCTAAGGGATCGAATATCCGACACTATTGGGTCCACATACTATCGGATATTTGACACCATACCACCGGAGATCCGACGCTTAAGGGTCGTATATGCGACACTCTAGGGGTCGGATATGTGACGCCTGATGTGTTGGATACTCGACGACGCTATAAATATTTTTTGATCTCCATTCTTTTCGGTGATTGTTGTCTGACACATCCATACGAAATGTTGGATGATGTCGTATTTTGGGTTCAAATCCTGTTGTGAGCTGATCAACTTGGACCATCAAACAAGATTCCAAAATGGGCTATAATGACACTTGAAAGTGTCCATCTAAATGAAGTTGGAATATAGGAATAAGAAATTCAACAAGACAAGATGATGGAGGAGAAACATATAACTTGAGTGATGACATGGATGTCTCATTTGATTGTGAATTGAATTTATCTGCTAACTTTGAACCAACTTTCTTTATATAATATCTTAAATGTGATGAATGGAAATAGTCTATGAAAACTGAATATGATTTGCTGATAAAGAGTGGAACCTGGAAGCTGGTTGACCCTCCAGTTGGAATCAAACTTGTTGGTTGCAAGTGGGTATACAAGAACAAATACAAATTAGATGGCTCACTTGACAAATTCAAAGAAAGGCTTGTGGTGAAAGGATATACACAAAACGAAGGAATTTACTATGAAGAAACATTCTCTCCCACAACAAAATGGGGTACCATCCGCACTTTTCTCTCTATGGCAACAAAAAATGGGTGGAAAGTCCATCAAATGGATGCAAAAACTGCTTTCTTGAATGGAGACTTGAAATAAAATGTTCTCATGTCTCAACCAGACAGATTTATTGTGGATGGACAAGAAAACAAGGTATGCAAGATTGTCAAATCCTTGTATGGCCTAAAAGAAGCACCACAAGCATGGTATGAAAAGTTAATCGAGCATCTTTTAAATATAAATTTCAAGCATTATAATATTGATGATGCAACATTGTTTGTGAATAAAGTTGGAAGATCTATTGTATTTCTTATAGTGTATGTAGACGACCTCTTGATGGTAGGGAACAATGAAGATTATATAGCAACCATAAATAAATATTTGAAGAAATTTTTTGAAATGATTGATTTGGGACATCTTCATTGTTACTTTGGAATTGAAGTGACTCAAAATACTAAGTACATATTCATATATCAGAAAAAGTATGTTGGAGAATTGTTAAACAGATTTTGCATGACAGAATGCAACCCTATCTCAATTCTAATGGAACCAAATTTGAAGCTCACATCAAGTGAAGGAAAAGAATTTGAGGATGAAACAAAGTACTGAAAACTTGTAGGAAGCCTTATTTACCTTATCACTACTAGAACATATATTTATTATGTTGTTGGGATTCTTTCCAGATACATGCATAAACCTTGTGAAGGACATTGGTCTGCAACAAAAAGAGTTCTAAGGTAATTTAAGGGGACTCAAGTACACTAAGGTGTAAGACTTAGAACTCATTGGGTACGTTGATTCAGACTTCGATGGCGATAAAGAGGCAGGGGTGTCCACTTTTGGATACACAATGAGTCTTGGATTAGCAACAATTTATTGGAGATCAAGCAAACAATCAGTTCCAACATATTCAACAACATAAGCAGAATATGTGGCAACTACAGAAGCAACAAAGGAGATTGGGTGGCTCAGGAAGATACTTGAATATTTGTAGGAGAAGAAAAAAAACTCCACTCCCTTACTGACTGACAACACTTCATCAATCAAGTTGTCCAAGAACCCCATATTCCATGATCGAACCAATCACATCAAAACAAAGTGTCATTTTATTTGACATCATGTAGAAGACAAGAAAGTTCATCTACGACATTGTTCCACAAATGAGCAAATTGCTGACATATTCACCAAAGAACTAAGATGAGAAAGTTTGAAAGATTTAGAACCATGCTCAGACTCACAAAGACCCTTTCAGATTAAGAGAGGGAATTTTGGAAACCTATTCCTTGAATTATGGTTCCATAGTTAATGTAAATATTGTATATAGAATATGAACATGAAGAGTCACGTAGGAAACCAAAAGGGTTCGTTGGAAGGTGAAACTCAACCACCACATTAATGTATAAATAAGTGTTTTTGGCAATGGAATAAATGAAATGGGTGTTATTCATCTCAACATTAGTACATTTGGAATCAAAATCACAAACATAAAACATACTTGCAACCACCCAAAACTATCCTAGATTTTTTCCTTAAAACCGTGTTAGGTGATTGTATGACATGTAAGGCCCAACAGGTATAAAAAACTCAAAAACTTTGCCAGACATTAGTTTTATGGAAAGGTACAGAATTATTAGAGACATAAAAAAATTCACCTCAAAATGTGTGCCCTAGGACAACCTCATAATTCATGCATGTGCTTTTGTTGTACGAGATGTATGGATTCATATAGTACAACTTCATAGCTAAACAATACAGCACGACCTCCCTGCTGATGAAAATAGTCATCCATACTTCATCATATGAAATTTTGTCTTGGTATTTATGCCCTAACTTTCTTGGGAAGAAGCCAAATCTGTTGTAAACTCACTTTTCTCCTCTCATCCTTCACTCAAAAATTTCTCTTGTAAATTATGTCTTGCACACTACCCTAGGCTCTCTTTTATAATTAGAAAATGACTTTTCACCTTCCCAACCCCTAAATCCAACGACCAAGATCTAATCTTACCTTGACAAGATCAAGGGATTTGATTCATTCCCTCCAAAATAAATCACTTACATTTTAATAAAGTTATCAGTTTATGTCATAAGTGCACTTTATGAAATAAAGTCACTTCATAAAAATAACAAGAATCACATTACAAGGTTAAGTAGCCTAGACAGTGTAAATGCAAGACCATTTCCGCATACAAGACAAAAATATGAGTAGTGCCGCCTAAGCTAGAAAGCGAACAATTAGAGTTCTATACAACCCAAATTTGACCCAACATTCTACATAGATGAAATTTGATGAACACATCTTTGCTTATAGAAGCATATGCTCTTAACCCAAAATTATATGTGGAAAGGATTAAGAGTATTCCTCCCATTGATGATCGTGAGGTAAAGAATAGTTTTCAAGATGAGATTGCAAAGGTGTACAATGAAGAGAGCGGAAAAACTTTGAAGACAAGTTGTATAGTTTGTGTGTATTCATGGTCCTTTCAACAAGCCTGATGCTTGGAGAAAATCACATAGATCTAGGCCATGATGTTCTAATTGGCTGGTGAAGGATGCATAGATCTAGGCCATGATGTTCTAATTGGCTGGTGAAGGATGCAAAGGATGAATATCCAAAGCTTGAATGTATTTCTATTGTTTTTGTATTAGAGGAATTGGTCTGAATATAGATTCATCCACTCTATCAAGAGGAACAAACTTACCTCTAGAAGAGCATAGAAGTCAGTAGATGTGCATAGTGCGCTATGTATTGAGCATAGAAGGAACCCTTAGTATTTGAATGTACCAATAGTATTTTTTTGATCTAGAGGATGATGCATAGATAGATGAGAAGGGGGCATGATGAAGCACAACTTGGATTAGTTGGTGTGGCATTGAACATGACTAGGAATGCAACAACTAGATGCAAAGATTAGTGGGGCATTTCCTTGAGCAATGATGTTGATTTGTCATTTGACATGTTATAAATTTAGTTTGATTTTGTTTTGAATCTAGACTTGTCTCCTTAAATTTTAAGTCCCGTCACATTTAGAAAATATGAACCTTGATGTATAAGGTTGAGAGTTCAAGCTTCACAGTTTTGAGTTTTCATTTCAATATGGTTGTATTTATGATTTTTTCACTTGATGTATATTCTAAATTTATATTTGTAACTGTTATATTCTCAAGACTTAGATAATTTACATGTTCTAGATTTCCAATTTCGTAAATAGTTTGAGAACTCAAAAATACAATTGTGATATTCTTTTGCATATTTATAATTCATGATTTATTATGTTACATTGTTATCAAGTATGTGTTAATATATTAGAATATAAATTTTTAATATTTATGTTCCAATTCATATAATTCTAATTTAAAATTTGAAGTATTTTACGTGGTATCTCATATGTTGAATACCTCGATGTACCCTTTAATGTCCCCTAAAATTTTGGGGGATACTTCTACAGATATTGCTCCCACGTTTCCCCACTCTCATGTCCATGAGTTCTGAAAATTTGGTGGAACATCAGATATATTCACTTGAGCCTCCTAGAACAAAAAAAGAGAACTTGATAACTATAATTTACTAATACGAATAACATCATATAAAATGCTATTACAAATTTAGGCTATAGGGGAAAATACTTAAAGATGCAAGATACGTGAAAATTAAGGTGATGAGAAGGGGGTTAAATAGAAGTGTAAGCTAAGGGGAATTTCTCTCATAAAAGGAAAAGAAAAATATATGAGGCTTTATAACAAAAAATAACGAATGAAAAGAACATATATAAAACACTATTACAAATTTAGGAAAAAGGGAAAATAGATGCAAGGCACATGAAAATAGAGGTGACACGGAGAGAAAGATAAAGTGAAAATGGAGGTAACCAGGGAATGATAAAATAAATTTAGGCTACAAGGAAAAATACTCAATTATGCAAGGTAGATGAAAATGGACGTGATAGGGGAGAATGATATAGTGAAAATGGAGGTGACAAAGGGTATGATAAAGAAAGTGTAGAATCTAAGGGCAATGCCTTCTCATAGAGAGAAAAAAAAGTAAATGAGGCTTCATACAATAAAGAAAATATTAGTAATAATGAAAGGATCACCATAGCTAGAAACAAATGACTAAAGGAGGGATATTAGAGCAACTGGTAAGAAATTAAAAATACTCAAGAATGCAAGCAGACTATGAATGGCTATTTTAAAGCTAGAATTTTCAACATGTCAAAATGATTACATCCTTAAGTAACTGTACATAATATGCATTATGAAAAGGAAATATAAGTGATACGATTTCTTCATTTTTCACATTATAAGAAATTCCATAATATACATTGTATATTCAATTTTTAGCTTGTCATTAATGGTTAGGACATGTAGTCAAGGAGACAATAACCAATAAAGACACATTTGCTTAATTCCCATTGCTACTTTTATTTTCACATAAGGAAATGACACTACAATACAATTATGAGTTCCTTCCAATAACACTAGAAACCACCCCATATGGAGTGGCTTCTAGACAGCCTAGGAACATTTATGATGGCAAGATGGAGGTTGTATAAGAGGCAGTGTACAATGCAATGGATATTTCATCACACCCTCCTAAGAGTGTTCCTGTACAAGGTGACCTAGATCATTAACGTGGCAGTGATGGAGGGAGAGAATGAGGGGACGACTATGTTTCCAGGCTTGTTTTCAGCAGGAACGTCTTAAGCGAATTCTCGCCTCCCAAATGTCAAAACCTATACATAATTTTTACTATATCTGAAGTCAATCTACAACCTAAGCATTGAAATGAGGGCGGTTGTGTAAGAGGGATCGTATTGGTGAGAGAAAGACATCAGGTCCAAAGCTAGAGGGGACACTTTAGTCATAGACAAAACATAGGGGCAGGAGGTGCCGAAATAACTAGGCAATTAGCCTCTATGACATATATGTTGTTGGACATTATAAACTATATCCATGACTTAGAGGGTGGTACTCAGATTAGGTTGCATGAGATGGAACATAAGGTCCAAATGGTGATAGAGTGGTGCGCTAACATTGCCAAACTTTTCAACCTTCCTTATTTGTTGCTCATGGTGGTCAGTGATCCTGATGAGGGGAACCCAAACCTAATGATGGTGAGGTGGGAAACGCCCTCTCTAGTTGTGGTTAACCTGAGAACTGAGGAACATGGCGTCAAAGTGGAAGAGGAGCACACGGTGGGTACCAAGGATGTGATGGATGTCACATTAGAGAAAATTTGGGTCTTAAATGGGCGTTATAAGAAAACAATCCATCTCGTAAGAAAACATACTTTCTCATAAAAAAAATCCATTGAATTCAATAACCAATAGAACTTCAAGAAAAGATTCAACCACAATGGTTGCAGTAGCGACAACACTTGGGACCTGATTCTGCAAAGAATTCTCGGTATCAAAATCCCCCTTGCATTTCTTTGGGTTAGGAATGGTATACCTTACTAATTTTTTTAATAGTTTATACTTATAGTAGTCATGTTTATGGCTATAAATATATAAATTATTTGGTCTCAAACTAGTTTTTATTTATGGTTCCCAATAGCTACAATTAGAAGTTCACCTTGAAAAATTATTATTTTTAGTCTACTCATGACTCTATGCGTTAATTTTTATCCCTTGGGGAGGCTCAATGTTGTTTTTGTATGGCTATGTAAATGTGTGAAATAGTAATGTAAGGTCTAAATTACAAAAAAAAGACTAGCACTGGAAACCATAACTATAAAAAAATAGAAAAATGATTATGATCACAAACTCAAGGTCAATTATCCAAGTTGGTTGACTATGTTGTGAGCATCACTTGATGTCGTTGTTGAGTAAGGTGTCATAACCAATGTCTACAAGATTGCACTAGTTAATATCAACAAATGTGAATAAGCGCCCAAGAGTTTCACCATAGGGTTTTCTTTAAATTAAATTATGCCGATGGCATATTATCTAAGGCACTAGGTTTCCCAAACCTCTATGTTGAAATTCAAAATTTTGTGATTTCCAAATGAGGTTTGACCCTAGTTCGTGTAGGTTCGGTTCAATTTACGTTCAATACACCCATGCTTGGATTCACTTCCTTTTTGTTGGAATCCATGACTCCGTCTAACCCAATGGTGACTATTGGATATCCAGCTTGTTGTAATAGGACCAACGAAATCTATACCTGCTTGCAACCAACCATGGAAACCTGTGATGGACCACAACAACTTACTACGATGGACCACAACAACCATACCCTCTAGGAATAGCTCATTGCAATTTACCAATGCAAGACATGACATGACACAATGGCTCCCCTAAAAGATATTTTTCCTAGATTTATAAATTATTCTAGAATAATAAACTAGAAATAGCAAGAGTAATATTCTAGAAATAAACTAGAAATAGCAAGAGTAATAATTGGTACATTATGTATTATTTATGGTTGTGTTCATATGAGGACTAAGCTTGTTTCATGATTTTAGGGTAATACTTCTTTTGGTTGGTGGGTCCATCATAAAAATCTATCTTGTGGTTGCAAGTACAGCTTATTTGATCTTGGTGTTCTATGGATATGTGGGATGAAATACAGCTTCTTATAAAGGTAGTTTCATATGATCAATCTAGTTATTGCATATATTTGTAACCTTATTTACATCAATTCCTCATACTCTGCCAACCTCCTCTCACCATGGTATCTTACACTAGGACTTCCTTCCCTAAGAAAACATCTCTTCCATAACCATGAGTTTCCCATATCTCCATGTCTCTTCAACATTCGTGAACCTTCCAACTTAATCTTAATGCTCTATTCACTACTAATATCTTTATGTAACTACTCACTCATTAGCTTGAATTCCTTCATTTAATTCATCCACTATCAATTTGTGATCGCTTCACTCCTTAAAAACCCTAAGTTTGTTGCCTCACCAACACCATCCCCATCAGCCCCAGTGTAATATATTTGCCCAACCAAATGAAAAGGTGTCAATCCTACCTAACCAACAACACATTGATCCAAAGAGGGATTTATTTCAACAATCTCCATTACACTCCCCTTCAAAACTTTTCCTAGGACTTTTAAGAAGACTTACAAAGTTCCATAGGAAACTCTGAATGCACTCTTTTATGAATTTTTCAATTACACATATAATATAATGATCCAATCGATGTAGTGCAATGATATTTGGAGTAGATCAGTTGATTTCCAACTTCTAACTCTTTTCAAAATTTGAGGATTTGTCTATTTGCTTCAGCCACTTATGTATGCTTATTGGTAACGTGCACCATAACACATTATAATATTGAAAGTTCTTCAAGACACATTCTATACACCTCTCTAACTTCCATTCTCATAGCTTCACTTCTTAAGCAATAAATTTCTCATCCTGATTCTCAAACTAGGATTCAATCATGCTCTATAGGAACCATTATCTCATCCTCCAAAGACACTCTTTTGAAGCACAATCCCAATAATGGAACACTTGTTGGTGTAAAATAGAGACAAAGGTTCTGATATTTTGTCCAACAAAGGGTCCCCTTGTACTCTAAAGTGATGGAATGTGCAATCCCCATAAGGATAAGGTCACACTCGAAGCAATGCCAAGAGTTAAGGATAAAGAGGGTGTTTGCATAACAATAAAACATAATCACATGTTATCAAAAGTTGGTACAATTCTTCAATCTCTCAAAATCCGTAGTTAGGGAAAACCAATAAAACCCTAAACACCACCAAATATCTCAAACAAGAAAGCATCAACATAAGAAATTTCTCCCATAAGTGTCCAAGATATCTACTTTCCTCCTTCTCAATCATTCACCTCTAGGGTAAAACCAACATTCTTTGCCTCCTTAAATTAAAATGCTAACCCTAGAACTGACTTGAAATTCTCTAAGAACCTCATAACTCAATAAAAAGATAAGATACAATGAACCTTACATAAGAAAGTGAGATAGAGAGAATACTGTGATAATCTCGTCACATCTCTAACACATGATGATTAATGAACAGTACGTGAAAATACTCTCTCCTTCCTCTACCTATATGAGAGGTAAGGGAATCTTACATTGAAATCCTAACCCTTAGAACTCAATACAAAGAGACTAATAATGAACATTACACAAGAGAGAGAGAGAGAGACTAGTATGCTAATATCCTCACATATTTAACATGTGATGATGAAGGAATAGTAAGTGAAAGGACTCTCTACTTTCTCTACTTATATGTGAGGTAATGGAGGGCAGCAATATAAAGTGATCCTAAACCCTTACCAATAGCCTACCTTTGACAAGTAGGTCCACACTTTTGAAGCACTATACTAAAAAAAGGACACATGCCAATATCCAAGGGGATGTCACTAACAAGCAAGGCTTCGAGACAAGAATGCTCAATGCAGTGTCCAATTCTCTTCCTCCATAAACCTTGAAGCCTCCAACACTCCAAATAGATGTGCTTGTTAGGGTCCACCACACCTACATGATCACTTCCTTAACCCAAGTATCCTCAAGTTAATCAAAAGCCTCCATGCAAGTAACAAAGTGTCCACATTATGGCACACCATCCTCCTCCATAATTTCCAATGCTCCTCCCCAAATCAAGGTATCCTCCAAGAAAGCAACACAACTTCCAAGTGGCCATCATGAAGAAATGACCAAGCAATGCCACTTAAACATCAAATAAGGTCTAGCATTAATATGATAATAATCCACATCCACATATGTATGCCCATCATAAAAAAACAATGGTCATATATACACCATCCACTACACATCATGCAAAGCGAGAACGTCATCCAAGGGCAAGATCTCATTGGTTAAACCCAAAACCCTTGCTTAAGCAAGAGAGAACTATCCCAAAGAGTCAAGTATGTATTTCAAATAAGTTTTGATTCTAGGCCAATTCTGAGGATCTATACTCATAGACCTTTTCATTATGCTTTTGAAATAGTTTGAACAATTTAGTATTTAAGCTACCATTTTGAATTTTGGACATTTTTTAAAACACAATATTCCAAAAACCCAACTATAATATACAAGTCTTCCAAAAACCCAACTATAATATACAATGCGGTTGCAATAATTTTTCAATATAATTATTAATAATTAACAATTTTGTTTATTTTATACTTGAAATTAATGATAACATTATCACTTGACAAATGACAAATTAAAATTGCATGTATGTGGTTAGTCACATTCCTTCTTGCCTCTAAATTTGTAAAGAGGTGATTGCCACAAACCAACCAAATGATGATAAGTGATTGCCACACTCACAAAATCATGATAATAAAACTTTAAAAGTTAAGTGAATATGTTTTAAAGATTTTAATCAATACTTATTTTTTAACATTTTCCTTAAAATAATTTGTGGAATATATTTTCTAAATTTTGGAAGGGATAACAATATTTATTACCTAGCAATTTTGACAACCTTTTGCCAATGATTCTGATAGAATTCATGGCAAGGTAATATTTGGAACGGTTCAACTTGAAAAAACACCCTTTGAAAAGAATAAAACAAAGATGTGGATGAACATGCTCCTATCCATAAAAGAAATTAACATATTATCAAGAATACCAATGCATTACCACATGATGTTCATGTGATGTTGACATCCCTTTCTCAAACCATTGCAACATTCATCTTTAAACTCATAATAGCTAGCTCTTTCCATAGGTGCATAGTAAAGTGGTAAAGGATCGTAGTATGATATGATCCCCAATAATATAGATAATTATATATAATAAAAATAAAAATAAGAAGAAAAAATATTGACTTGGTGACTTAGGCAACATGATCCATGCATGTTAGAGGGACAAGTAGGATAAGCCTCTCAAATTGAAGTAGTATCAATATTCCATCACATTAATTTTAGGAAACTTCATGGAAAACACAATAAACATTCCACTTTATGTCTCTCATGTTCCCAAGAAGGAAATGTGAGAAACCCATTGAATATCTCAGAAAGGTGGGAGGGATGGGGCCAAGAACTCATACCTTGTTAGAATGAGTACTACCATTGCAATGCAAACAGGGATTGAAATGCATGAAATTGTCTTTAGTTGTGGCAACAAGAAGGTTCTAGGGCTCTGAATCCCAATTGACAGTAGATTCTAGAGACAACAATGTGAGCTATGAGGGTAACACCTCCCCTCGTGATTAAGTTTTAACCTTCCCATGATTCATTGCATCTATGCATTGTGTGATTGTCATGTGAAGGGTTCTAGTTTGTCATTTTCCCATAGGCCATGACCCATGATTTTGAATTAGCATATGATTGTCTACACTATAACTTGTGCAACCACTGTTGCAGTGCTTGGTTGAGCGTGGAGTGGGCAAGGTGGTCGAAATCCAAGATGGACTTCGGGAAGAAGGTTAGGCTTCAAGTGTTGAATAATGATTGGTGGGCATATTGTAGTTACTTGATATGATTACTATCATGTATTGTGAAGTTCATTTGTTACACTAGTTCAAATGCTTCTAATCTTGAAGAGATATATGAGACTTTTGATAGCATGTTGGGTCATATGAGGGTAGCCATTCACCAAAGAGAGTTCTCATTAGATTTCTATACAACCCAAATTTGACCCAACATTCTACATAGATGGGGTCACATGAATGCACCTTTCCACATGGAAACATATGCACTTAACCCAAAATGATGTGGAAAAGCCTAGGAGTATTCCTCCCATTGATGATGATGAGGTAAAGAATAGTTTTCAAGATGTGATTGAAAAGATGTACAATGAGTCGAGGGGAAAAACTTTGAAAACACTTTGTTCAATTTGCGGGTCTTCATGCCCCTTTCAACAAGCCCAATGTTGTGCAAATCACATAGATAGAGGCCAAGATGACCTAATCCATAGGTGAAGGATGCAAGGGATGAAGCTCTAAAGCTCAAACATCTTGCTATTTGTTTCTTGTACCAGAGGAATTGGTCACATATAAGTTCATCCACTCTCAAGAGGGACAAACTTACCACTAGAATATCATGTTTAGTCGATGTGCATAGTGCCCTATGTCTTAAGCACAAAAAGACACCTGAGTATTTATTTGAATGCACCAATAGTAGGTTGTTGATCCAGAGGATGATGCATAGATAAATGAAAAGGGGGGGTTAATGAAGCACACCTCAACTTGGTTGGTGTGCCATTAAGAATAGCGGAGCATTGCCTTAAGTAATGATACTCATTTGTCATTTGATGTGTTTTACTTTAAGTTTGATTGTGTTTTGAATCTAGACTTAACTCCTTAACTTTTAAGTTCTATGACATAAAAATATGAATCTTGATGTATAAGATTGAAAGTTCAAGTTTCATGATTTTGAGTTTTCATTTCAATATGGTTGTATTTATGATTTTTTCACTTGATGCATATTCTAAATTTATATTAGTAATAGTTATCTCTCGAGACTTAGATAATTTACATCATCTAGATTTCCAATTTTGTAAATAGAATGAGAATTCAAAAGTACAATTGTAATAGCCTTTTGCATATTTGTAATTTATGATTTGTTATGTTACATTGTTATCAGGTATGTATTAGTCTATTAGATTTTAAAATTTCAATATTTATGTTATAATTTGTATGTATTCTAAGTTAATTTATGTAGTATTTAGGGTGAGAACTCCTATGTGGAATATCTCGACATACCCTTAAATGTTCCCTAAAATTTGGGGATACTTCTATAGATGCCATTCTCGTGTTTCCACACTCTTCCATCCCCAAATCCTAGAAACTTGGTGGAACATTGGATAAATTCACTTGAGACTCCTACAACAAAAAAGAGACATTGATAGATAGAATTTACTAATAAAAACGACATATAAAAGGCTATTATAAATGTTGGCTACAAGGGCAAATACTCAAAGATGCTAGATATATGAAAATTGTGGTGATAAAAAGGGAGTGATAAATAAGTATAGAAGCTAACGGGAATCCCTTCTCATAAAAAGAAAAGCAAAATCTGCGAGGCTTCACAACTAAAATTTACTAACAAGAAAAACAATATATGATACATAACAATATATAAAATGCTAATACAAATTTAGGCACTAGGACAAATAGATGCAAGTTACTGGAAAATAAAGGTGACAAGAAAATAATGATAAAGTAAAAATGGAGGTAAAGAGAGAATGATAAAAGAAATTTAGGTTCCAATAAAAAATTCTTAAAGATGCAAAGTAGATGAAAAGAGGCATGACAGAAAAGAATGATAACGTTTGTGAAAATGGATGTGAGAAGGAGAAATGATAAGAAAAATGTAAGGGAGATGAAAATGCGCACAACAAGAGAGAATGATAAAGTTAGTGAAAATGGATGTGACAAGGAGAAATGATAAAAAAAAAAGGTGTAGAATCTAAAGGCAATGCATTCTGATAAAGATAAAATAAATACATATGCTTCATAAAATAAAGAAAAGTCTAGTAATAATGGAAGGAATACCATAGAAAGAGACAAATAACTAAAGGAAATAGGAAATATTATTATAGCAATTAGTAAGAAATTAACCGTATCAAAGAATGAAAGCATGCAAGCATTCTTCAACGTCTAAGAATGCTTACATCCTCAAGTAACAGTACATAATATGCATTAGGAAAAGCGTTATAAGTGATGATTTCTTCATTTTTTTCGCTCTATAAGAAAGTCCAGAAGAATACATCGGATCCTCAATTTTAATGGCTAGGGCATGGAGTCAAGAAGGAGATAATTAATCAATCCATAAACATCTTCCTAAGCTGCAAATTCAATTCAAATTCACAATACAAGGAACGACATGTTCGAACTTCTTTCTGACACTACCATACATGATTATACTACCATACATGATTATACTATTCTGTCTGACAACACCATATATGATTATACTGTGCGATATTTCGCCTGAGCCTCTTTCCAATTACGTGGTGTCTTAGAAACTATTTTGCATGATTTGATATTAAAGGTTTCTGAGCAGAAATCTTACTGTGGATCTATTATCAATGGCAGATGCCACGCAATAGTCAAGACTCAAAACATCACAAGAGCTATGAATTTTCAATATCCTTATCATTGATTAATGATGAAAACAATAATAACAACCATTAAATTTATATGATCTATAAGGTGATGTTTTCAAAACCACCATTAAATTTATATGATCTATAAGGTGATGTTTTGAAAACTAATTAAGTAGGTGGATTATGCAGAGGTGCCAGAAGGTTATATGTTACAGATCGGAGATTAAACAAGGCAGATATAAAACTTACTGCAGTTAATATAAAAACAGCAGAAAGAGATCTCGGTTCTTGCATGACTTTGATTGTTTCTCAAGTTCTCCATTATTAAAATCCCCATGAAGTAGCCAACAGTTCTATGTTTGCTGGTCATCCTATAGTTTGGCAGTAAACTGGTCTTTTATCCAATCAAATGGCTGCAAAATTTAAAGAAGCAAGTCAATTATAATGCCTTAATCAAAATAAGCATAATTAGACCCTACCAATTGCTAAAAACTATAAGGCTGAAATCCATGACATTAACATGTATTAGTAGCTAACAATTCACTTGATATGTTTTTAAAACACAATGAACGGTGCTTGTGAATTTAACATGCCTTTCAACTACTGCAGGAAGCATTCAAAATTAACAAATGCATGCATACCATGTTCAAGATTGAGGGCAATCCAAGTTCATAAATTTCTCTCTCAGAGAAAGTCAGAATCCAATAACAAAATTAAATCTCATATCTTGAAAACAAAGATATTCACTTTCAGGTAAAGAAAGCCAGGTCACTTACTTTCAATGTGGATTTAAGAGATCAATATTACCAATGCATGCATAGATGTTCAAGGTTGAGGGAAATCCCAGTTCATAAATTTCTCTGAGATAAAGTTAGAATCCAATAATATCAACAAAATTAAATCTCATATTTTGAAAAAAGGATATTCACTTTCAGTTAAAGAAAGCCAGGCCACTTTCATTCAATGTGGATTTAAGAGATCAATATTACCATACTTTCCTCTTCAAACAAAAACATAACTCTCAAATCACTTTCCAGTTGCAGAGTCTCAGAACAACATATGTGCTTTGCAATTCTTTAGGAGAGCACAACTCATCCACCAAGACCTCTGGGTAAACAACCAAGTGCTTGACAGTTCTTTAGGAGAGCAACCTGATTACATGCTGTATCTCCAACATCTTTAGTTTGCCTCTTTGTTTCTCTGGCTTTTCATTCCTCTGAAGGATGGTCATTCCTCCCTCAAAAATTACATCTTTTTCTTGGAGGTAACCACACTGTCTTTGGTGGGTATAAAAATCTGTCCGGTCTTTCTTTCTTTTAGCCCTACACAAACAAAAACATGGAATTGAGATTAAATGATAACGGCCAAGTGGCTCTATGAGGTTTCGTACATCAAATAATCTGCGCTTAATGATAAATTACCTGTCTTTGGTTATGAACTAGTACAAAGCATGGCAGAAAATCAGTTTCCTATACCTGCACTAAAAGAATGCCTAGAACATGGAAGAACCAATGACATTTGCAGTTCAGTCGATATGTTGAACCCTTCATCTGTGTGAAGAAAGACTGCTATAACTACGAATGCCTGCAAAAATAATTCTAATGCTGGAACAAAATCATTTTCTAAAAAGATCGATGCGACAACCTCAACCATACACAGGAATTAAAACAACAGAGAAGTACTACCATCAGTGAAGGAAGTACGAAAAGCTCAATATTTTAAAAGATTTCACATTAGAGCCTTGAAAAGAAGCCGTGCTGTACAATAAATTTCATCAGGGTAGAAGAGCACAAACCTGGTCATTTCATGCCTCAAAGAAGGTCATTTCATGCCTCAAAGAAGTTCAGAATTTCAGGTGCAGCATGCCCACCTCTATAAATTCCACGCAGAGGCTTCAATCCTTCTTCTTCTCTAATTCCTGGTAGCAGGTAATTTTAATTTCAGGAACAGAAAAGAAAAGGGAAAAGCAGGGATGGAAAAGTGAAGTCTGTCAGTTCAAGGAGAGAAAAGCAGTGATTTCAGGAACGAAAAAGCAATGGATTCAGGGACGGAAAAGCAAAGGGAAAAGCAGGGACAGAAAAACAATGATTTCAGGGACAGAAAAGCAATTTGCTTCATCTGCAAAGTGTTGGTTCAAAAGAGAGAAAATAACACTTGTTCTGTCGGCTGAAAGAGAAAAGCAGTCGGTTCAGAGAGGATAGAGCGCTTTTATATCCGTTGAAAGAAAAAACAATTAGTTTAGAGAGGGAGACGCAATTTGTCTAATCTGCAACCCAGCCTGCCGCCTATTCCTAATCGTTAAAGGAAGCGGAAGTGGGAGTAGTGCCTCTGCTTGAGGGAGTCGTCTATATATCTTAATCTTACATACTTTCAGAATATTTTTCGACTTCTTGTATGCATGTCTATCTGTATGTATGTGATAGGGAAAGAGGTGGAGTGCACGGCACTGCATTGGAGGCGAATTGGTTTAAAAAAATTTACCCTGCTCTGTTCTAAAAGAACCTCTACTAAATGTGGTTGAGCTGACTTCTAGACAATGGAGATCCAGGGTTTCACTCATTAACAGTAAGTATCACTGATTTTTTCTTTTAATTCATGTACTAATTCATTTAAAAACCACTCTGCAAAACCCTAGATAGTAATTTCTTCTATATATCACTCTGCCGCCTCTAATTCAGTTGTAATATGCGAACATGTGATTTCAAACCTGAGCTGAGTAATATGCGAACCTGTGATCTCAAACCTGAGTAATATGCTACCTCTATCCTCTGTATATCACTCTGCCACTTCTAATTCATTCAGTAGTAATATCACTATGCCGCCTCTAATTTTCTTTAAACCTAGGTAATATGCGAAAATGTGATCTCAAACCTGAGCAATATGTTGCTTCGATCCTCTGTATATCAGTCTGCCACCTCTAATTTTCTTTAAACCTAAGTAATATGCGAAAATGTGATCTCAAACCTGAGCAATATGCTGCCTCTATCCTCTGTAAACCTGAGTAATATGCAAAAATGTGATCTCAAACCTGAGCAATATGCTGCCTCTATCTTCTGTATATCACTCTGCCGCCTCTAATTTATTCAGTGGTAAATTAGTAATATGCGAACCTGTGATCTCAAAGCTCAGATTCTTCAAGAGCATAGTTTTTAGGGCTAGAGATATTTATTTAAACTCTTAATTTACATCCTTATTGAAATTGCGCAGGATGGTTGCAATCTGTCGGCCATACCCTCACAGAAAGCCAACCGTTGTTTATGGTTTAAGGTTTGAGTTTATGAAGGAAATGACATCTGCCCACCAGGTCATCCAGGCGTCCTGGTTTATATATATATATATATATATATATATAAATTAATGCTCTTTGAATGTATATGTTAAGCTGTGGTTTTTCTTCGTTAGTTAAGGTTTCCACATGAAGCCAACCGTTCATGAGTTATGAATTGTTCTTCATGAGTTGGATTTTATGCTTTCTGTAATTTTCTAGAAACAAAATTAATACATTCTTTCCCTAATTTCGACTGACAATTTGTATTTTATTTTAATATTTTGGGTATGTTTATTTTTTAATTGTTTGTATAGTTTCTATATTTTTTATTTGTGTGTTACAAGCTTTGTTTTTTTTTTCCAGAGGAAAAAATACCAGTTTTTGTTATTCATATGAATAAAAAGACATCTTTTACAATATCAGCATGATTACTGCCAGATTCCAATGCCAACATCTTGACAAAACATAACAGCAGATATATCAAAACAAATCTGCATGAAGACTGTTCGTTCTCAGAGCCTCCATCAATAGCTATAAATGACAAACAAAGCAGCAGATACATAAGAAAAAGTCTGATCGTAGCAGACTTTTCTCATCATCTTTGTTTAAAACAGGTTAGAAAGTACAGAGAATTCGAAGATGAACTTCAAACATAAACATATCAGAGCAGATCATGCTGGCAAAAAGGACTCAATCATAGAACATAAAGAGATAATCAAATCATAGCTATAACCATGCTGAAACAAAAGAGATATTTAGCTACTCTAAAAGAGGTAAAGATTGCCATGTTCACAATCATTCCATCCATAGATTCTGAAAATGAAACAACTCCCATATCCAATTTCAGTCCTAGTTTGGAGAGTGCATCTACCAACGTGTTGTGCTCATGATATGTGTATTTGAAGATCACCGACGGGGCCTTTTGAAGCATAAGTCTTATATCGCAACACCAGTGCATCAGAGATGGAACATCAAGTGCAAATATTTTGTTTAACCATGAGATAATAACCATTGAGTCCCCATATATCAGCTGAATAGGAATACCCATCAAATGGCTGACTTTTAGAATTGCCCAGCAAGCCAATAACTCTGCTCTAGTGTTAGAGCTTCTGCCACAACCCATGGAAAAGCTAAAGAAATGCATATCATTGATATAAATCAAAAAACCTGATCCTCCCATTTTTTCCGCAGCAGCACCATCAAAAAAGCCACAAGGAAAACATTTTGATGGTTTAGGTCCAATATTGCGAACTTTGCATATTTTCAAAGGCACAGGGAAAGAAATAATCAGCCCTTCAATTTTAGCAATCAAAGAAGGGATGGAAGGTTTCTTATCTTCAAAAATGCAGAGATTACGGGTGAGCCAAATTCCCCAACATATGAACAGAGGTAAGTATAAGTAAGGGGCAGAACTCGCAGAACAGGTGAACCATCGGTCCAAGTAGGAGTGAACAGAGCTGAAACTAGGGAAAGAACAACTGAATTTTCTCTCGAAGAAAGAGTAAATACGGGCAGAAAAAGGACAACAGAAAAAAAGGTGATGGATATCTTCCATGTTTCCTTCACAAAGGATACAATGACTAGGCCCATTTATACCTCTAGACTGCAATTTCTCCCAGGTTAATAACTTCCCAAATATCAAAAGCCAAATAAAACATTTGATTTTCAGAGGGATAGGAAAAGACCACAAAATTTTCAGTACCTTGTCATTTAAATCTGAACAGCAATGGGAGATTATACAGGAATAACCTTCAGCAGTAGTTAATGGCCCAATATAATTATTGTGGGACCAAATTAACATATCACTTTGTTCAGTAAGCCGAATACGACCAAATTCCATACCTCTTATATAATTATCCCAAATGGATTTCCAATCACTTGTAAGATCAAGTTCTTCTGCAGAAAACCAGTAACCTTTGGCATTAGAAGTATAATTGCGAGCCTGGGCTAAGGAACAAATGCCAAAATCCTCTAGATAGTCTCTCAAACCTCTAGGGAGAAGAAAAGAGGAGCCCAGCCCCATAATAGGATCGGCCCCCAAGCTAATGGATTCACCATTACCAACTTGCCAAGTAGTTCCTTTACCAATCCAGTTTATGGTAGAAATGAAACCCTTCCATATAATAGAGGCATTATAAAAAATGAAGTTCTTTTCCCTGAGCCAAAGGTGAAAAGGATTATTTTTCATATATTTTGTCGAGATAAGGAAATTCCAGATGCCTTTGCTGTGGACAGCCAGCCAGAAAGATTTCATTCTCAAAGAAAAACTAAAGCTAGGGAGATGCTTAATTCCCCAACCAGCATGGGAAGTAGGCCGAGCCATAATATGCCAATCCACAAGATGATATTTTTTATTCTTAACAGAAGATCCCCACAAAAAGGAGAATATCACTTTTCTGAGTTTATCTAGAATAGAGGAAGGTATCGGAACCAGTGACATCCAGTAGACAGGTATGCTGGAAAGAACAGCACGAATAAGAACAAGTCTACCTCCCATAGAAAGAAGCCTGTTTGTCCAGTGGGAAATTTTCTTTTCAAATTTCGAAACCATCCAAAGCCAATCTTTTACCAAGTAACCATTTGGTTTCAATAAATATCCCAAGTACTTAAAACCTTTCTGAAAATCATCAGACCTGTAAGGGAGGATACCAGAGATTCTTTGAAGAATTGCCTCATCCACACCTTTTTGCAAAAAACAAGATTTATTCCCGTTAATAGACATACCTAAGGCCTCACAGAAGATATCCAGTATGCCTTTGAAAGCCAGCCATTCTTCATAGGAACCCAGATCAAATAAAATCACATCATCTACAAATAGTAGATGAGTAAGAGATAGCTTAGAAGAGACTTTTATGACTTTAACTTTCCCACTTCATTTTGCCTCCTCAATCAAGAGACCGAGCCCTTCTATAACCAGAATGAACAATAAGGGGGATAGAGGACATCCCTGTCTTAAACCCCTAGAGGCAGGAAAGAAAGAGGAAGAAGATCCATTTATAAGAACAGCAAAATTAGCTGAGGAAATGCAGCCCAGGATCCAATTAACTCCAATAAGGGGAACACCTATTTGAATAAGAAGAAGACGAATGAATGTCCAATTAACTCTATCAAAGGCTTTAGATAAGTCCAATTTGAAGATGAGGGCACATTTAATTTTGGAGTTGACAGAGTGCAGAACTTCCTGAGTAATAGCAATGGGTTCCTGGATAAGCCGATTCTTTAGAAAGCCAAATTGTTGGGGAGAGATGGAAGCATCCAGAAAGGGTTTAAGCCTCATAGCTGCAATTTTGGAAATAAGTTTATAGCAGAGATTACATAGGTAGATTGGACAATAGTCAGCAAAGGAAACGGGCAGATCTGTCTTAGGAATAAGAGCTAGAAAAGTAGAATTGAGAGCAGGAGCCACTCTACCCAAGGTTCTAGCTGTTTCCACCGCTTTAACAAGGAGAGGACCCAATAGATCAAAAAAGAACCAGAAGAACTCAACTGGCCAACCATCCGGTCCAAGAGCCTTATCTTTTTTAAAGAGTTTAAGAGTCTTTTCCACTTCCATAATAGTAACAGGGTTAGTAAAGGAATCTTTATCTTCCTGGCTGATAAAAGCAGGAAAGAGACGTATAACCTTCAACTGAGATTCTAGATTTGACATCTTATCATCTTTAAACATAGTTTGTATATTTTTATATCTTGTCATGGTTTGTAAAGTATGTCAAAACTTCATGTATTATTTAATGGTTAGTAAAGTATGTCAAGAGTTTGTATTTTTAATTGTTTTTAAATACTATTTATTTTAATTAAAAAAGTTTATTATCCTACAACATAAGATTGAAAATACAATTTAATAGATATTTATAATGTTTTTTCATTATTTATAAATATATTTATTTATTTTCAATTGTTCAATTTAATATATATTTATAATGATGTTGTTGTTTATAAAAATATTCCATGTATTTATTATTTAATTTTTTATTGTATGTATTGATAATATATTTACATGTTTTATTAATAATATTTAAATATATATTAGATATATATATTTTAAATATGTATGTTTTAATAGTATTTAATTTTTTTGTTTGCACAGAGGAGTTATAGGAGAAGTAGCATGAAGATGGGGGAGGAGTAGGAGTAGAAGTAG
>LPNX010836253.1:142798-170835 GCA_001517045.1 Pseudotsuga menziesii | reverse complement strand
GGGGATTAGTAGGGAGATGAGGTGGAGGGAGGGAGAGAAGGAGGAGGAGAGGTAGAAGAGGAGGATGTGGCAGAGGTAGGGATGGGACGAGGGAAGAGGAGGAGGAGGGGTCCAAGTGGAGAAAGGAGGGGGAGGAGTAGGGGAGGGGGGAAGAGGGAGGGGAGGCGTAAGAGAAGGAAAAGGAGGAGGGGAGAAGGGGGGAAGTAGTTGTAGGAGGAGGAGTAGGAGTAGATGGAGCAAGAGGGGAGGAGGAGGACAAGGAGAAGGAGGAGAAGGAGAAGGAGTAGGAGTGGGAGGAGGAGGAGGAACAAAAGAAGAAGAAGAAAAGTTTTTGAGAAAGAAAATAAAACTGAGGAACTAATTGGTTTGCTTAGAATTTTATTTTTGTGCTCCAAAAGATTGAATAGGAGTGTTCTTAAATTATCATAATTTTGATAAGTTAGAAGGCTAATTACACAAGAATATAACATGTGTCATTATATCATTATAAATAACTCTAGAATGGTTTTAAGGGATAAATTATTATTACTACGATATATAAAATTAGTAAGAATAAAAATAATCACCATAATTTTGATATGTTAGAAGGTTCATTACATAAGAATATAATGTGTGTCCTTTGGTAGTATTAATTTATTATATTGTTATAATAAACTCTAGAATAGTTTTAAGGGATAAATTATTATTACTATGATATATAAAATTAGTAATAATGAGAAGAATATGACGATGATGATGATAATTATGTTCTGGAGAAAGAAACGAAAAGTAAGGAATTAATTGGTTTGCTTAGAATTTTATTTTTGTGCTAAAAAAGCATGAAGAGCAGTTCTCCTAAATGATCATAATTTTGATAGGTTAGAAGGTTAGGAAGTTCTGTAGAAGAAGAAGATGATGATGATGATGATGATGATGATGACGATGATGTTCTTGAGAAATAAAAAAAAAGTAAGGAACTGCTTGGTTTAGTTAGCATTTTATTTGTGTGCTAAAAAAACTTGAAGAGGAGCATTCCTAAACCACCATAATTTCGATAAGTTAGAAGGTTAGGAAGGTATGTATTGTAACAAAAAATTTGAAACATCGATATAATGTGGTGTATGCATGGCAGTCTAATGTTTTTCATACTCAACAATCATAGTATCACAAAGATAACAAATCCTTTCAGCCCATGGAGTTTTAAGAATTGTCCAATGTCTTATTGGGAAACTCATGAGAGTTCATTCTTATTTTAGCTATATTGATATTCTTCTTTACACCAGTTAAATACAAAGAGATACTTTCTATTTTCTAGATTATAGTTAATGACCTCCTCATAATATCTTAATTGTCTTTTAACCTAAAATATTTTCCCACCACAACTTCTTGGTCTCCCAAGTTATTTAACTTTTTCTTGTATATTAGGTACCTAGTCATAGCTATGTTCTCAATGGGATAAAGACTCACTTATATGAGGAGAATAGGATAGGGCATATTGCTTTTGATTTCAAGATTATAAGTTTAAAACACTTCTAGATTTGTTCAATCTTTCTCCAAGATTCTCTAGAGATGTTGCAACCCCAAACTTCACACCCATATAGGAGAACAAGAGTGACAAGAGTCTCAAAGAGGAGTTTGTTTTTATCCCATGTCACAAGATTTGTTGAATTACAATCATTTTCAAGACCAAAATAATTTTTCCACCCTTCATTAATCATTTTCTTGATGTTAAAGTTCCAGTTGAGCCTGTGATGGATATCAATTCCAAGACATTTGTGTGAAGTATCTTCCTCCAAGTTGATATTGTCATACAAAAATGATTGTAAGTACCTTATTGGATTTTATTATCATAACTTTTGTTTTGTCAGTGTTAATAGTCATATCCATACTATAGAAAAAATCCTTAATAATTCTCAATTTCTTATCAAGATCATAGTGACACCTTGCAGCAAAAAAAAAAATTATCATAAAGAAGAAGGATGACTACTATTGCCACTAACATAGTTCTAGTGTAGCATGCCTCTACTAAAAAACCTTCTAACTTATCTATTTATATACCAAAAAGGGTAGTGAGAGGGGGAACTTTGTTGAAATCCTACATTATGATTAATATCTTCAAACCAACCCTTAGTGTTCTTAAACTTAGCAATGATTTTTTCATACAACCTTATTCCAACAACTATCAACTCAAATTAAAGGAACCTTTAGCTCTTCTAACATTTTCCACAAGTTATTCTATGCATTTTATCAAAATATTTTCTAAATTTCACAAAGCAACAAAGGAGATTGGATTTATTATTACAACATTCCTCTCCAATGATCCTGAGAGTAATGGGGTGGTCTATGGTGGAATGATACCTTATAAAACCAACTTGGCCTTTATCCCTTTTACCTTAACTTTCTAGCCATATGCTGATCTTATTTTCCAAAATAATACCATATAACTTGGCTAAGAGAGGGATAATCATAATGGTTCTATAATTAGAGGGGTTATTTTTGGAATCATTTTAAAAAATGGGAACATTAAGGTTTTGAGTCCAAGGTTTAGAGAAGCCTAACTTTATTACTAGAATGGAGAGGCTATGTATGTGAGGGATGAGGACATGCCCTAATTTCTCAAGAGGTTTTAGATGGACAAGAATATTCGATCACATAAGGTCTCCTCCATTGAGGATCCTCACAAGGAATCAATCTCAGTAGCTATTAAGTAAGAGGAGGAAGTAGAAGAAGTACAACTAGATAAGAAAGTGGTAGTAAGACAAACAAATAAATTGGAGAAGTAATTGTTACAAAATAAAAAATGATCGAACTACAAGCAACTCTAGACAAATCCTTTCTCCAAGGAAAAAAAGAATCAATCTAAATAAAGAATTGGTGATCCAAGTAGCCAATGAACAAAATCTCTCAACCCAAATACAAATGAATGATGATTGTAGTCTCTTGGAATTGTAGAGGACTGCATAGCAAGTTTAAGATGAAAGAAAAAAAAAACATCATTCAAAATATTGTTAAAGATTCTATTAAAGTAAAAATGCATGCCTATGTCAAAGCTTTATAGTTAAAGTAACAATGTATGTCTGAGTTAAATATTGTTAAGATTTAGTTAAAGTAACGATGTATGCATCAATTAATTGAATGATAACTCATAGTGTCCATTTTAGTAAATCAATCAGCATGGTTTTAGTTAAGAATAGTTTAACCATAGTGTTAATAAAAGGAACTAGTTAACTAAAGTGTTTTGCATGGAGACACTTTAGTTAAACTAAAAGATGTCACTTAAACTAAAATATCACACTTAAATTAAAAGACGACATTTAAGATTTGACACTTGAGTTAAGGATATTGCATGATGACACTTAAATTAACATACTAACTAAGGGATCCTACATCCAATCATGACGTGAGTTAACACTAAAGACAACAGAGAATTATTTTATTGTCAAAGAAGAAAGGAATTATGCATTATGTATTATAGGATTGAAGAAACCAAAGCACAACACAATTCTCAAGGAAGGAAATTTGCTATAGTTTACATGGGATCCTAAATCCACATGCAGTGATTCATCATTTATTTAATGTAATGAGCTCATTTCAAAGTTCATATGATTGATCTATGTTCTCTATTTCTCCATATCTACACCTAGGTTGTTTTGTTCTCTTATCTTGCACTTTGGGTGCCAAAAGCAATCTGTTATTGTAAAGTACATTCTATGTTATCTATCATAATTATTCTTCGAATATTTGATGGGGTTTTCATCCTCATTGTTTTGAGGGTTTCTCCTAGGGTATATCCTGTGTTATGGTTGAATGTTTCATGTGATTGATTGTTCTATTGATTCAAGTATTCATTATTTCCACACTTAATGAAGTAAAGATCAAAGCTCAACATATTTGCACAAAAATCAACACCTATTACATGTGAAAATTTGGAGGGGATACTAAATCAACTTTTCTATTTCCCTCATTCCTAAATAATCTAATCATTCATACTTTCCCATATTTTATCCCATTTCCCTCTGAAACACCTCATACAATATCCTCACAAAAATTATACTCAACCACCTCCAGAATGTCCTCTCCAAGAGAATATTTGAAAATCAAGGAGGATTTGTGCAAAATCAACAAATACTAGAAAATATCCTCCTGGTGCAAGAATTTGTCCACTTTTGTTAGAAAAAAGGAAAAGGAATAATAATAAAGTTAGACATGGCTAATGCTTTCAATCAAATACATTATTCTTTCATATTTTCTACAATGAACAAGTTTGTTTTTCCTAACCACTTTATCAACTTGATAAGGGCCTTTCAATTAGGGGCCTTTAAATCTCCCCTCTAATTAATGGCATACCAAGTGGTTTTCTCCAAACTAACAAGGGCCCTTTCCAAGTATTATCTCTTTCCTCCTCTCTTTACATATTCATGACCAATGCCTTAAGCAGAAAATTGGAAATGGAAATAATAAAAGGAAATATTCCAAAAATTGCCATCATTTGAGGGGTTAAAGAAATAAACCACTCTTAGTTTGTGGATGACACACTTATCCTAGTAGGTTCCTTGATAATAATTGCTCAATGATTCAAAATTCTTCTTGAACAATATTTCAGATCCTTGGGAGGAGAAGCGAATAGCAAGAAAAGCAATTTATATGGATGGTAAGTTCCTTCTTCCATAATCAAGGTCATTTCCTCTTTTATCCATTTCAAGGTGATGTATACATGGGGATCCTTCACCTATTTAGGCACCCCTATTTTTAAGCGCAAACCCAAAATTCTAGATTATTAGCCTTTAATCGACAAAATTTGAAAAATAGGATAAATGGGGCTCTAAATGGCTTAATCCATCCAAAAGAATCATCTTTATCAAATTGGTTCTACTCTCTCTCTCTCTCTCTCTCTCTCTCTCTCTCTCTCTCTCTCTCTCTCTCTTGATATACCAGTTCTCATCCCTATTATCCCCTTAAGGAGTTCTATAGAAAATGGGATCTATTCTACAAAAATTCCTTTGGTAAGGTTGAAAGTACAACACTAGAAAATTTCATCTTCTCAAGTGGAATTTGATAGAAAATCCCATTGATAATATTAAATTGAGCACATAGATCTGTGGACAAACTTACAACTCATAGGATAGATCACACAATTTACTCAGCAATTGAAGAATGAAACAGTGCAAAATGGCTTGCAGATGTGAATGCGTTCATTAATAAAAAAGTAATTGGATAATAATTACAATGAAGTAAAATGGCTTTAATAGCCACATGAAATTTGAATCCACATGAGGAAATTCGAATTAATAGACTCTACTTGACTGTAGGTAACTAAGACCTTGTCTAAATCACTATTGGAGGACTCAGCAGTTAACTAACCTTGTCTAAACCATAACCGGAGTTCATTAGAGCTCTAAAACACAACTCAAGTGTTACATTCAGTGTTGAATAAGGCTAACTGACTGTGGTAGGTGAGAAATGCACCCCTCATGAGTGCAGTCAAGTAAACCTAGATCTAACTGAATTTAGAGGACTAGAACTAAATGTAACTGACTCCTAACTTAGCTTGACTAGTCATTAACTGAACTGAACTGACCTTGGTTGGTTTTGGCACTCCCAGTGGCTCCTAAATTGTAAGGATTGGTCTAGGAGGATCCTAAACTGATGCAATTAAGTGCAATCAGTGGCAGTAAACCTCAGTTAGTGTTCCCCACACTTTAGTAACTGAAACATGTGCCCCAATTAGGCCAAATGGACCCAATGGTGCTAATGACTATAAATAGATTGGATGGACTCCTGATTTAGACATGACTCCTAATTTAGACATATGACCAAATTTGGACAAGGGAGGATTAATAATCCTAACATCCCCCTTGAATGCTAGCTTGGACAAATTGTGGGCGCTGGTAACTAAGACCATAGGTCACCCATTACATCAAGTAAAATAAAGTAACTGCTTAAGACAAGGAGTTGGGGAAAAAACCACATGGGAAAAAAGCCCCCCCTCTATCTAAGCAGGTAGAATCAAGTCTCAAGTTTGAAAAACTTGAAAATATGTTGTTGCAATCTTCATCTCTGTGAGGTAGCGAAGCAGCATGCATGGTGTGTTGTGCACAGGTATTCTGGGGCCTGGAATATAGACTTCTCCTTCTTCTCCAAAAATGACGATGGAAGGAAGGAGGAATGTAACCTTTGTCTCTTACTGAATGAAGAGGTGTATGATCATATCCATTCTTCTGAATGTAGTGAGACTGAGCCCTTGCCATATAGCATCTTACAGGGATTCTATTGCATCTCTCTGAAGGAGGTAAGATTGCATGGCATAGCGTAAGGGTCTTTCCTTTCTGAGTGTCAGGTGAGTTTTCAGTCATATTCCTAGCTTCCAGTTTGGAAGTAGGGATTGAATCTAGATCTGAGTCACCCTGAATCTTAATCTCATATACTGATAAAGATGGATCTGCAATACTAGTAGAAGTTTGAAAAGAAGTAGGTGCAATGATTTTACCTTCCCTTGCAAGTGGTTGCTGAGAGTGCACTGGTTCTGAAGGAGGCATGAAATGTGAGAACTCATATGCTTTTGAAGCATGATTTGCAGACAATTTGAGGGATTATTCCATGGCGACATCTTTGGTCTCTTTGTATTTGTACAACAACTCAGACTTGGAATTATATCTTTTGGTTGAGCCTTAAGGTGTCTGGGTAAAATCATATTCTTGAACCTCAAAGGTATGGCTTTTGACATTCACTTTCTTCTTCTTTCCTTTCTCACCAGCTCCCTGTACCAGTTGACCAACATCATTGAAATTTTGCTTCTTGGGTGTGTTGGTTGTGTCTTCCTCCTCTATGTCCATGGCATCAGAGAAGTCCCTCTTGTTGGAATGCTCATGGAAACTAGCCATAGGTGTAACCTTATCTGCCACTGATACTAGGATTGAGATTCCAGGTGGAGGTGAGTTGTTTCCCTGTGGTGGAAAAGTTGGGTCCTCCTCCATACCATCATCTCCATGATTCTTCTAGGGGTAGTCTGACCAATTAGTAGCCTCCAACAGGACTGCCACCTCTTGGTTCTTAAAAGGTTTATTTTTGTTGACCCACCTTCTGTTTTATATGATGTGATGTGGATCATAAATTATGGTAGCCTCAGTAGGGAACCCCATCCCTCTTATTAGAATTTCTATTAGTGGGAGAGAAGCCTTTTTTTAATGGTAAATGGGCCTGTGCTCCAAGGAAACTTAATTTTTGTAGCCTTCCTGAAACTCATGAAGTGTTCATTTTCCACTATCAGGCTCTGTTTGATCAGCTCTAAAGAGAAAACCCTGAGAATCAAGAAGTAAGGAAGTCTGTAAGGTTGGTGGACAAATCCATATAGCCTGATTACTATACTTTTCTCTGATAAGAACCAATATCCGATCCTCTTGTCAGGGGAGGCTTGCATGGTTTCCTTCATCTCAGGTAACACCCTAGGTAGTTGCTTCTAGAAGAAGGCACTATATACTCCTACCATCAAGAAGTTCATGAATTTGGTGTAATAATTGTTGATCTCCTCTATGATCACCATCTTTAGAAGATGAAAGTTTTCTTCGTTGAAAGACATGAACATTCTTAACAGGTAGGACCAAAACCTAAAGGTTATGGTCTTAGGGAAATCTACTAGCTGAGAGTGAATGTTCTCGACTAGGAACTCATCAAACTTGAGGAAAGAAATAGGGACTAACTGGTTGGGATCCTCTAAGTCGACTGGGCAGGTGCTCAGGGTTAACAACAAACTCATCATGGGCTCTGTGACGTACTTGTCAGTATCCATCCCTAAAAACTGACTCAGGAGGGTTGTGATGCATTGTGTTTCCTGATTGAATTCCTCGGCATCTACAGGGTAAGGGTAATTTTTAAGTTGGGAATCAAGTTTGAAGTAGGATTTGAATAATTCCTCTTTATTTTCCATAGCTGCCTCTCTGAAATAATGAACAATGGTTTCCTCACTGTACTCTATGGGTTTCTTATTGAACTCTTTAGGAACGGAGAATGTGTTCCTGATGACTAAGGGGCTGACTGGGAAAAGGATTTGTTGAGGCCTGGAAATTTGCAGGCAACAATAGTAAGGGATTCTCCCCAGTCAACGTTCCCAACTAGCCCGTGACTATTTGGTGTAGGGAATCCATCCGGTTTGCAGTATGGCTACCATAGGTCAAGTAACAAAACAAAGAGTTTTACCAGTTACGGCTCGGTCCACCGAGATTTTGTATTTTGACTTAAATTATGAAATGCACGTGTCTAATTAACAATGCAGAGTGATAAAGATGCAAAGAGCATTCACAATGTGATGCGCAGGTTCTTACCTCTCGTCTTAGAACTCACAAGCATCTAAATCATACAAACAGTAATAAAATAAAACTAACTAAACTATCTCTAGAGATCTGGATTAATTCATGAGTAATGCAATACTGTTCAGGGGTTATGGCAAATCACAGATAGCTGTTCTTATAACCAAACATATAAATAGAAGTAAAAGTATACATGACAAGATAGCTCATCAACAATTAAATCATCCCATTACTCATAGCGGAAGAACACCATAAAAATACCGAAGAATCTTTAGACAAGAACATAGGTTCAAGAAATTAGAACACTCTTACAGCTAATGAGACACAGCTGAAAATGAAATAGTTCACATTCAACATTGCTCATTTAAATGCATTGATCCATTCCACATAGCACTTTCTCCAATAGGTAAAATTTTCACTTTCTGGTTTGTAAAATGAAATAGTTCCTCTTACAAGCAAAAGTTTACAAGTTTTCCAGGAAAAAATCCTCTGTAACTTCTAACTTTCAAATATTTAAACAAAATCAGCAGACCGCTTGGGTTTCCCCCAAACGTGTGACTCTTCAGTTTCTCGAGCGTTTCATATCCCTCCTTTCATATTTTCTTCGTATGCTCATGATCAACTAAGTAACTGATGGACCTTTCAGATCTATGCTTTTGTTGCTTTTGATTTTGTCTTTTCCTTCACTTTTCTCCCTTGCGACTCTGTTGGTTTCGATTTGATTTTTACAAAACTGTCAAGCTACTCCTTCACGCCGCGGTCGCCCCAACAATCCCTTGAGTTCTTCCTGCAATCAATTAATGTGTATCATTCATTGGAATGGCATTTTAAATGTTAAATTAAAACACCTGGAAAGACTAATCCACAAGAAAACGGCCAGGTGCATCCCTTAATCTGAAAATTTTAACAAACGGAAGAGTTTTGACTAAGCCTCGAGCGGGAAAGTTCTGAATCGGAAGCCGGAAGGATATCGACATCGGACGTGAAAAGGCTTTCCTAGCCGCAATGGCAGAAAAGGAGAGGTTAAGGATACGCTACCCGTGGGCAGGAACACTCTCAATCGGAAGTCGGAAGGCTATATACTTTGGAGGCTTAACTACTTTGGGAGCCGCAACGGCGGAAGAGACAAGGGCTAAAGACACGAGAAATGCGGGTAAGAAAATCTTTAGTCGAAAGTCGGAAGACATCACATCGGAAGCCAAATGAATTTCCCAGCCGCAACGGCGGAAGAGAAAAGGCTATGGGCATGCGACTAAAAGACTGACGCATCGGCTAGCGGGGGATTTAGACTTCGGAGGCTTAGATACTTTGAGAGCCGCAACGGCGGAAGTGAAAAGGTAATGGCCTCCGATCAAACATATTTTCGACATCCGATGTATAAAAATGATTTAAGTGTTTTGGACAGCCCTCGAATTTCAACAACGGACAAAAACTGGCTTTACCTCTGAAACGGCGACCCAAAACAAAGAAACTTGATCTGATCGACAAGCAAATAAAACTGCGACCCACAACAATTTCCATCACAATCAAATTTGAAAACCAGGGCGAGAGTTAATCTTTAGAATCATCCAAAATTAAACATGACAAAAATTCAAAGGATCCAAGGATTAAAACAACACTAAATCATGAGGAGGGGCCCAAAATTTAAGAAATTTGGGGAGAATGGTTGCAGCTGCAACAATTGGCGATTACCTAGTGAACCTAGATCTCTGGGCGATTGTTCTTTGAGTGACAGACTGTTTAACAATAAATACATCTATTGAATTCTTCTAGCTATCCGGATTTCTCAAATGACCGAAGTGTGTACCTTTAATCATTGATGATAGTCCAATTTGGGAGAGTGGAAACCAAGATTTTCAAGTCTAGATAACTCTGTTGAGGCCAGATGATGAGTTTCATTATTACTTTTGTCTTCGGGTAGCAGATAGCTTGGACACCACAGGGTTGTAGCATATGGTAAACATAAATATTTGTTTGTTCCTCATTCCCATGCCTCTTTAGCACTTTTGTGCTTCTGGACTTTTGTCCCCTTTTATATGAGTCCTCCTGCATGCCTTTCTTACTGAATTTTAATTCAGGATCCTCTATCCCATAGTGTCCTTTTGTGTGAGCGGTGTACTTCATGTTTCAGCTCACGGATGGAGAGGATCTTCCGGTAATTTAGTACTTATGATTCAGCATCTGCTTTGATGTATGATGCCTTCATAGGAGTTTTTTAACTTTTATTTGTCTTTTGGTATTCGTTTCTTGGCATGGGATCATTTATATTTAATATACTGTTCACCTTGATCCTTTCCATGGGTCTTCTGCTATCGCTCCTTAGGAAATTTTAAGTGTGACATGGATGGAGCCTCAACATAGTACTCCAGACTCTTCGAATCCGATTTATTTCACAGGGGTTAAGCAGGACTTCAATGCACATAGAGCTTATTCGAGAAAACTGCTAAACTGGAAGAAGTTCTTTTAGCAACACACAGTCTGAGACCCAAAAATGTTGATCATTCCCAAACATTTTGATGTTCTCCATGCAACCGCGGGTTCGTTCCCTTTATTGGAATCAAGAAAAAATCAAACTAAAGCAAACTGAAAAAACATGACTCAAAAGATAGCCACACAGATTATTTATATACAAGACAGAAGAACTCAACGAAACTCAGGAAAAATAAGACTTGAGAACCAAACCATTTACTGGTAAGTTCTCTTCCCATCCTTGTAGATCTTGCAACTTATAAGTAGAAGGGCCAAGCTTTGCTGCAATCTGAAAAGGGCCTACCCACAACTGTTGGAATTTAGTGTGCTTTCCTTTCTCATCATGGGGGTGATCCCATTTGAGGACTAAGTCTCCTACTTCAAAGTATTTCGTTCCAGCTTTATGTTTGTCGAACCATCTCTTTATTACCTCCTGCTATTGCTTAAAGCACTCTCTAGATTTAGGTCTAGCCTCTTCTGCTTTCAGGAGATTATATATCCTTATTTGCAAAAATTCATCATCCGACCCTCTAGATTCTTGAGCTATTATGGAAGAAGGAAGCATGATATTGGGAGGAAGGATGGCTTCTTTACCGTAGACAAGGGTATATGGAGACACTCCAATCAAATACTTGGGGGTGACTCTATCGGCCCAAAGGGAGTTTGGTAGCGCTGAATGCCAGCTCCTCTGGTTTTCTATCACAGTCTTCTTTAAAATCCTAATCATATTTTTGTTAGTGGATTCAGCGAGGCCATTTCCTTGTGGATAGTAATTAGCAGAATAATGCAATTTTATCCCTTTATCATGAGAAAAAGCAATTAATTTAATTGATGAAAAGTAGGGAGAATTATCAAAAACTAACGAAACTGGAACTCCAAACCTGGTCATGATGTGGTCCTGCAGGAAACTGATGACCTCGTCTTGATTTATCTTGCGCAACGGAACTGCTTCGACCCAGCGAGTGAAATAATTGGTTGCGGTCAGAATGTACTTGTGTTGTAGGGAGGAATTTGGTTTTATTTCTCCAATGATATCCAACCCCCATTGCTTGAATGGTTCCATGATCATCATAGGCTTTAGGGGTGCTGCTGCTTTAGGTTGTCTCCCACTACACCTTTGGAAAATATCACACTTCCTGACATGTGCGTGTGCATCTTTGAAGAGCGTAGGCCAATAGTAACCTGCCCTGAGGATTTTGTGGGCTGTAGTATCTCCTGAATAATGTCCCCCAGCAGGACCATCATGCAACTCTGACATTACTTTCTTCGCATCTTCCTTTTCTAAGCATCCGAGAAGAACCCCATCATAATTCTTTCTGAATAATACTCCTTCAACAAGTTGATAGGAGGCTGATTTAAGACGCAACGCCCTTCTTTTCTTGGAAATCCAATGTTCTGGCAATAGCCCGGCCTGCAGGTAATGCACAAGGTCTCTATACCAAGACTCGGGAGCTGTAAACAAAGGACATACCTCCATTACATGTTATTCGGCTTCATCTTCCCAGGCGTGTTCTTCATTTTTTTCATTTTCAATCATCTGTTTGCACAACCCTTGTCCTTTAACTATAGAAGCTAGCTTGAATTCAAGGTTGTACTCTTGAAGAGCTGTTACCCAGTTGCCTCTTCTTTCTCCTAACTCCTTCTGTACAAGAAGAGACCTTACAGCTGGGTAGGGTACGATCACCTTGGTTCTATTTTTTAAAATATAAGGCCTAAATTGCTTTACTGCTTTGAATACAGTGTAAGCTTACTTATCAACAGCTGGGTAGTTTAATTCAGCCCTTTGCAAACTAGTACTCATAAAGGATATTGGGAATTCATCCCCCCCGTCTTCCTTTTGGGTGAGCACAGCTGCTAGTGAATCATCGGATGCAAAGGTATACAAGATAAAATCTTTGTCGAAATCTGGGCTTTTTAGGGAGGGTGCGTGTGCAATAGCAGTTTTGATTTTGCCGAATGCACTCTTCTCAATTTCAATCCACTTGAATAATGCATTTTTCTTTACCATCTGTTGTAGTGGTTTGACAATCTGAGCAAAATCAGGCACAAATCTTCGCACGAAGTTTATCGTTCCCATAAATGATTGCATCCCTTTTTTATTATGGGGCAAGGGGATTTGTTCAATAGCCTTAATTCTTTCTGGATCTATAGAGATTCCTCTCTTCGAAACTATGTGACCCAGCAACTTGCCCTCTGTGACAGCAAACACACACTTCTTAGGATTGAGTGAGATGCCATATTTTCAACAGCGTTCGAAAATTTGCCTTAAGTGAAACGCGTGCTCTCCTCTTCTCTTCGAGAATATTGTAATATCGTCAAGGTATACTACAGCACTTTGGCCAATCAATCCACGGAAAGCTATGTCCACAGCCCTCTGAAACGTTGCTCCAGCATTTATAATCCCAAAGGGCATTCTCCTGTAGGCAAAGGTTCCCCATTTGGTCCTGAACGTGGTCTTCAATCTGTCTTCTTCGGCTACTAATACTTGATTGTAGCCAGAGAAACCATCTAACAATGAAAACAGTTCAGAACCTGAGACCATTTGCAGCAATTGCTCCATGGGTGGCACAGGATAGTTATCTTTGTTTGAAGCACGGTTTAAGTTCCTAAAATCCACGCAGAGTTTGATCTCTCCATATTTTTTCCTCACAGGTACCAGATTTGATACCCAGTCAAAGTGTCTAACCTTAAAAATGATTCTAGCATCCAATAATTTCTTCACTTCACTTTGAATCAGCGGTTCCAATTTTGGATGCATTTTTCTTAAAGGTTGCTGATATGTCTTGACACCGGCTTTGATGGGGACAACATGCTTAATGATGCTGGTGTTGTATGTTTTCAGATCTTCGTATGTCTAGGAAAAAACATCTTTATATTGTCTAAATAGAGTGACGAACTTATCTCTTTCCGCTGGTGAACAACATTTGCCAAGGTTCACAAATTTAGGACTCACCTCAGTCTCTAAATTCATCGGCTCGAATTGTAGAGATGAGCTGTGAATCTTCACGTTGGCTGGTCTTCTGAACTTTTCATTTAAATCGAACATTCTTTCCAACGTTCTGACTCCTTTAGGGATGAAATTGTCATATTTCATCTCAGCTTGATGTTCTTCATCATCTATAATCGCCCCTTTGAACACCTTGTCATTTGTTAAGCATTCTATTATCTGCTGATCATCGTCGAACACTCGCAAGTTGGTGATCATATCCGGTACTGAGGGCCTGAAAAGCAATTCGACAGAGCATCGATTATTAGTGGGTACGAGCCTAACGGCTGATGTGGCCAACAAGTCAGCTGCTGCATTTTTAAGTCTTGGAACTGAAATAATATTGAATGCATTAAAACATTTATGCAGGTCCCATACCTCATTTTGGTAAGCTTTCAAGTGAGGGGAAACACAATGTATTTGATTCCAGATTTGTTTCACAATAATTTCAGAATCTCCAAAAAGTTTAAAATTACTTACCTTTAATTCAATCGCTTTCCTCAAGCCCTGCACCAGCGCTTCATACTCAGCTGTATTGTTAGTACATTCAAACTCTAATCTACATGAGAGAAAATGTTTATTCTTCTGAGGGTTGATCAGGACACAGCCAGCCCCTGACCCCTCTAATGTCTTAGAGCCATCAAAAAACAGAGTCCAAAAATCACTAACTACTGAATGCAAATCTACTCCTACTGCTAAGTTTACTATGTTACAGTCAATCTCATCAGCCTGCGAGAATCGAAGGAGATCAGGCTGAGTGTCTGATGTGTTGCTGGCTTCTTCTGCTTGGTAATTTCCTAGTTCCAACTCAATAAAATAGTTTCTCAATACAGAATCCACTGGTTCATTCTTCTCCTCCAGTTGAGTAACATTGTATTTCATGTGAGGCTCTCTTAAAATCTTAATCTGGTTCAGACTTCCTTTGTATGGCAACCACAAATGCGACCAATCTGAGGAAAAATATCCATTTAGTTTGGCCGACCAATCTCTGCTCAGGACAAGACCATAAGCGTCTGGTATATTAGCCACCACAATATTAATGACTTGGCACACTTTATCATTTGATGCCGGACGGACTAGGACATCTTCCATCTCACCAATTACCTTTACATCTGTCCTGTCCAACTCAACAACTCTCCACATGGATGGCTTAGGCTGCCCATTGATCTTTTTACAGACTGATATGGGCATGACATTTACTGACGCCCCTGAGTCTACCAAGCAATTATGCACATTATGATTGAAAATTTCAAACGTGAGGAGGAAAGGTGGATGTTTGCTTTTAGACTTACCTCCTACGCTGGTTTCGCTGATTTCTTCTTCTTCCTGAGGTTGATTGTCAGTGAGTAGCTTCTCATCCGATGCTTCAAGTGATTTTAATAGTATTTCTTTTTGCTGTGGCACATTACACATTTCGAATAGTGGAACATTTGCTTTTACCTTCTTTAAATCCTCCACGATGTCATAATCCATCGACTGCTCAATGGGATGAGGTTTATCAGCATTCATCTTTCCTTCCTTTGGCCTAGCCAACGTATTATCCTGCTTCGGATCTTGGCTAGTAATAGTGAATTCTGGAATCTTATCAGCTAAGGATTTATTTTGAAATTTCTTTACATTTCTTTGCAGCCTTTTGATCTTTGGTAGAATGAGACTGTTTTCTTTAATTGGCCCTTGGCTCCTTGTTGCCACGTTGGTTTCCATGATGTCCTTGTAGCCCTGATTCTTTTCCTCTTCAGCATCAAATAACGAAACAGAATCCCACAAAACCATGGTTTCCTCTTCTTGTTCCTTTGTTGATGTAGTATTTTCTTTTCTCTCTTCATCTCCATCTTCTATTAATCTAGAATCCAACAGCTGATTCATGACCAACATCATCGAGTTTATCCATTGAGGACAATTCTTTTCAAAATGTGGTTGTTGGTGGAAAGTGCAAAAATTGTCCATGCCTACCTCTGTCAAATTCATGGATGTAGTATTGTGAGGAGGAGGTTGAGATTGATTGTTATCCTCTCTTTTCTTATAATATGGCTTATAAAACTTTTGTGTTTCCTTCTCTTTCTCCAAATCTATAATTTTGTTGGAAAGCTTCTGCATCATTTTTGCCATATTTTCATAATCTGGCGATTTCTCTTCCTTAGGATTAGTAAACAATAAGGATTTCCTTCCTGCACCTTTCTCTCCTGACTGTTCTGGATAATCTTCAATACTTTCTCTTTCAGCTTCCACTACTTCTACCTCTTCATAGGTTTCCGTCAAAGTAGGCTTGGCCCTACCTTTGGCAAACATGGCCAAATCAGGGCCTAAAGCTGAAGTATAATATTCAATCAGAACTTTGTCTGAAGGTTTATCTATTTCAGAAAAAATCCTGAGATAGGCTGCAAACCTTTGTGTGAAACTGTGCACCTTTTCCTTTCTTTCTTTCTTCAAGGCGCATAGCCCTTTCATGAGAGCTGCATGAGTTTTCTGAGTTGTATATTTACTTTTGAAAATTCTTTCGAAGGTATCCCAATCAGGGATATAATTAGCAGGCAACCCAAAGTACCATGATGTTGTAGCTCCTTTAAGGGTATGCGGGAACAGTCTGCAAACTACATCTTCATACTCCCTGACCCTTAATCCTTCAATTGCCAAGTAAAAACTTTGTAGGTGATCATCTACTAGTATTTTCTCATTTGGGTCGAACTTGGGCAACATCTTGTCAAAGGCTTGAGGAAGGTCGTGTAATGGAGGTGTCAGGTTTAACGGTGATCTGGCTCTCCAAGCAGGTGGTGGATTTGGTGGGTTAGGTGGTGGATTAGCAATTACTCCTGCCATGAGTCTAGGTGGAGAGTGAGGAGGTGAGCCAACTGGAGTATGAGCAAGAGAACTGTGAGCGGTATCTGGGCCTTCTTGATTCAAAGGTAGCACAACTTCCTGTAAGGCTGTTTCTACAAGTTCTTCCTAGTCTCCAACCAACATTGAGTCTTCTACTACAGGACGATATTTATTTTTATATTCTCTTCTGGGCAATTCAGGGATGATTGGCAATCCTCCAATCTTATTTACATAAGCCCTGGTGTGTCTTCTCAGATCATTAACAACTTCATTGCCAACATAATATAGATGTTCTCTTTCTTCCAGAATGGGATTATGAATCCTACTGCTTTCAGAACTGTTACCAGTGGAATAATCTCAGGAAAACGGGTTTCCTCGGCCAGCCATACACTGGCGGCCCTCCTTCTAGCGCCAAAACTATTGAGGCCTGGAAATTCACAGGAAACAACAGTAAGGGATTCTCCCCAGTCAGCATTCCCAACTAGCCCGTGACTGTTTGGTGTAGGGAATCTGTCTGGTTTGCGATTCGGCTACCGTAGGTCAAGTAACAAAACAAAGGGTTTTACCAGTTACAACCCAGTCCACCGAGTTTTTGTATTTTTACTTAAATTATGAAATGCACGTGCCTAATTAACAATGTAGAGTGATAAAGATGCAAAGAGCATTCACAATATGATGTGCAGGTTCTTACCTCTCGTCTTAGAACTCACAAGCATCTAAATCATACAAACAGTAATAAAATAAAACTAACTAAACTATCTCTAGAGAGCTGGATTAATTCATGAGTAATGCAATACTGTTCAGGTGTTATGGAAAATCATAGATAGCTGTTCTTATAACCAAACATATAAACAGAAGTAAAAGTATACATGACAAGATAGCTCATCAACAATTAAAACATCCCATTACTCATAGTGGAAGAACACCATAAAAATACCAAAGAATCTTCAGACAAGAACATAGGTTCAAGAAATTAGAACACTCTTACAGCTAATGAGACACAACTAAAAATGAAATAGTTCACATTCAACATTGCTCATTTAAACGCATTGATCCATTCCACATAACACTTTCTCCAGCAGGTAAAATTTTCACTTTCTGGTTTGTAAAACGAAATAGTTCCTCTTACAAGCAAAAGGTTTACAAGTTTTCCAGGGAAAAAGCCTCTGTAACTTCTAACTTTCAAATATTTAAACAAAATCAGCAGACCACTTGGGTTTCCCCCAAACGTGTGACTCTTTGGTTCCTCGAGCGTTTCATATCCCTCCTTTCATCTTTTCTTCATATGCTCATGATCAGCTAAGTAATTGATGGACCTTTCAGATCTGTGCTTTTGTTGCTTTTGATTTTTTCTTTTCCTTCGCTTGTCTCCCTTGCGACTCTGCCAGTTTCGATTTGATTTTTACAAAACTGTCAAGCTACGCCTTCACGTCGCAGTCGCCCCAACAATCCCTTGAGTTCTTCCTGCAATCAATTACTGTGCATCATTCATTGGAATGGCATTTTAAATGTTAAATTAAAACACCTGGAAAGGCTAATCCACAAGAAAATGGCCAGGTGCATCCCTTAATCTGAAAATTTTAACAAAAGGAAGAGTTTTGACTAAGCCTCAAGCAGGAAAGTTCTGAATAGGAAGCCGAAAGGATATCGACATCGGACGCGAAAAGGCTTTCCTAGCCACAACGGCGGAAAAGGATAGGTTAAGGATATGCTACCCGCGGGCGGGAACACTCTCAATCGAAAGTCAGAAGGCTTTATACTTCAGAGGCTTAACTACTTTGGGAGCCGCAACGGTGGAAGAGACAAGGGCTAAAGACACGCGAAATGCGAGTGGGAAAAGCTTTAGTCGGAAGTCGGAAGACATCACATCGGAAGCCAAATGACTTTCCCAGCCGCAACAGCGGAAGAGAAAAGGCTACGGGAAGGAGACTAAAAGACTAACGCATCGGCTAGCGGGGGCTTTAGACTTCGGAGGCTTAGCTACTTTGAGAGCCGCAACGATAGAAGCGAAAAGGTAATGGCCTCCGATCAAACATATTTTCGATTTCCGATGTATAAAAATGATTTAGGTGTTTTGGACAACCCTCTAATTTCAACAACGGACAAAAACTAGCTTTACCTCTGAAACGGTGACCCAAAACAAAGAAACTTGATCCAATTGACAAGCAAATAAAACTGCGACCCGCAACAATTTCCATCACAATCAAATTTGAAAACCAGGGCGAGAGTTGATCTTTAGAATCATCCAAAATTAAACATGACAAAAATTCAAAGGATCCAACGATTAAAACAAAGCTAAATCATGAGGAGGGGCCCAAAATTTAAGAAATTTGGGGAGAATGGTTGCAGCTGCAACAGGATTTTATACCTAGAGATGTCCATGATTACCATTTCAGAAGGAGAGTAACCAGTGGTGCATAGTCGATGAACTTGGGATAATTGAGGGTTTGGTATGTGAAGAAAAGGTGGAAGAATGAACTATAGACATCGTGCACATTAGTTCCCTAGTCCCTAAGTAGATTCAGTTTGTCCTTTACATTTTCTATGGGTCTATTTAGTAGGATGGTGTCGAATATCTTAGAATCCCTATCTTCGAAGAATTCTTCAATCTTCTCATATTCTAGGTTTTGGTCATATAACCCCTCTACTTCAGCCATATTATGTACTTAGTTTAATGGAGAAACGTGGCCTACCTGGTCCTTTGATAAGTGGGATGATGGACATTGTCCTAGTTGGCCACTTTCTGCATAGTCCTGCTCTCGCTATCCAATGCACAGAAACATGCAAATAACTTAAATTCTTGTGCACGCATTTCTTATATTATTCTTCTCTGATAAATTGCTTGCACCTTCTTTGGCAGGAACAACTCTCATCCATTCACCCAGTCCTCCTTCAAACGAGACCATTGATCTTGCTTCCCTTTACTCCATTGGTCTTTTCTCCATTACACTACACTCCTTATCTTCCTTGCAGCTTTCCTTAGAGAAATACGCCTCCACCGTCGATCTCAACCGTATCTTCATCGTGGTCATCGGATCGCATGGTTCCCACCACATTTCATTGATTTAGACCATCCTTATCAGTTGTGCACTCTGAATCGGTGGAATAGCTTATCGCCGTCGATCTAAAATCGGGAGCCGATCCTATCTATCGAAATCTATGGCCACTAATGAATTTTGCTGATCTAAGGAGAGTTAATCCTCGTGCATGTTGTGGGAGTAGAAATAACCTCTGCCATAGATCATGAGTAGGGGTAGATATGGGTCGTTGAAACATGTAGCCCCTACCAAATTTTGTCGATTCCAAAGGTTGATCTTAGCGTCCAAGTTGGATAGGAAAAAATAACCTTCACCACAGATCTGAGGCCAGGGTGATCTAGGTCATCGAAAGCTATGGTATTCTACCCAATTCTGTGGAGTTGGAGACTTTTTTTTTATCTCCATGCAAGTCCCATCAGGAGAACTTGAGATGACCGTCGATCTGTCTCCCTCTTCGGATCCAATGGTTGATCTTACGTACTATTTCACACCATTCCGCAACCACCCAAAATATTTGTACTAAGCATCTTCCCCTTTGCAGAATTTTTCATGACCATTGATACTGATCGATGTGAATTTGTTCCCTTTATTCTCACCACTATATAACCATGAGTATATTTTCATATCTAAACCCAAATGTAAGGTTACAACTCCAGGATTTTTTCAATGTTTGTTCATGCCACACCATGGAATAATCCATTTTGACATCTAGGCTTAGGCCAAGATTCCCAAGCAACTCCAAACCCTCCTCTACATACCTGCAGGTCATAAGACATGACTCGACCCCCTCATTTTTCATTGGATTAGATCTTTCCAGGGGAATTAGAGCATATGCCCATGTAGAAAACTTCAAAATTTAGCACATGTGCTAACAATCATGATTCCTATTTTAAAAGTTCAATTGGAAATCATGAAATTATTGAGCTGTAGGGAAATTTAATCCAAAAAGGTATTGTACCTCTAGAGAGATTGTTTTCTAATAATGACACCTTATTAAATCCCACTGTGCAGTCATCTGTGGAGAATGTAGTGAGCTCCAATATTGGTACTGCAGATGAACCAAATCTAATCAAGTTGTCGAAAGCACTCTCAAATGATCAAAGAAGAAGATATACCAAGGTGATGAAGGAGTTTGTAGATATTTTTGCTTGGTCCTGTGAAATTATGAAGACTTATGACACTAGCATAATCCAACACAAGATCCCATTGAAACCAAATACAAATCCTTTCAAATAGAAGCTAAGGCATATGAATCTAGCATTGCTAGCAGCCGTCAAAAAGTGGTAAAAAGGTTGTTAGATGCAAAGATTATTATACCTCTTAGATATTCTTCCTGGATAGAAAACTTGGTGCCAATACATAAGAAGAATGGGGAAATCAATATTTGTGTATATTTTCATAACTTGAACAGATGTTCTGTTAAAGACAATTATCCATTACCCAAAATTGATCAAATTCTTCAAAGAGTAGTGGGTGCTCAGAGGATATCAAGAATTGATGGTTTCTTTGGGTACAATCAAATAGTTGTTCATCCATATGATAGAGAGAAGACAAATTTTACCACTCCTTGGGGAACCTTCTTGTACTACAAAATTCCATTTGGTCTTATGAATACCGATGCGACATTTTAGAGGGATATTGATATGGCCTTTGTTGTTGAGAAAGAAAGGTTTGTGGTTATCTATTTGGATGACATCACAATTTTCTATAATTCTAATGATGAACACCTAAAACATTTAAGAATTTTTTTTCTCAAATGTAGAAAAATTTGTTAGATTTTTAACATTAAGCTAGCATCACATTAGGATCTTTAACTGAGAGAAAAAAAAAGCACATCAATCAAACACAAGAGACAATGAACACAATGTTTTTCCTCGGGGAAACCATAAATGGAGAAAACCACACAACTTCCTCAGAGATAGAATCAGCACCAAAAGTAAAACCCCAAAACAGTAAGATGATCTCTCGACAGCAGTAACCTCTTTCTTCCTTGCCCCAGTGTCTTTCTCTTCCTCAGCTATGCGCTACAACTGAGTGTGAGTGAGTGTGTGATAAATAGAGAGGATAGCTCTCTATTTATACAAATTCCTGACTTAACTAAACCCAACTAGGTCTGACTTCACTAGGTGAGTCTAATAACCCTAGTGCCCCAGAACTGTGGGGATTTTAACCCTTGATCAATAGGAGGGTTACCCACAATGACTTAACATGACTTTTTTACATTATAAAACCTCCCAATAGGAACACCGGGGCATGAAATGACTCAAGTACATCCTAGAATAAACATCAGGTTATAGTACATAAGAAAGACAAGTGAATACATTCCGAAGTTACAATTTCATCAACACTCCCTCTTAACTAGGAAGGTATTCTCTCAACACAATTTTCATCACTGGTCTTCTTCTCTGGATCATCTCGTCATCTGTATCTTCAAGTCATCTTCATCTTCAAGTCATCTTCATCTTCAGGTCATCTTCATCTTCAAGTCATCTTCATCTTCAGATCTGGATCATCACTGGATCTGGATCATCATCACTGGATCTGGATCATCATCACTAGATCTGGATCATCACTCGATCTAGATCATCATCACTAAATCTGGATCATCATCACTGGATCTGGATCATCACTCGATCTGGATCATTACTGCTGGATCATCATCACGAGTGTTATCTCATGATTCTTCTCGTCACAGGAAGTTCTATAGAGCCAGCCCTTTTTCATGCTGGTTGTAGGCCTAGCCTCCATGTAGGTCTTCTTCAGCGCTTATATCTGACACCAAGTCAGAATGGCCTGCCCAGCACTTACATCTGACCATGAGAGGAATACATCCAACACCATGTCAAAAAGGCACGCCCAGCACTCACATTCGATCATGCAAGAACACATCCCGTAATCCTATCAGAAAGGCTCATCACTTATATGTAGCCATGTAGGAACACATCCTGCAACCATGCTAAAAAGGATCTGCACTTACATCCAACCATGCGGGAACACATCCTGCAACCATGCTAGAAGGGCTCTGCACTTATATCCAACCATGCAGGAACACATACTACAACCATGCTGGAAAGGCTCTACACTTACATCCACCCATGCGGGAACACATCCTGCAACCATGATAGAAAGGCTCTGCACTTACATCCACCCATGCAAGAACACATCCTGTAACCATGATGGAAAGGCTCTGCACTTACATCCACCCATGCGGGAACAAATACTACAACCATGATGGAAAGGCTTTGCACTTACATCCACCCATGCGGGAACACATCCTGCAACCATGATGGACAGGCTCTCAATCCCAAGTTGAGGGTTCCTGGTAACTGACTAGGCGCCTCCATTCTCCAAGAGAATGGAATCAACCCTTATATCTGATCAAGTGGGAACACATCCCTCAATTACATCAGAATGGCCATGCGCTCACATCTGATCATGTGAGAACACATCTCACAGTCATATCAGAATGGCCCTCAGTCCTAGACCAAGTATTCCTAGTAACTAACCAGGCACCTCCATTCCAAGAATGGAAATAGCCCTTATATCTGATTATGTAGGAACCAATCCTATAGTCATATCAAAATGGCTCAACACTCATATTTGACATGGAAGCAACCAATCCTCTCACCATTATAGAATGGCTCAGCCCTTACATCTGACCATGGAAGGAACCAATCCTCTCACCATGTCAGAATGGCTCACAGGCTCATCACTTCCCCTTGGAAGGGACCTCGATCTAGAGAACACCAAGCTTCTCCCTGAAGTACTCAAACTTCACTCTAGCCAGTGGCTTCATCAACACATAAGCTATCTATTCATCCGTCGCAACATACTGGAGCTTCACTGCTCCCCTCTGCACCATATCCCTGATATAGTGATATTTGATCTCAATATGCTTCGACTTGTCATGGAACACCGGGTTCTCTGACAAATTCACACAACTCTGGTTGTCACAATATATACAAGTAGCATCCAACTGGAGATCAAATAAATTAGACAGTAGCTTCCTCAGCCATACTGCCTCACAACTAGATGAACAAGCTACAACATACTCTACTTCAACTATACTCAGTGCCACACAAGATTGCTTCCTGCTAAACCAAGAGATCACACCTGATCCCATACTAAAGCAACACCCTGAAGTTATCTTCCTATCGATGGCACTACCTGCCTAATCTGAATCAACATAACCCTCTAGGTTAATATTCTGACTCGCCTCATACTTGAGCCCATAATCAACTGTAGCCTTCAGGTACCTCAGAATATGCTTTGCAGCAATCAAGTGAACATGTCTCAGATCTATTAGGAACTGGCTCAACGTGTTCACAGCAAAGCAAATATATGGTCTCGTGTTCATCAGGTACATCAAGGACCCAATCATCTGACGATACATCGTAGCATCAACCATCTCTGATGAAGCATTACTCAATAGCGCCAGGTTCGATGCCATAGGTGTGGCCATAGCCTTGTAGTCCATCATCCCAAACCTCTTCAGTATCTCTACTGTATATTTCCCTTGTCCCAGGGAAATTCCATATGCATTCTGCCACACCTCCATGCCTAGAAAATAATGCATCATACCCAAGTCCTTCATTTCGAACTCGGCAGCAAGCTTCCTCTTTGTATTAGCAATCAACCCATCCATACCTGTTACAAACAGATCATCTACATACAGTAGGAGCATCACTGGGTTGCCATCCTCAACCTTGTAGTAAAGGTTGGAATCTGCTTTACTCTTAGTAAAGCCCAAACTAGATAGAAAGCTATCAATTCTTCCATACCAAGTCCTGGGTGCCTGTTTCAAACCATACAGGGCTTTCTTCAATCTATATACATGAGACTCCCTATCATGTGTCTCAAAACCAAGTGGTTTTTCCACATACACTTCTTCTTCTACTACACCATTCAAGAAAGCAATCTTGACATCCATCTGGTGTATCTTCCATTTCATCACTGCATCCAGGGCAAGTACTGATCTGATAGAAGTGTATATGGCTATAGGTGCAAAAGTTTATTCATACTCTATTCCTTCTTTCTGGGAGAAACCATGAGCAACAAATCTTGCTTTATATTTTTCAATGCTACCATTTGCAGCATGCTTGATCTTGTAGATCCATTTGGAAGTTACAACTGACTTCCCTTCTGGTATTAGGACAACATCCCAAACATAATTCTTCATGATCGATTGATACTCTTTGATCATAGCATCCTTCCATTCTTTCCGTTCTGTCGCTTCTTCATAATTGGAAGGTTCTTTATCGATGAAATCACATAATAATGCTACATACCTGGAGCAGGATCTGGTCCTCTTTCTTTCTATGTGATTCTCTTCTAGAGCCCCATATCTTTCCGCACCTTAGATAGTTTCTCGTACCTAAACAGGTTTTGTCTTGTGAGGATTCTTCTCTTGAGGTGGATCTACAGGTTCTTGTGGTTCTTCAAATTCTCGATCTTCTTCTTGAACTTCTTCATTCATGGTTGTGTCATGAATTTTGGGTGCTTCCGCCTCTTCAGGAACTTCAGCAGGTTTATTTCTAGATTTGTTGTAAGCTGTGTCTTCGTCAAATGTCACATCCCTGCTGATGTCGATCTTCTTGAATCCTAGGAAGTATATTATGTAAGCCTTTGAGCTTTCAGAGTATCCCACAAATATGCCCTTCTTTCCTGAAGGATCTAATTTAGTTCTCTTCTCTTTTGGAATGTGAATGTATACAGGACAGCCAAATATTCTGAGATGGCTGACTTTTGGCTTCTTTCCAGAGAAGACTTCTTTAGGAGTCTTGTTCTCGAGTACTCTATGTGGAGTATGGTTCTGTACATACACCGATGTTCTGGCAGCTTCTGCCCATAGATGCATAGGCAGATCTTGATCATGAAGCATTGCTCTTGCAAATTCCCTGATAGTTCTATTCTTCCTTTCTTCAATCCCATTCTGTTGTGGTTTGTATGGAGTGGACAATTTCCTCTTAATCCCTGAGTCTTTGCATAGCTCTTTGAATTCATTTGATGTGAATTCTCCACCTTTATCTAATTGAAATGTCTTGATATTCTTTTCAGTGTGGTTCTCGATCAAGGCTTTGAATTCCTTGAACTTGTTGAATACTTCATCTTTGTTCTTCATGAAGTAAATCCATGTCTTCCTAGAAAAGTCATCAACGAAAGAAACATAGTATACATACCCGCTTAGTGAACTTGATGACATTGGACCGCATACATCGGAGTGGATGATTTCCAAGATTCCTTTTGCTTTTCTCTCGCTACTTGGAAATGTCTTCTTTGTGTTCTTTCCTTTCGCACATCCTTTGCAGACCCCATCATGTTTTGCTTGAATTTCTGGAAGACCTTCAATAGCTTTGCTTGCAAGTGGTAGTGCTCTGTAATGCACATGTGCAAGCCTTCTATGCCAAAGTTCATTTGGCTCTACTGTGTCATGGACTAAATCTTGTTCTGGATGGCCCTTCAATTTGTATAGACCTCATTCTTGTTCCCCAATCACTACTATGATCATAAATAATATTTCCCTTTGGCCACATGATAACTTGGCCATCTATAAATGCAACCATCATGCCTTTTGCATCTAATGAAGATATGGAGAGGAGGTTATTATTTAGTCCTGGTACAAACAATACTTCCTTCATTGTCATGGACTTTCCAGAGTCTAGCTTATAGGAGGATTCCCCACTACCTTTTATTGGATACTGGTAGTCATCTCTGAACTTCACCTTGTGAGGTGATTCATGTTCTGAGAGTTTCACAAAGGATTCCTTGAATCCTGTCATATGTTTGGAAGCCCCACTGTCTATAAGCCAATCATTGCTTTCGTGAGTAATGTTTTCCGTGAGAGTGGAAATCAAAACATATTCTTCATCACTGGAGGAATCTTCACTTTCATATCTGGTTCTCTCTTTTGGAAGGTTCATCATCCTCTGTAGCATGAGCATGATGTCTTCTCTTGTTTCCCTTATTCTTATGAGAGTTAATCTTGTTTCTAGGACAATCTTTTGCAAAGTGTCCTCTTTCATCACATGTATATCATCTTAATTTAGATAAGTCCTTTCTAATGTTATCTTTATGGTGAAAGGTCTTACCTCTGAAGTGATGAGAGTTTCTTCTGCCTTTCTTGGAGTGAACTGTGAGAGCTTGATCTTCACTTCCCATATTCTCTTCTCGAGTTGTTATCCGAGCTTATTCTTGAGAGCATTCTTCCCATAGTCTGCTGAATTTGACTAACTTCTTTCTGGCACAGAATCCTTGAATAAAGCAGTCCCATGATCTAGGGAGACCATTCAAGGTGGTCATTACAATCTCTGCATTTTCCACTTCTTCATCTACTGCTTCTAGCTGTTACTTGATCTGAGAGACCCTTGTAAAGTAATACTGGATGGTCTCTGCATTCTGGATATTTACATTCTTCAGTTGGTTTCTCAGAGTCATCTTTCGGTTTATGTTCTTCCCTTCAAACAATTTGGTTAGGGAATCAAACATAGATTTAGGTGTATTTAGGGAGGACACCTGTTGAATGAGGTGATCCTTGATTGAATCAGCAATTATCCTCTTTGCCATAACCATATTCTTCTTGTGTAAGGCCTTAGCCTCATCTCACTTTGGAACTGGAACCTCCTCACTGATATAGGAGTCCAACTCATTTTCTTCCAAGACCAGGGAGATCCTATACTTCCAGGCTCGGAAGTTATCAACTCCCTCAAGCTTTTCATCAAGCTTGGTATGATGAGACATCTTAACTGAGAACCTCAAATGGAAATACAAAAGATTTAGATCTTACCAGGTCAAGATGTCGGATCTGGATTTGGAGCTAAAATTCTGCAATGCTAGTTTAGGAGCATATTAGGGTTTTTCTTTTCTGGAGTTCTATCCAAAAAAATGCTTTGATATTTTTCCCTAACTTTGATTTTGGGGAGGAGATCAATCTAGGCTTGGGCTCACTGAAAAATTCCACTTCTGTGAAAAGCCCTAATTTTCGGCAATAGTGTCGGGTCCAAAACTAAAAAACCTTAGAATTGGATTCTGCTTCGACAGAAAGATGCGCCCTAGGGAGGAGAGTTATTTCAACCTTATTTTGCTGAAAATATGTGGAGAGCGATCCACAAATTAGGAAGCCCTAGTTCCCACAGCTGCACAGTGTCTTCTTCTCAGGTTAGCTCTGATACCATGTTAGATTTTTAACATTAAGCTAGCATAACATTAGGATCTTTAACTGGGATAACAAAAAGCACAGCAATCAAACACAAGAGACAATGAACACAGTGTTTTTATTTGAGGAAACCATAAATGGAGAAGACCCCGCAACTTCCTCAGAGATAGAATCAGCACCAAAAGTAAAACCCCAAAACAGTAAGATGATCTCCCGACAGCAGTAACCTCTTTCTTCCTTTCCCCAGTGTCTTTCTCTTCCTCAGCTATGCACTACAACTGAGTGTGAGTGAA
>LPNX010836253.1:72957-142763 GCA_001517045.1 Pseudotsuga menziesii | reverse complement strand
GGCTAGCTCTCTATTTATACTAATTCTCGACTTGACTAAACCCAACTAGGGCCGACTTCACTAGGTGAGTCTAATAACCCTAGTGCCCCGGAACTGCGGGGAATTTAACCCTTGATCAATAAGAGGGTTACCCACAATGACTTGAGATGACTTGTTTACATTATAGAACCTCCTAATAGGAACATCGGGGCATGACATGAATCAAGTACATCCTAGAATAAACATCGGGTTACAATACATAAGAAATACAATTGAATACATTTCGAAGTTACAATTTCATCAACAAAATTGGGTTGTCCTTGAACCCAAATAAATTTCACTTTTCTATACATGAAGGTAAGCTCCTTGGTCACATATTTTCATCTAAAAGATTTAAAATAGATACTAACCACATTCAAGCTATCTTAAAGATAAACATTCTTAGAAATAAAATAGAAATTCAATCCTTTAGTGGAAAAATTATTTTTTTGAGATGGTTTATTCCTAATTTCATAGATATTATCAAACAAATTACATGAATGTTGAGGAAGGATCACAAACTAACATGGACATTTGAAGAAATATATTCATTTGAGAAAATAAAGAAGGATCTTACAAAATCTCTTGTGTTGGTAAGTCCATATTTTTCAAAGGAATCTATAACTTTTTCCTTTGCATATGAAGATACAATAGCTGCAGTTCTTCTACAATTGAATTATGAAGGTTTGGATCAACATATCTCTTTATTTAGCAAGACTTTAAGAGATTCAGAGCTTAAATATTATACATTAGAAAAAAAATCATATGCTTTAGTTAAAGCTTTGATTTTTTTTTCCAGAATTTATTCACTACATTCAAATATTATTGCTTATGTACCCAATGTTGCAGTCAAAGAAATTATGGTACAATCAGACAATGAGGGAAAGCGAGGGAAATGGATACACAAAATAATGGAGTATGATGTTGAAATTAGGCCCACTAAATTGGTTAAGAGTCAAGGCTTTCCAGATTATTAGTAGATGCAAATTATGAGGCGTTGGGACTGACTTTAGTGTTAAATCAGTTGTCTCACATAAATTTGTAGTCAAAACAGGAGAAACAACAGATCTATAACACATATGCATACTCTCCTTGGTATAGTGACATAGTATACTTTCTTGTGTATCTTCAATGCCCATGACATTTAGATAAAAGGGAGTATCGATATTCAAAGCTTAAATCTATACAATATTGTTTGATTGATCAAACCTTATACTAGAGAGATCTTAGAGGTATGCTTCTTAGGTGTTTAGAAAAATATGAAACTGATATGGTTCTAGCGTATTTTCACGAAGGAACATGTGGAGGGAATTGATATTCTAAAGCTACTTCTTTTAAAATTTTAAGAGCAGGTTGCTATTTGACTTCTTTATTCTCAAATGTATGTGCAAAAGTGAAAGCTTGTATTAAGTGCCAAAAGATTTATAGTAAACAAAAAATATTATCTCCACCTTTAAAACCCATTACAGTTGATGCACCCTTTCATCAATGGGGGTTAGATTTCATAGGTGAGATCAAACCTCCTTCATGTGGGTAGCATAAATTTGTCTTAACAACCACTGATTTTTGTTAAGATTTCATATGCTAGACTATATTCAATAGTATTCAATTCAAAGTCACAACAGCATCATAGCAATAATAACTGATATAAACACAATCATAAGATAGACACAACATTTATCCCGAGAAACCCTCAAGGGGAAGAAAACCCAATAAAACTTCCTCTGTATAAGATGTATAAAAGACAACCGCAAAAATAAGTGTTCTCCTCCTTTTTTCCTCTCTCTCTCTCTCCCCCCTATGCGCTACTCAAGTGAGTGAGTCTATGTTAAAATAAGAACCACAATTCCTCTATTTATACACAATGAGTCAATTGACTTTTACCCCAACCAAGTCAGCCCCAATAAACTGTCTAGGTTGGCTTCTCCTAGGAAGACTCAAAACTATATATTATATTAGTTATTAGGGTGCTAAAGACCTGACACAAGTGGAGGCTTTACCTCATGACTCTGTGATGACCAAATACAATAGTACCACCCCTTCAGAGGAATAATAACATCTCCCTTGGGTTACATCAATAAAATACATTTATAATATCCTTTGAAGTTACAATATTTCAACACTCCCCCTTAATGACAAGGTTATTCTACTGACAACATCATCAAAGAATATAGGAGAACAGAGAGACAATAATTACAATAGTACATCAAGGTAATACATCTATATGTCACATGAATTTTTCACAATCAGTAACTGGAACAGTTACTCTTCATCTTCTGCATCACATGATCACTTGATCCTTTTGCAGCAACGCTTCGATATTTCGATCATTCATAGCAGCATGTTCCAGTTACTCTTCATCTTCTGCATCACATGATCACTTGATCCTTTTGCAGCAACGCTTCGATCTTTCGATCATTCATAGCAGCACTTTGATCTTCTCTATCCTTTGCAGCAACGCTTCGATCTTCTTGATCCTTTGTAGTACTTTGATCCTTTGCAGCACCACTTTTATCTTCTCTATCATTTGCAACAACACTTTCATCTTCTCGATCCTTTGTAGCAGCACTTCGATCTTCTTGATCCTTTGCAGCAACACTTCGATCTTCTCGATCCTTTGCAGCAACACTTCAATCTTCTTCACATTTTGTAGCATCACTTCAATCCTTTCAACCCTTTTGCAGCTGTAATTTGATCCTTTGAAACCGTACTATGATTCTTTCAATCATTTGTGACTGTACTTCGATCTACTTGACCCTTTTCTATTGTACTTCGATGATCAATCCCGATCACTTTAGCAATTGAGTCCAAGGACGATGTAATCCTCCATTAGCATGATCCATGAAATCGATCAGCTGAATCGTCTACAATTGAATGTATATCTCGATCGCACCCATTGTTGGTCCTATTGTCTGTGAGGACTCATCGTAGGCCATCCATACCAAATAGGTTAGGACCACTCCCAAGTGAGTGTTATTCTACGGTATCTACACTTACGCGTAGACATACTCTTCCAAGCAAGATTATTGTTTGTAGAGCAGATATTGACCACATACACAATGTTGGCCCATCGTAGAACATCCAAACCACACAGGTTAGGACCACTCCCAAGTGAGTGTTATACTACGACGTCCGTGAGGACTCATCATAGATAATCCATACCACTAAGGTTAGGACCACTACCAAGTGAGTGTTATTCTATGGCATCTACATATGAATGTAGGAATACTCTCCATACAAGAGTATAGTCTACAAGGTATATCTCGATTGCATACACAATGTCAGTCTTGTCGTCCATGAGGACTCATCGTAGAGCATACAGACCACTGAAGTTAGCACCATTCCTAAGCAAGTGTTTTAATATACAGTATCCACAACTGAATGTAAGTACTCTCCATGCGATAGTAACATATGCAGGGCCATCCTTATCTATTAAGGACCACTCTCATGCACCGAGTGTTATACCTGCCATCCTCAAGAGAGCATACTATTGTCCACAAGTGAATGTGGGTACTATCCATGCGAGAGTAGCATCTGTAGGGCCATCCTTAGCTAGTAAGGACCACTCTCATGGACAAAGTGTTATACTTTCCATCCTCAAGAGAGGATACTATTGTCCACAAATAAATTATAGACCATCATCATCACTATTGTCCATCATTGATGTTAGTCATCGTTACTCCCCCTTTCCTGGGAAGTTTCATATTATAAACCTACTCCCCCTTTGTTCGAGGAGGATTCAGGTCTTCAACCTTATCTTCCTTTTTGAATAAGGTCCATTTCTTCATCATTTGTAGTCCCATCACTTTTCTTCCTTGCAAGGAAAGTCCTTTCAAACTACACCAAGATTGTCACATAAGTATTTGAAATTCAGTGGAGATAGAGGCTTGGTCAGTACATCAGCATCTTGCTCATCGGTACTCACATACAGGAGCTTGATGGCTCCCTTTTGTACCATATCCCTTATATAAAATATCATATTTCTATATGGTTCTATTTGTGATGGAACGTCGAATTCTCTGTCATCTTTATACAACTCTGGTTGTCACAGAAAATTACTTTGGTGTCCAAATCCATGTCAAAGAGTCCTGACATCAACTTTTGAATCCATATCGCTTCACAACAAGTGGAGCAAGCTGCAATGTATTCTGATTTAGCCATACTAAGAGAAACACTGGATTGTTTCTTACTAACCCATGAGATCATGGCAGATCCAAAAAAATAACATCCACCTGAGGTGCTCTTTTTGTCTGCGACACTCCCTACTCAATCTAAATCTGTATACCCATACAAATTTTAGTCATGATATCTCCCATACTACAGTCCCAAATCAATCGTACCTTTAAGGTACCTCATCATATGCTTTTCATCTATCAAGTGAACCCATCTAGGTTCAACTAGATACTAACTCAAGGTGTTCACAGCAAAGCATATATTTGGCCTTGTGTTTGTCGGATGCATTAATGACCCAAGAACTTCTCTGTAGTGAGTCATGTCCACTAGCTCGGATGTCTCATCAAACAACAGCTTCAAGTTGGTGTCCATGGGTGTGACCATGACTTTATAATCCAACATATCAAATATTTTCAATATTTTTACTGCATACTTTCCCTGATTCAGAAATATTCCTTCTGGGATATGACACACTTCCATCCCTAGGAAATAATGCATCAATCCAATATCTTTCATCTCAAATTCTTTAGCTAGCTTCTTCTTGCAATCCTTGATCTGTTTCTCATTTCTAGTTAGAAATAGATCATCCACATAAAAAAATAGTATGACTGGTTCATCATCCATAATATTCATATAAATATTATATACCATGCTTGTTAAGAAGCTATCTATTCTTCTATACCAAGCTCTAGGAGCTTACTTCAGTCCATACAGAGCCTTTTTCAACTTGCATACATGAGTCACTCTATCTTCAACTTCAAATCCTTGTGGTTGCTTGATTTAAACCTATTCCTCAATGACACCATTAAGGAAGGTTGTCTTTACATCTATTTGGTGTAAGTCCCATTTCATCATGGAAGCAAGTGCCATGATAGTTCTGATGGAAGTGTACCTTGCTGCTAGAGCAAATTTCTCTTCATAATCAATCCCCTCTTTCTAAGAGAATCCCCTAGCCACAAATCTTTCTTTGTACTTTTCAATACTTCCATCCGCAACATGTTTTATCTTGTAGATCCATTTCGAAGATACCACACTCTTATTTTTTGGTTTGGTAACAATATCCCAAACATCATTCTTCATGATCGACTAGTATTATTCTTTCATTGCTTCAACCCATTCTTTCTTTTGTGCAAATTATTCATAGCTGGTGGGTTCTTGATCTATAAGGTCATGACATCATAGCTACATAACTAGAATATGGCTTTGATCTTTTGTTGGTCCTTGTGGAGCCTTCTGGTGCTCCATATCTTTCTGCTTCTTGTATGATTTCTCTTACCCAAGCAGGTTTTCTCTTTCGAGGGATATCCATAGTAAGGGGCTCCTGAGGCTCTAGTATGTCATGATCTTCTAATGCTACTATTTCAGGAGTTGGTTCAGCTTATGGAATTCTGTGAGGTACATCTTCTTTGTGTACTTCTTCAATCTTACACCTTCTAGACTTCTTAAGAGCTATCTCTTCATCAAATGTTACATACCTACTAATATCTATATGATGGAATCCTGAAATGTATATCCTGAAGGATTTGGAGACTTCACAATATCCTGCAAATATTCCCTTCTTACCAGAAGGATCCAATTTGGTTATCTTATCTTTCAGAATATGTACATATGCTAGATAGCCAAATATCTTGAGATGGCTTACTTCAAGTTTCTTTCTGGTATACATCTCTTTAGGATTCTTGAATCCAAGAGCACTGTGAGATAATATATTTTGCACATATATGGTTGTTCTTACAGCTTCATCCCAGAGGTACATAAGGAGGTCTTGGTCATGAATCATGGTCTTCACTACTTCATGATAGTTTTATTATTTCTTTCCAAAACACCATTTTGTTGGGGATTATAGGGAGTGGTTAGTTCCCTCTTGATTCCTGCCTCCTTACAGAATGATATAAACTCCTTTGAAGTGTATTCTCCACCATCATCTGATCTTAGTGTCTTGATTCTCTTTTCTAACTGGTTCTCTATCAAGGATTTGAATTCCTTGAACTTCCCGAACACTTTACTCTTATTCTTCAAGAAGTATATCCAATTCTTTCTTGAATAATCATCAATAAATGTGACATAGTACTCATATCCACTCAAGGATATGGAGGGCATAGGAACACATACATCAAAATGGATTAGTTCCAACGTACCTTTAGTATTTGTATCGCTTTTCAGAAAGGGATTCTTGTTGTTCTTTCCTTGTGCACATCCCTTGTAGGTTCCCTCATGTTCGATATTTAGATATGGTAACCCTGTTATCACCTTTCTCACATAGGGCAGTTCTTTGTAGTTGATGTGAGCAAGTCTCCTATACCACAGTTCACTTAAGCCGATAGTCTCATGGACAACGATTGTATCTGGATGTCCTCCTTCTTCTCCAATGACTACACCATCTTCAAGTGTATTTCCTTTGGACCACATAAGTACTTGTCCATCTATAAAAGAAACTCTATACCCTTTCTTATCTAGAGATGATATGGAGAGTAGGTTCTTTTTCAAACCTGGTACATACAATACTTCCTTCATTTTCATAAAGGTTCTAGAGTCAATTTTGTAGCTTGATTCACCAATACCTTTGATGGGATATTGATAGTCATCTCCCAATGACACTTGTTGGGGAGAGTTCTTCTCTTCAAGTCTTGACAGAGTTGTCTTTTTTCCTGTCATGTGCTTAGAGGCACCACTATCAATAATCCATGTATCTTCTCTAGGTGTTACATACCTAGAGAGTGCAGAGAATAACACATATTCTTCTACATATTCACCTCTAGTTCTCTTTCAAGGTCTTTCTTCATCCTCATCTTTATCTACATGAGCATGATTCCTTTTTTTGTTGTTGTTCTTCTTTGGTCATGGCAATTCTCTAGCAAGATGTCCTATCTTATGACAGTTGTAGCATTGATACTTTGAGTAATCATTCTTCTTCTTCTGGAATTTCTTCTCGCAATGACACTTGTTGGGGAGAGTTCTTCTCTTCAAGTCTTGACAGAGTTGTCTTTTTTCCTATCATGTGCTTAGAGGCACCACTATCAATAATCCATGTATCTTCTCCAGGTGTTACATACCTAGAGAGTGCAGAGAATAACACATATTCTTCTACATATTCACCTCTAGTTCTCTTTCAAGGTCTTTCTTCATCCTCATATTTATCTAGATGAGCATGATTCCTTTTTTTGTTGTTGTTCTTCTTTGGTCATGGCAATTCTCTAGCAAGATGTCCTATCTTATGACAGTTGTAGCATTGATACTTTGAGTAATCATTCTTCTTCTTCTGGAATTTCTTCTGTGAAGGCTTATAATTACTCTTCTTGAAGTTTGATTGTTTTCTTCCTTTAGTATGGGTAGCTAAAGCCTAATCATCTTCTCTATTGGCTACTTTAGCTTCTTATTGTATGAAATCTTCCCATACTATGTCAAACTTCATACTTTTCTTTTATGGCACATGAGTTTGGATGAATGAGTCCAAAGGTTTAGTGAGGCCATTGAGAGCAGTCATAACCAATTCATCCTCATCAAGGGTATATCCAATAGCACTTGGCTTCTCTTTGAAATGGGAGACCCTTATGAAGTAATCTTGAATATATTCTCCTTTTCTCATCTTGGTGCCCTTCAATTGAGCTCTCAAATTCATCTACCTGTTGATGTTCCTTCCTTCTTACATTCTGGAAAGTGCATCATACATTTTCTTAGGTGTCTTCTTAGATGACACCTAATGGATCAAGTGATCCTTAATAGAATCACAAATGATCCTCATTTCCTTGATTAAGTCTTGTCCATGCTTCTCCTTAGCTTCAACTTCTTCAGGTTCTGCAACCTCACCCTTGATGTACTTCTCAAGACCATTCTCTTTTAGAATGAAGCCAATCCTATACTTCCAATCTAGGAAGTTTTCTAGGCCTTCCAATTTGTCCTCAAGCCTAGTGCTTGGGGCCATCTTGTCTAGTAGGTCACTGAAAAATGAAATTTATCAAAATAGGAGATTGAACTTACTAGTAGATGCGCATGAAGGAGGTGATTTGGTTGATCCAACTACGTTATAGAGATCCCTAATATTCACTCTTCAAATCCTACTTGCAAGGTTGCAACACTGTAGAATTTCTGGTTCTATTTCACTACCAAACTAGGGTTTGGATTTTTCGGAGATCCAACCACCTAAAAAATTCGATCTAGGGATCAATAGTTGCGTTTATGCAAGCATATATTCAAAACTCCAACTTTTGCAGAAACCCTAATGTCTTCTAGAGAGGGAGGAGAGAGAATTTCACCTTGTGGAAACTGCTGTTAACCAGGTTAGCTCTGATACCATGTTAATATTTCATATGTAGACTAGATTCAATTTAAAAATCACAGCAACAGCATATCAATAATCACTGATAGAAACACAATCACAAGATAGAGACAACATTTATCATGGGAAACCCTCAAGGAGAAGAAAACCCAGGAAAACTTCTTCTGTATAAGATGTATAAAAGACAACCCAAAAACATGTGTTCTCCTCCTTCTATTCTCTCTCTCTCTCTCTCTCTCTCTCTCTCTCTCTCTCTCTCTCTCTCTCTCTCTATCCTATGTGCTACTCAAGTGAATGAGTTGGTGTTCAAATAAGAACCACAACTCCTCTATTTATACACAATGAGTCAACTGACTTTTACCCCAACCAAGTCAGCCCCACTAAACTATCTAGGCCGACTTCTCCTAAGAAGAGTCAAAACAATATATTATATTATTTATTAGGGTGCTAAATATCCGACACAAGTGGAGGATTTACCTCATGACTCTATGATGACCAAATACAATAGTACCACCCCTCCGAAGGAATAATAACATCTCCCTTGGCTTACATCAGTAAAATACATTTAGAATATCCTTTGAGGTTATAATGTTTCAACAATTTATTTACAAAATGGGTAAAATATGTGATTCCAACTAGGAAAGCTTCTCATAGAGTTATAATTAATTTCTTGGAAGAGAATATCTTAAGTAAATTTGGATGTCCTATGAAGCTTATCACTGATAATGTTGCAGCCTTTAAATATTGAGAAATGGTGCACTTTTGTGACATACATAATATTATTTTAAAGCATTCAACACCCTATTATCCACAAGGAAATATATTGGCATAGTCTACCAACAATACCATAATAAACAACATTAAAAAGTTGTTATTTTAGAAAATTAGGGCCTGGGATACCATGTTAAAGTTTGATCTCTGGTAAGACAGAATTACAACTAAAAAGTTTATTGGTACATATCCATTTCAGAATTTTTATGGTACATGTGTTGTTTTTCTTGTTCAGTTAGGTCTATTGATCATGAAGTCCATGCATGATAGAATGGAAGAACCAAATGAAATCCAAAGGAAAATATTCCAGCTAGTTGAAGTGCAATAGGAAAGAGAAATGTTGGCAGAAAAAGCACAAGCATACATAAACAAAGTAAAGGAAAGGTTTGGTAAATGAAGTAAAGAAGACACTTTCCTTGTGGGTGATATGGTATTAATATGTGATGCAATAAAGCATGACAAGAAAAATCATGGGAAGTTTCATCATATGTGGTTGGGTCTGTTCAAAATTACAAAGCTCTTGGTAAATAATACTTTGTTTTGTAGAATTTGGAAGGGGAGGAAGTGGCAGGCCCAATGAATGGGAAGTTTTGAAAAACTTTCTTGTTTATTAAGGTTGTGGGTGGCCTAATTTCATTGTACATATAGGTGAGTTTTTATCTTTTTATTGAATAAGACTCCGACCCAATGGATGTGTAAAGAGTTTCAGTTTTTAGTAGTTAAAGTTTGTTATAGTTTGTTAAACGTTAATCCAATTTTAGGAGGCATCTAATCTGCGTGTTATTGGATGTTTACAAGAAATAATTCATCCCCCATGGATCCAGAGTTTATTACTATAATTGTATTCTAGACTAAAACCTATATGTTTCTTTTGTTCCCTTTTAAATCCTTAAAATTTGGCTTTAAATTTTTCAAAAATAGGTTAGGTTGTATATACCCTTGAACTCCCTAAGTATATTTTATGCATCTCTTTTATCAATAAGTTTAAGTTTGGATCTTACTTATGATTGATTCCTTCTTATAGTATTTGATATTATAATTTTTATAGTCTTGTGTTTGATTTCAATATAATTTCTCAAAGTGCAAAAAGTATTTCTATTTGTAGCATTGTGACAACATATTATAGCAGAGCTACATAAGTTGATGTTTCTGGAATGTCAAAAGGGGTGTAATTCAAATTCCATGGTTAGTTTGGTAATGATGTAAAATTATGGTTTTGGGAACAAGAGTTTACATAATGAAAGTTTAGTGAACCTTCATCACTTAAATAGATGTGATGCTACTTAATTATTAGTGGGTGTTACCCACGATAAACCATCTGTCTGATTTCAAATATCGCATTTTGAATTCCATTCCATATTTTTTCCATTTGGGGACGAATTTGTGTTTTCATATTTGTGTTAAATTTATAGTTGGAAGCAAAACAAGTATTCATTAGTCATAGCTTTCTAGGATGAAAAATATGGGAGGTAAACTACACAGATTTGAGCCAGTTAGTACTAAATGGACTGAAGAGCATCCACAGTGCACAAAGTCGTTGATATATGCAGGATGGTTCATTTTTTTTTTTAAATCATAGGTTATAATGTTGAAGTCACATTGAATTTTGCCCGAAAATTCATAGGGATGTTGTCAACTTCGACAGTCTAAGTTTTGAAGTTTCAAAGGCCTCAATTGTTGAAGTAATTGGGTTATCCATCGAGGGCAATCAATGTTTCAAAAAGTTCCCTTTTGAAATTGATTTAAATCATTTCTTGTTTCCAGGGCATAAGAACTTGGATTGGAGCAAAGGAATCCACATGAACCAGTTAAAAAAATAATGGAGAGATGTATTAAGCATCATACAGAGATATATCAAATGTGAAGGCATGTTCGCCATAGTATTCAGATATCATCTTCAGTTGCTCCTTCATGTAGTAGGTATATCAAAACTTAGTCTACCCTATTATTTGTTTAAAAAATTATTCAAAATGGAAACATGTGTTAGGAATCATCCAGATCATACCTCCCATAGTATTTTTCAACATGGGTTAGTTAAGTTGTTGGTGCTAAATGAATTAAGGAAAAATAATAGTACTTGGCTGTAATTTTTTTGTTTTGGTCTAGACTTGAATTCGAAAATATAGAGACCCCAAAAAATAAATTCATGAAAAGGGAAGGGAAGAAAGGAAACCTAATACAAAGAAGAGAAACTTCCATCTCCGGAGATCAGATTCAGGGAACTCAAGGGACTTCTAAACATCAAAAATGATATAAAAGAAAAATTGAAGCTAAGATGAAACAAATTGTTGAACAATTTTACTAAAAGGAAGATTCTATCAAACAAAAGAGTGAAAAAAGTGACCAAAACAAACAAGTTACTGAGGATGAAGGTAAAACTGTGACAACTCCTAGGACACTCGGTGATCCAGAGGAAAGATCAATTACAAAAGTTTTAGAGCAACCAACATCAAACCCATTCCCCCCAGGACTAAAAGGATCTCCACGGGCACTCAAAAGTTAGAGGTTGTCAAACGGTATCCCCAAAATAGGCTTCAAATAGGTATCAAATGAATATGAAGAAATTATTACATCCTAATTTAAACAATGAATATAGGATTGATATTGCAGAGTATTCTAGTGAAGAGGATACCAAATATAAACAAATGGAGGGTATGATAAGGGAATCCCTAGAAAATATTAAACAAAGTATAAAAGGGGTTCCTTATATCACAGTGAAGAAACAAATTGATAAAGTAAATAATATTGTACAAAGACTTGATGAGGCGACAAGCTTGAAACTTGAGCACAAAAAAAAATATGAGGATACACAAGGATTAGAACAGAGTAATGGTGATACAAATCCCCTTCCCATGAGAATAAAATTACATTTGAAATCGATCAATGCTTGAATGTTCATAAAGAAGAAGCATCTACAAAAGAAGGGTCTAAAATAGAGAATTTGAAGAAATCTCTCCAACAGTACAAAGCACATAATGTGCATCTAAATGACTTCAAAAACTAGCTAGCACAAGAAAATAATAGATTAAGGGATGATTTAGAATAGATGAATACAAATTATGCAAAGCTTGTTCAAGATACAGAAGAGGCTGTAAGGAGAAGGAAATTAGCACAAGAAGAAAAAAAATAACTTAGCAGGAAAAATCAAGAGCTACAAGAAAAATTACAGACTATGGAGAAGGAGTACCTGAGGCTACAAAGGAGGTCTCAGGTGTTATATGGTTTGAAAATACTGAATGAAGCAACTCTTAGTATTTATAAGACTCATACAACAAGATTCATCATCCACATGGCAACCAAAGTGTTGAAATGGTTCAAGTTTTCTTCCTTATTGAATTGAATATGTGGCCTAAGTCTTGTCACTTGGGGGCCTCTACATTATTACGAATGGTGTTTCCTCAAAGGGGAGACCTTGGAATATGTGGCAATGATATTTTTCTTCTAGGGGAAGATGAATATGTAGTGTGGCTTCCTCGCGATGGGGGAGAATAGGGTGGGGTGCTCTCATGTGGGGGAGTAAACAATGTTGAACCTATTCATCGAGAAGAGGAGGGGAAATGGTTAGCACTATATTTAAGTGGAGATAGTGAATAAACAAAAGTGTATCCTCACCTATAAGACCCAATCAATGTGGCCTCAGAGTGGCCCAGAATTGGTGATCTCCCTTGTGTTCCATGGGGGATAAAGGAAAAACACCCCTCAAGAGAGGGGAGAGGACTTGCAGTCTGTAGGAATACCATAAGGGAGGTTTTGTTTCTCAATGGTGGAAGTCTAGTTGTCAAGTGAGAGTGACAGGTATGCAATAAAAATAGTGTAGACAAATGAACAAATTATTAGAATTTGAATGCCATTTAGATATTCAAGCAGAGAGTTCTGACAATGTTGCAGCAATTGAATGGAGAATGAACATACAAAATAAGAAAAAAAACCACACAGGAAAAGGAAAAGTATTGCTTAGGAATTTACAGTATAATCATCATAATAATATCCAGTGTTACAATAGTTTACATAGGTAGAATTCGAATGCATCAGTAATGAATTTGAATCCTCCAAGTGGATATGACTATATCTAACTGAATGTCTAACTCAAGGTCTCCCAATCAATATCAGAGTCCAAATAGACAACTCCCTGATGACCAATAACTCCAACAACCACTGACATGTAGTTAATGTTAAAATTCCATATGCTAAGCTAGATTATTAGCATTTAATTCCAATTTCATAACAGAAGAATATAGACATGATCACTAAAAGAAACAGTATCACAAGAACAACACAAATTTATCCTAGGAAAACCCTAAAGGGAAAAACCCAGCAAAACCTTCCTCAATATAGATGCCCTAAAAATATAAAAGGTAAAACCAAAAGACTGATCCTTATCCTTCTCCAACTACAGCTCTTTCTCTCTCTTTCTCTCTAATGCGCTACACAAGTGAGTGTGAGTGTGTTCAAATGAGAAGCACCTCACCTTTATTTATATTCTTTCATTCACTTAATATTTAATTCAGTTATGTAGGCTCGAGTAACCACAACTGGGGTACTAATGACCCGACTTACAATGGAGGGACTTCCTCATGACTCTTATTAGTTCTCCCGATTAGGAACATTAGGGTATAAAGAAATACAAGTGATTCTCCCGATAGGAACATCGGGGACCACTAAAAAATACATATAGAATATTCTTCGAAGTTACAATAATTCAACACTCCCGCTTAACGAGAAGGTTATTCTAGAACATCATCAACATCAACAACAACAATAGGAGAGAGAGGGAATCGTCGGCATCATCAGGGTGATACATCTATAAATCATTGGAATCTTTTCATCATCTTCATCATATAGTCTTTATCTTTAATCTTTAGCAGCAGAAACACTTTGATTGTTCGATCAACAACATCTTCATCATCACTTTGACCTTTCGATCAACAACATCATCATGAACACTTTGACCTTTCGATCAACAACATCATCATCATCATACTCTGAAATTTCGATCAACATCATCATCATCATCACACTATGAACTTTCAATCAACATCATCATCATCATCATACTCTGAACTTTCAATCAGTATCATCATCATCATCATACTCTAAACTTTCGATCATCATCACATTCTGATCTTTCGATCAGTAACATCATCATCATCACATTCTGATCTTTTGATTAGTAACATCATCATCGTCACATTCTGATCTTTCGATCAGGAACATCATCATCATCACATTCTGATCTTTTGATCAAGAACATTATCATCATCAGCAACAACCTGTAATCCACAATACGAAGACGAAAGTCTTCGGATCACTTTTGGAATTAAAGTCCAGGGATGATACAATCCTACCGCATTCTCGACAACGGAAGCTACCAGATAGCATTACAAGATAATCACTCCCTATCACTTTAGGACCAAGTCCAAGGATGGTGCAATCCTACCACATTCTAGACAACCGAAGCTACCAGATACAATTATGGGATAATCACTCCCTATCACTTTAGGACTAAGTACAAGGATGATGCAATCCTACCACATTCACGGGGACCAAAATCTTGGGATACATTTTGAACAAAATTTCAGGGATGATGCAATCCCACCACATTCATGGGGACCAAAGCCTCCAGATACATTTTGAACAAAAGTTCAGGGATGATGCAATCCCACCACATTCATGGGGACCAAAGCCTCCGGATACATTTTGAAATTTTTTTTTAGAGATGATGCAATCCTACCACATTCACGAGGACCGAAGCCTCTGGATACATTTTGAACAAAGTTTCAGGGATGATGCAATCCCACCACATTCACGGGGATCGAAGCCTCTGGATACATTTTGAACAAAATTTCAGGGATGATGAAATCCCACCACTTTCTCGAGGACCAAAGTCACTGAATCATTTCTGGACAAACGCCCTGGGATGATACAATCCCTCTTCATTCTCGAGGACTGAAGTCACTGGATCACTTTAGGACAAATGTCTAGGGATGATACAATCCCACTACTCCCCCTTTTGAGGAAGGTCTTTTCGAATAACACCAAGCTTGTCATGAAATTATTTGAACTTTACCCGAGACAAAGGCTTCGTCAACACATCAGGAACTTGTTCATCAGTACTCACATACTGGAGCTTTATCGCTCCCTTCTGCATCATATCTTGAATGTAGAAATACCAGATTTCTATGTGCTTCGATCTGTCGTGGAACACTGGGTTCTCTGTTATCTTGATACAACTTTGGTTATCACATAGAATCACGGTAGTATCCAACTCTAGGTTGAATAACCCTGACATTAGCTTCTAAAATCCATATGTCTTCACAACTAACAAAGCAAGATGTTATATATTCTGGTTTAGTTGTGCTAAGAGAAACACTAGAATTTTTCCTGCTAAACCATGAAATCATAGCAGATCCCAGACTATAACATCCACCTGATATGCTTTTCCTATCTGAGACACTTCCATCCCAATCTGCATCTGTATAGCCATACAATCTGTACTCATGGCTTTCATCATAGTATAGACCAAAGTCTAGAGTCCCTTTCAGATATCTCAACACATGTTTTGCAGCTATCAAGTGAGCATGTCTAGGTTGAACTAGATATTGACTCAGAGTTTTCACAACAAAACAAATGTCAGGTCTGGTATTTGTTAGATACATCAATGGCCCAATGATATTTCTATATTGAGTCACATCCACTAACTATGATGATTCATCAGCTAACAACTTCAGGTTGGAACCCATGGGTGTGGCCATGGATTTGCATTCCAACATATCAAATCTCTTCAATATCTCTACTGCATACTTTCCCTGGTTGAGAAATATTCCTTCTGAACTTTGCCATACTTCTAGACCTAGGAAATAATGCATTAACCCAAGGTCTTTCATCTCAAATTCTTCAGTGAGTTTCTTCTTGCTTTCCATAATCTGTTTCTCATTCCCTGTCAGAAATAAATCATCCACATATAGTAATAGTATGACAGGTTCATCTTCTATAACCTTGAAGTAAAGGTTAGGATCAAATTTACTCTTGGTAAAGCCCATGCTTGTTAGGAAACTATCCATCCTTCCATACCAAGCTCTGGGAGCTTGCTTTAAGCCATACAGGGCCGTCTTCAATTTGCATATGTGAGTCTTTCTGTTTTCAACTTCAAATCCTTGTGGTTGTTCTATGTATACTTCTTCTTCAATCACACCATTCAGGAAGGATATCTTCACATCCATCTGGTGTAAGTCCCACTTCATCATGGATACAAGTGCCATGATAGTTCTAATCTAAGTATACCGTGCTACTGGAGAAAACATTTCTTCAAAATCAATTCTCTCTTTCTGAGATAAAGCTTTGGCCACAAATCTTGCTTTGTATTTATCGATACTTCTGTCAACTGCATGTTTTATATTGTAGATCCGTTTGGAGGATACTACACTCTTTATTCTAGTTTGGGAACTATATCCCATACATCAATCTTCATTTTTGACTGGTGTTCTTCAATCATTTCTTATACCCATTATTTCTTTTGTATCGCTTCTTTGTAGTTTGTAGGTTCTTGATCCACCAAATCATACATCAAAGCTACATAGTTGGAAAATGTCTTAGGATTCTTACTTACCCTTGTGGAGCCTTAAGGAGCTCCATATCTTTCTGATTCTCGTATAATCTCTCTTGCCCAAGCGGGCTTTCTCTTTTGTGATATCTCCATCGTAGGGGGTTCTTGTGGTTATGTCATGTCATGTTCTTCAAGAGCTTCATCTTCAGGGAGGAATGTAGTCTCTACATTTTTGGGAGGTACATATTCCTCATATGTTTCTTTATATTGACATTTTCTGGATCTCTTGAGAGCTGCTTCTTCATAAAAGGTTACATCTCTACTGATTTCCATGCGATGGAATCCAGGAATGTAAATTCTGAATGCTTTGGACACTTCACAGTATCCAACAAATATTCTCTTCTTTCCGGAAGGGTCCAACTTGGTTCTTTTCTCTTTTGGTATATGAACATATACTGGACAACCAAATATCTTGAGGTGACTTACCTCAATATTCTTTCCTGTGAACATCTCTTCTGGAGTCTTGAATCCAAGAGCACTGTGAGATATTCTATTATGTACGTAGACAACAGTTCTTTTTGCTTATGCCCATATATGCATTGGAAGATCTTGATCATATATCATTGTCTTCACTGCCTCCATGACAGTTTTGTTGTTTCTTTCTACAACACCATCCTGTTGAGGATTGTAGGGAGTGGTTAGTTCCCTCTTTATTTCGGTATCTTTATAGAAGGCTTCAAATTCTTTTGAAGTATACTCTCTGCCATTGTCTGATCGGAGTGTCTTGATTCTTTTGTCTCAAATATTCTCTATCAAGGCTTTGAATTCCTTGAACTTTTCAAACACTTCGCTCTTTTCCATCATAAAATAGATCCTTGTCTTTCTTGAATAGTCATCAATAAAGGTAATATAATATTCGAAACCACTTAAAGATGTGGAGGACATTGGACCACACACATCTGAATGAATCAATTCTAACGTACCTTTTGTTTTTGTTTTTCTCTTCGGAAATGGATTCTTGATGTTCTTTCCTTTCACACATCCTTTGCAAATTCCTTCATGTTTGATCATCATGTCTGGTAATCCCGTCACTACTTTGTTCACATGAGGTAGTGCTTTGTAATTGATGTGAGAAAGCCTTCTATTCCATAGTTAACTAGGATCAGTGGACTCATGAACAAGGGATGTTTCTGCATGTCCCTTAAGTTTATACAGGCCTCCTTCTTCTTCACTAATGATAACTACATCTTCAATATTCTTCCCTTTGGGCCACATGAGTGCTTTACCATCTATGAAAGAAACTCTGAATCCTTTCTTACCTAAAGCTGAGATAGAAAGTAAATTCCTCTTCAGACCAGGCACATATAATACTTCTTTCATCTTTAGGGGATTTCCTGAATCACGTTTGTAGCTTGCATCCCCAATTCCTTCAATTGGATATTGATAGTAATCTCCTAGAGATACTTTTTAAGGAGAGTTATTTTCTTCAAGTCTTGACAAAGTATTCTTTTGTCCCGTCACGTGTTTTGAAGGACCACTATCAATAAGCCAAGTGTCTTCTCCAGGTGTTACAGACCCAGAGAGAGCATAGAATAGTAGATACTCTTATGCATCTTCTTCTCTTGCTTTCTTTCTTGGAGGTCCTTCCTCTTCTTCTTCTTCATCCTCATCTTCATCTAGATGAGCATGATGTATTTTTTTGTTGTTGATCCTATTATTATATTCTTGTTTCTTCATAGGAGAATTTCTGGAAATGTATCCTATCTTGTCACAATGGAAACATTGAAATCTAGAGTAGTCCTTATTTGATAGACTTTCTCTTGATCTTTGGAACCTTCTGGGAGGTTTATTCTCCTTGTGGTTTCCCTTCTTGAAGTTGGGTTCATTTCTTCTTCTCTTGGTATGAATGGCTAGGGCTTGATCATCCTCCTTTAGTAAGTCTTCTCTATTTTCCACTCTAGTCTCATCTTGAATGCAGTCTTCCCATACCACATCAAACTTCATGCTTTCCTTCCTGGCACACATCATTTGAATAAATGACTGCCAGGGTCTAGTGAGACCATTGAGAGAAGTCATAACCATCTCATCTTCATCAAGTTTGACTCCAATGGCTTCTAGTTGTTATTTGATCTGAGAAACCCTTGTGAATTAGTCTTGGATGGATTCTCCATGACTCATCTTGGTGATCTTTAGTTAAGCCCTTAGATTCATCTTTCTGTTGATGTTTCTACCCTCATACATTCTGGATAGGGCATCATACATTTCTTTTGGAGACTTCTTGGATGACACTTGAAGGATCGAGTGACCCTTTATAGAGTCATCAATAATCGTTTGTGCCCTAATCATATCCTTCTTGTGTTTCTCCTTAGCTTCAAATTCTTCATGTTTTGCAACTTCCCCTTTGATATACTTATCAAGATCATTCTCTTGGAGAATGAGACCAATCCTGTATTTCCATGCTCGAAAATTCTCTATGCCTTCTAGCTTGTCCTCAAGCTTAGTGCTTGGGTCCATCTTGTCAGAAAATCACAAAAAGTTGAAATTCAGTGGAATGAGAAACTGAACTTACCAAGAGATGCGCTTGAATGAGGCGAGTTGACTGGTGTGCTTGGTTTCTGAAGATATCAAGTCTTCACCTTTCAAATCAAACTTGCAAGATCCAACTTCCAGCTGTTTTCTGGTTCAACAGTTTTCTGGTGTAGTTGTCAAACTAGGGTTTGACTTTCCCAGAGACTCACTCACCCAAAAACCTTGATTCCAGGCTCAATAGATGCACTCTAGGAGGGTGAAAACTTCTATGCAAGCAGTTTTCCGAAAATCAAAAATTTTCCTGAAACCCTAATTTCTTCCACAGAGAGAGAGGGATTTTTCACCTTGTGAAAGCTGTCCTATTCAGGCTAGCTCTGATACCATGTTAAAATTCCATATGCTAAGCTAGATTATCAGTATTTAATTCCAATTTCATAACAAAATCATATAGATAGGATCACTGAAAGAAACAATATCACAAGAACAACACAAATTTATCCTGGGAAAAACCCAGCAAAAGCTTCCTCAATATAGATGCCCCAAAAATATAAAAGGTAAAACCAAAAGACTGTTCCTTCTCCTTCTCTAGCTATAGCTCTTTCTCTCTCTTTCTCTCTAATGCGCTACGCAAGTGAGTGTGAGTGTGTTCAAATGAGAAGCACCTCACCTCTATTTATATTCTTTCATTCACTTAATATTTAATTCAATTATGTAGGATCGAGTAATCCTAATTTAATTATGTAGGCTCGAGTAACCACAAATAAGGTACTAATGACCCAACTTACAACGGAGGTGACTTCCTCATGACTCTTATTAGTTCTCCTTATTAGGAACATCAGGGTATGAAGAAATACAAGTGATTCTCCCGATAGGAACATCAGGGGGACCACTAAAAAATACATATAGAAGATTCTTCGAAGTTACAATAATTCAATAGTTAACTCAGTGCAACTGAGTGTGGTAGGTAGGAAAAGCGCTCCTCTCCATGCAACCATGCATTATCCATGCATTAGTAGCACTAGCCTAACTGATTGTGAAGTAACTAAATGTAACTGGGGCCTAACTAAGACTAACTAGTGCTAACACCAACTGACTCAAGTAGGTTGGTGTCAGGACTCCCAATGGATCCTAAAATGTAGGGATTGGTCTAGGAGGTTCCCTAATTGATGCATGCACCTGCAGTAAGTGGCAGTTAACCTCTAGTAGTGTTCCCCACACTTCAATGACTAGTACATGTGTCCCAATTGTACTAGTGGACCCAATTAATTAATTTTAAGGTTCCTAAGTTAGGAAATAATTAATCTAATAGAAATTTTACCAAGGGAGGATTAATAATCCTAACACCCCCCCTAAATCCTAACTTGGACAACTGTGGGCCTTGGTAACAAGAACATAGGTCACCCAAATACAATCTAGAAGATAATAAAAAATGTTTCTTAATACAACTGAGGAAATAGGGGAAGACCTCATGGGAACCCCCCCCCCCCCCCCTCAAAAATAAGCACCAAAATAGCAATCTGCAATCTATATTCATAAGAAATAAGCTTCCTCCTTAGAAAAATAACTTGAGCAAAACACTGCTACAAAATTGTAGCTCTATGCAGCAGCATGGTCTATCAATGGACCTCTCAATGTACTTATGAACTGATGACTATGTTTGTTTTTGTTGGATGGTGAAGGTAGGGAATGATCACATATCTGCTTTTGTGGGCCATGTAGTTGATCATTCACCATCCTCAAGTAGCACTGACCTGGAACTTTGCTACACCATTATGTAGAGAGAGAATCTATGAGAGATAGTGCAACATGTTCATTCTGATACTGGAACCTAGTTCTTATTTTGTCTTCTGGAACTCTAGTACCACTTCCAGCTACATCAAGAAGCTCTTGAGCCCATCTGGGTTTAGGATTATAATTAGCAATGGGTACTAGATCTAGATCTAGAATCTCTTAAGATTTATTCTAAATAACAGGATCATGTTGTATGTGATCTTCTTCATCTGAATATGAAACCTGTAGCACATCATAATCATCAAAAATAGGTGGAGAAATAGTTATACCTTCCTGTGCTACTGGAGGAGTATCATGCAACTGATCTTCTTTGAATTGGACACTTATTTCAATGAAGCATCTTCTGGTAGCAACCTCCATCAGTTTGTAATCTTTTGCATCATCTGCATATCCCATTAGAATGCATTCGCTACTTTGGGCTTGGAAGGCCTTCCTCTTGTCAAGTGGTATCTTGGCCCAATATTTGGAACCAAAAAATCTCAGATGAGAGACATTGGGCTTATACCCATGTAGTGCTTCGAAAGGTGTGACCCCAACCACTGACTTATGGGGCACCCTATTCTGCAAACATGAAGCACAGTGACCCTCTTGGGAGAGTCTGTATGAGTCATATGGTAAACAAATAACATGTTGGCAGTAAGGGAGGGCACATATAAGACATTCTTGAACTCACCATACTTCTCTCTAACTGAGCCCCTTCCTTATGCTGGAATATGTGAATCATCTCCCATGTGAATATTAGGCCCCTTTAATAGTGAAAAAGTAGAGAAGGATTCTTTAGAGGAAACCATGTGGTTGGAGGCTCTGGAATCTATAATGTATGATAAGGATGGAGAGAGAGTTGCTTTCAAATCATGACACCTTTCGGCATCTTCTGTCGGTGCTTCTTCATCAAGATTCTTTTCTCTTGGAGGAGCAATGTTGTGCTACTTGAGAAGAGCATACATCTCATCAAGTTGCTTCCTCATACAATTTTATTCAATATGGTATCGCTTTTCACAACAAGGACATAACTTGTTTTCAAATTTATTCTTCTTAGAGATGGAGGCCCCTTCAGAAGCTTGCTGATTTGGTTTAGTCTTTGAATCAGCTGCCTTTGGCTCCTTGTTCTTTGAATCCCCTTTTCCTGCACTTTGGAAGAGTTAGTAACCAAGAGAGCTTGATCTTTGTAAGTCTGGATGACTCCCATTCGAATCAATTTGTCTTGTTCCTTGATTAAGGACTCAGAAAATGAATCTAAAGAAGGAAGTTTCCAATCAAGAAAGCTTTCTCACTTAGAATGAAACATAGATACATATACAAAGTACTTAGGACCTAGCTTGCTGAGTGTGGAAAGGACATTATGCTCATCCTTCCATTCTATCCCACACTGTCTGCATTGAAGCACTAGAGAATTGAATTTGGAGAATAATTTCTCAATCATGTCACAAAACTGCTGGGATGTAAAGATACCAACTCATTCTCCAAAATGTTTCCCCAAAGCTCATCTTGTTTGTTAAACAAACTATCAAGCATCTCCCAATATTCTCTTGGATTCCTCAATCCTTCTAGATGAAAGAGGATATCTCTAGAAATATAAATACATAAGTACCTGAATGCTTCATCATAACGGTTTAGGAACTTCTTCCGCCCTACCGACTGATGAGGCTGAACCTCCCATCCACGTATGATCTTGTGGTAGCTATGCTTGTGCAAGGCCAACTGCATATCAATCCTCCAATCAAGGTAATTGGAAGTTGTGAGGATCCGTGGTTCAGGAGTTTGAGAACTCATAATTGCTCCAGCTAAAAAACTCCAAATACTTCTCTCAAGCTACGTAGCACCTGTCAATTTCACTGCAATAACAGACTAAAACATATGAACTATTACAAACATGCTTTTATTTCCGACATGAACATGTTTTCAGGGTCTGTCACGCCCTCTCTGCTGCTCTGAATGAATCCAGAGCTAGCAAATTTTCATAGGGGACTTCTATGGAAACCCAACTGCTTCTGATGTTCAATGGGGAGAAACAAGCATGAAACCTTCCTGAGAAGGATTTGATACCATATTAGAATTTGAATGCCATTTATATCTTCAAGCAGAGAGTTATGATAATGTTGCAACAATTGAATGGAGAATGAACATACAAACTAAGCAAAACAAACCACAAAGGAAACATACAAATATTGATTAGGAATTTATAGTATATTCATCATAATAATATCTGGTGTTACAATAGTATACATAGGTAGAATTCAAATGCATGAGTAATGAATTCGAATCCTCCAAGTGGATATGACTGTATCTAACTAAATCTCTAACTCAAGGTCTCCAAATCAATATCGAAGTCCAAATAGACAACTCCCTGATGACCAATAACTCCAACAACCACTGACAGCTAGTTAACTCAGTGCAACTGAGTGTGGTAGGTAGTAAAAGCACTCCTCCCCATGCAACCATGCATTATACATGCATTAGTAGCGCTATCCGAACTGATTGTGAAGTAACTAAATGTAACCGGGGCTAACTAAGACTAACTAGTGCTAACACCAACTGACTGAAGTAGGTTGGTGCCGGGACTCCCAGTGGCTCCTAAAATGTAAGGATTGGTCTAGGAGGCACCCTAACTGATGCATGTACATGCAGTAATTGGAAGTTAACCTCTAGTAGTGTTCCCCACTCTTCAATGACGGGTACATGTGTCCCAATTGGACCAAGTGGACCCAATTAATTAATTTTAAGGTTCCTAAGTTAGGTAATAATTAATCTAATAGACATTTGACCAAGGGAGGATTAATAATCCTAACACAAATTTTTCCAGCAACAACATATGCAATATGGTGCAATATTTGAGTGATATGTGCAAATATGGCTTAGTGTGATGGTGTCCACATGTTGGTTCTTTTAAAATTACGAGTTTAATGAGATTTTATTTAGAAAATACCAATAAGTGTAATTTCCCTAAAAATACCTAGTTTCCTTCCTCTCAATTGTAACTGGCCTCCTAAAAGAATAATTGATGGTGATAGTGGAATCCACACACCAATTGACTAGTGGATGTAACAAAGAGCCAGCTCAACTAGCGATAGGACCAATTATCCAATCAAGAAGTGTAACGTCCCCGACCCTCCGACCAGCGAAGAGGATGCTACTACACACCAAAACATTTGGGCATCTAGCCCCATGAACGTGTACATTCATTATCATTGTTGAAATGCTGAAATAAAATGCTTGAACTAAAACATGCATACATGATTATTTATCATACACAGTGGAAGTAACATACATTCATACAAGCATTCAACATTTTCATCATGATCATTAACAGTAAATAGGATTGCAGAAGTAAAATAGAGAAGATTACTTATCTTTATAAAGAAATCGTTCTGCAACCAGCTATGTCGCTGCAACGTTCCACCCAACCATAGGCTAGCACGCTCCTAGATCTTTCAGCAATGCTGCCACCTCCGAGCAGGGCATGACTCCCCAAGGAATAAGGAACTAACAGGATTACACATAGCAAGGAATAACAACACAACAAGGGTACACAGTTCAGCCAAGCCAACACAGTTGGGTTTATCAGGCGAATAGGAGCTGGGGAAAGGCTAATGCTAAGCTGGTGAGCTCACTGAAGAGTTGCAAACACCAAGACCAGAACCAACCTATATTCTAGAACACCCACACACACCCAACACAAGGAAGTCAACCCCTTCTCTGCAACGCAGTCCCTTAGACCTTGATCTTCCCTCCAGTGCTCTTCAGGGGTTGTGGAGAAGAAATCCAGCTCAATAGCTCTGTCCGTGTGGTTCTCATTCCACCAAGTTTTTCAAGCATCTCAAGCCATCATTCACCAACCCAAAAATAGTCCAGGGACCAATCCGATGAACCCACAATGATCCAACCTTCAATACTTTCATTGGGAAACATACACAAATCAGAAAATGATCAAAATACACGGCCAACATACACAGTTCAACGCGGATTCATAGGAAGAATCACCCCTGATTCCATCAATTCGTGGAAAAGAAATCCCAATAATTTCCACTGCGATCCGAATGGTGAATGAAAACAGTACACAGTCCAATGCGTGGAGGCAAAAGTCGGGTTCTCTGTGTGGATGGAATAAAAACAAATTACAGACCGGTAATCAGCACGAGAGAGAGAGGGCGAACCCCCACACAACGGTTGGTAAAACGTTTTATTCCCCCGTCCTGCATGAGGAAGACGAATGGCCAAGATCCGAGGGAGTGGGGAAGAAACGGTTCCCACGTCGTGGAGAGGAGAGCAAGCGTGGCATGGTAGTGGTCTGCTTTCCAGCCAATCGTTGTCTCAGCTAACAAATGGAAAATTAACCAAGGGAGGTGGTGACACATAGACTTTTTCCTTGTGACTCAATGTTCCACATCACCCCCTTTTTTCCTTATCCTTTGGAATCATGCCCTTTCTCAATTTAGTTGCTGCGAACATAGCTGGTTGAGTTGTTTAATTAAAAAGCATTTTTACATGATGCCATAATTAAATATATGCCGCATGTCCCGATATACCATCGGTGACCATTCCTAATAAAAAACACAACATGACCAAATCCATGGTGGGGCCTTGGCCTTGAGCCCCACACCAAGATTATTTACAACATATGTATCCTATTTATTTTAATGCAAGTGGGGATTAAAACCGGGGTATTACATTCCCCTCCCCCTTAAATAGCACTGTCCTCAGTGCTTTACAAAATTTGAACAAAATGCTACATTGCTACTGCCTCAGTGTTCCGTAGGATTGAACAAAAATGGATGTGCCAATTGCATGGCATCCTCCAGCTCCCACATAGCCTCTTCAGGTCCGTAATGCTCCCACTGCACCTTTATCTGCCCTATGGCTCGGTTCCAGAGCATTGTGACCTTCCTATCGAGGATGCGCATTGGCTCGATTTGGAATTCTCCCTCGGGTTCCACCTGAATCACATCCCAATTTATCACATGGTTAGGATCATGTACATATTTCTTAAGCAAAGAAACATGAAAAACATTATGAGCTCTAGTATTAGCAGGAAATGCAAGTTTATATGCAACAGGCCCTATCCTCTCAAGTACTTCAAATGGCCCACAATATCTAGGTGACAACTTGGCACAACTTCCAAGATTCAAGGAAATTTTCTTTTCCCTCACTCTGAGGTAAACATGATCCCCAACACTGAACTCCCTGTTCACCCTATGCTTATCTGCATAGCTTTTCTGTCTGTCCTGTGCTGCTTTCAAATTATGCCTAATATTTACAACTTCTTGCTCCATCTCCTTGAGCAATTCTGGCCCAAGCACAATTATGTTCACCGGGTTATCCCAAGTCACTGGTGTCCTGCAGCGTCTTCCATACAAAGCTTCATATAGACTCATCCCCAAGGATGCTTGTTGTCTATTGTTACAAGAAAACTCTACCAAGTGCAAGTAATCTTCCCACTTGGTTGGTTTGTCCATCACATACATGTGAAGCATGTCTTCAAGCACCTGATTAACTCTCTCTGTCTGCCCATCTATCTGAGGATGGTATGCAGTGCTGAAGTTTAAATTTGTACCCAAATCTGCAAACAACCCCTTCCAAAAGTTGGAAGTGAACTTGACATCTCTGTTAGAAACTATTGCCTTAGGTAATCCATGCAATTTAAAAATCTCCTTCATGAATATCTTTACAATGTCATCAGTCTTGTGCATAGACTTCACTGGTATAAAATGTGTTGCCTTAGTCAACTTGTCTACCACAACCATGATAGAATCATGTTGTCTCCAAGTCATTGGCAATCCTGTAATAAAATCCATGGAAATAACTTCCCATTTCCATTCTGGAACTGACAAAGGCTACAACAAACCTGCTGGATGTTGATGCTCCACCTTTACCTACTGACATTTCATGCACCTTGAAATGTATTCAGCCATGTCCTTTTTCATACCTGGCCAAAAGTACTGCTTTCTAGCTGTAGCAATTGTCTTCTGATATCCTGGGTGACCAGAATACGGAGCTTGATGGATTTCATCCATAACAATTCTCCTCAAATCTGCTACATGTGGAATATAAATTCTACCTTTAAAAGTGAGAAGTCCATCTTCTTCCAATTTATATCCCTCATACCTCTTCTTGAGACTTTGCTGCTGCAGTTTGTCTTTTACCTGCTCATACAATTCATCTCCAGTAGCATGACTAACAATCTGCTACCTCAAATCTGATTGAAAAATACTAAGAGACGCCACATGCTTTTCCTGTACCTTCCTGCTGAGTGCATCAGCTACCTTATTCTCTTTCCCTTTTATGTGCTTGATTTCAAAATCAAACTCACATAAAAACTCCAGCCATCTTGCTTTCCTAGCATTCAAAGTAGGCTGATCAAACAAATACTTCAGTCCACAGTGATCTATTATGAGCTCAAATCTCCTACCCATCAAGTAATGCCTCAACATCTTGAGAGTATGTACTATGGCTACAAGCTCTATATCATGAGTGGCATAGTTCTTCTCATGCTCCTTCAGCTTTCTTGACTCATAACATATCACGTGGTTATCTTGCATAAGGACTCCTCCAAGCCCTTGTCCACATGCATCGGTACACACTACAAAATCTTTCTCTGGATCTACAACCTTCAGTACTGGTGCACTAGTGAGAAGACTGTTCAACCTCTGGAAGCTTTCTTCACACCTCGATGTCCATTTGAACTTCATCCCCTTCTTTTGCAAAGAAGTGATGGCATGTGCAACTTTGGAGAATCCCTCAATGAACCTTCGGTAGTATCCTGCAAGTCCCATAAAAGATCTTACATCTCTCACATTTCTTGGAGTAGGCCAATTTATAATAGTTTCAATCTTTTCAGGGTCCATAGATATACCCTCCTTCGAGATAATGTGACCCAAATACTGAATTCTATCTCTATAGAAGTCGCACTTGCTTAGTTTTGCATACAACTAGTGCTCCCTAAGCAATTGCAATGTCAATCTCAAATGCTCTTCATGGTCTTCCTCATTCTTAGAGTAAACAAGAATGTCATCAAGGAAAACAAGAAGAAACTTGTCCAAATACTTGCTGAAGACACTATTCATAAGGTACATAAATGTAGCTGGTGCATTTGTGAGCCCAAATGGTACCACTACAAACTCATAATGCCCATACCTTGTCCTGAAGGCTGTCTTATGAATGTCTTCATCCTTGATTCTTACCTGATGGTAACCAGACCTCAAGTCAATCTTGGAAAATACCTTTTCTCCTCTCATTTGATCAAAGAGGTCATCAAACCTAGGCAAAGGATACTTATTTTTCACAGTAACCTTGTTCAATTGTATGTAATCAATACACAACCTGAGTGTACCATCTTTCTTCTTTACAAACAGAACTGGTGCTCCCTAAGGGGATACACTCGGTCGAATATACTTCTTTTCCAACAACTCTTACAGTTGCATTTTCAACTCTAGCATCTCTGGTGTACTCAGCCTGTAGGGTGCCTTGGACACTGGTGTCGCTCCTGGCACAAGTTCAATAGTGAAATCAATGTCCCTCTTTGGAGGAAGCGCTGGAATCTCATCAGGAAACACATCCCTGAATTCCTGTAACACCTGATAGTCCTCCAACCTCGAAGTTTCATCTCCTGATGTCTCCAAAATATGAGCTGCATACAACTGGAAACCCTTCCTACATAACTTCTTTAACTGCATTGCCGAAACCTGTCGTACTGAAATCACCTTTGAAATGCCTCTCACAACTTCTAGGTTCCCATCTTCATTCATGCATTCGAAAGTCTTATTGTAACAGTCAAGCTTCACCCTGTGAGCTTCTAACAAATCCATCCCAATGAGAACATCATAGGAACCAAGCGGTAGAACATTCAGATCTACACAAGTGACCAACCCATCCATGACCAATGGACATTTCTCTACCACTTCACTGACCTTTCTCTTAGTTCCAGTGGCTAGCTGAACTAACCAAGACTTCCTATGCTTTACCTTCTTAAAAGCACAAATCTCCACTACTCTAGGGGTAATGTAACTATGCGTAGAACCAGGGTCAATCAAAATAGAAATAGATTGCTCAACAATCTTACCTGCTACTTCAACCACAGTTTACTGGTGATCTGTGTGGTGGCCCTCCAGTGCTGCATAAATCCTAGGGACTGCCCTTGCTACTTGACCCACTGTTTCTGCTTTTTGAATGTTATAAGCTGTTCTTGCACTCTCATTCTCGAGTGGACAATTTCTACGCAAGTGATGTCCTTCACATTTCCAACATTTGAGTGGACCTTTATTCGGATGTGGCTCTTTAGGCTTTCCACCTGTCACTCCAACTGGATCACTTGTAGCTTGGCAGGGCTGCTTCTGCTGATTCTTGAATCTAGAAGGTTTGAAACCTTTCTTTCTTTGGTCCAAATTTTCATTCTTCTTGTCCTTCCATGCCTTATGGTAATCAGGTTTACCTTTGCTTTGCTCATAACAATACTTCACATTTCTTATTGCTTCCTCGAGAGTTCTCGGCTCATAGAACTCAATTCTATCTTTGTAAGCTTGAGGCAATCCACTTAGGAACCGTTGGACCTTCACTTTTTCATCTCTAATGTACCGGACATACCTCAACAGCTCCAAAAACTTATTTGCATATTCATCCATGGTTTGTTGTCCCAATCTTAGCTCATGGAACTCCTTAATCTTGTCATCATAATACCGGTCAGAGAGGTATTTCTGCTTGAAATACTTCTTGAACTATTTCCACTTAAGTCTCCTTTCACTGATCCTCTTTACTTGCTTGAAGTGTTCCCACCAAATGGATGCCCTTCCATTCAAATTGAATATGGCAACTCGTGCCTTCATGTTTCCTGAATAATCTTGCACCTGAAAGTACTTCTTTATCCCAAGAAGCCAAGCTTTAGCCTCTTGTCCAGTCTTTATCTCACCATCAAATGTAGGAGGTTTAGCTTTCCTAAACTCATCTCGAGAGCGATCCTTAAGGTGTCTTCTTCTTTTCCTTTTATGAGGAGAGGAGCTTGTACCTCCACTGGATTCTTCGGAATCAGATGATCCACTAGAAGTCCTTCTCCTTCTCCTAGTATTGCTCTTACTTCCTTCTGGTCTTGTTGTACTTCATCCAGAATCTATCTTTTCTGCAAGTCTGTCAAACTTTCCAATATGGCAGCATTCAACTATTGCTGCTCTTCCTGGGATTTTATTAAGCTTCTCATGGTGGCTGCAACATCTGATGGTGTCTCTTGGAATCTCCTTCCATTGGACTCAATGTCATTATTCCTATTACGGACATTTTCTCCCATGGCATCTTCTGCGTGCTCATAAGAATCTCAAGCATCATACCCATCCTGGGTTCTCATGGCTGAACCACCTCTAGCTTTACCACACTGTTCTTTCTGGAGTACTGCTCTTGGAAGTTATCTATAGTTTTGTAATGTGTTAGTAGCAAACTATTAGATGCATAGTATTAATATAAATCAAACTGCTTACCTTTTTCTTGGAAAAAAATCATAAAATAAATTTCTTTCCCAAACACAAGATTTCCTTCATCAAAGAATGTCTATCTGAGGGGGACGATGGGGGTCAAGGGGGCTTGCCCCCTTGTGGCTTCCCTACGCCACTGCAGGGCGAGTCGAGGGCAACGCCCTCGTTTTTTTTTTTGTAAATATTTAATTTTCGCACAATCTGGCACATGAAAACGCTGCTACTTTCCTCCTTTTTAGCCCTGCAAATTCATTGAAAAAAAACTGAAAATCCCAATGAATAACAGTCAAAATTTGCTGGAAAAATCCCGCTGAAAACTCAAATTTTCCCTGTGCAGAATCGGGTCTCATCCCAACTATCTTTCCGACGTTTCGGCAGTCCAAAACACTAACTTCTTCGCTGTACATCAGAAATCGGATCCTCTAACCCTTTGGAAGGTTAGTGCTTTTGGTTTCCAAAACGGCAGCACACATAACATTTAACTTCTTCCGATGGCCACTCTTTACTTAGAAAAATCTTGAACTTTCGGCGTCGGCGGTCTTTCTCGTCGTAAGACTTAGTGCTTTTGTCTTCTGCAATGGCAGACGCTCGAACCGCTATCTTCTTTTGGTGGCAGTCTTTCCTCATCGGCAGGCTAGTGGTTTTGGCTTCCGCAACGACGGGCGCTCAACCACTTTCTGCTTCCGATTGGTCGATGATCTTCTATACTTAGAAAATTTTTTGACTTAATTTTCTTGCGGCGTCGGCAGTCGGAGGTCTTTCTCGTCGGATGCCTAGTCATTTCTCCATCCGCAACGGCGGACACTCGAACTACTATCTCCTTCCGATCTGTGAACTTACTTTGACCGACATCGGAAGTCCTTTCTCGTCGAAAGTCTAGTGACTTTGACTTTCGCAATTTCAACACTTAGCCAAATTTTTCAAATTTTCCCTCCAAACATCCTCTGTCGGGCACGCTTCTGCTAGCTCTTCCACTACAATGGAAGTCTCTTCCACTAACCCTTCCACTACGTCGGAAGTTTGAACCACTAAGTGTTCCAACTGTCAACACTTAGGCAATTTTTTAGGAGTTTGCTGTCATCAAATTTTGATCCTTGCTGGGCAGAAAGCAATCTAGCTTCTGTCACTGCATCTTGGTGGTCCATTCAGGCCCATGCTGCAACATGAGCTCTGATACCACGCTGTAATGTCCCTGACCCTCCGACTGGCGAAGAGGACGCTACTACACACCAAGACATTTGGGCATCTAGCCCCATGAACATGTACATTCATTATCATTGTTGAAATGCTGAAATAAAATGCTTGAACTAAAACATGCATATAGGATTATTTATCATACACAGTGGAAGTAACATACATTCATACAAGCATTCAACATGTTCATCATGATCATTAATAGTAAATAGGATTGCAGAAGTAAAATAGAGAAGATTACTTATCTTTATAAAGAAATCGTTCCGCAACCAGCTATGTCGCTGTAACATTCCACCCAACCATAGGCTAGCATGCTCCTAGATCTTTCAGCAATGCTACCACCCCCGAGACAGGCATGACTCCCCAAGGAATAAGGAACTAACAGGCTTACACATAGCAAGGAATAACAACACAACAAGGGTACACAGTTCAGCCAAGCCAACATAGTTGGGTTTATCAGGTGAACAGGAGCTGGGGAAAGGCTAATGCTAAGCTGGTGAGCTCACTGAAGAGCTGCAGACACCAACACCAGAAGCAGCCTGGATTCTAGAACACCCACACACACCCAACACAAGGAAGACAGCCCCTTCTTTGCAACGCAGTCCCTGAGACCCTGATCTTCCCTCCAATGCTCTTTAGGGGTTGTGGAGAAGAAATCCAGCTCAATAGCTCTGTCCGTGTGGTTCTCATTCCACCAGGTTTGTCAAGCATCTCAAGCCATCATTCACCAACCCAAAAATAGTCCACGGACCAATCCGATGAACCCACAATGATCCAACCTTCAATACTTTCGCTGGGAAACTTACACGGATCGAAAAATGATCAAAAGTCACGACCAACATACATAGTTCAACACGAATTCACAGGAAGAATCACCCCCGATTCCATCAATTCGTGGAAAAGCAATCCCAATAATTTCCACTGCGATCCGAATGGTGAACGAAAATAGTACACAGTCCAATGCGTGGAGGCAAAAGTCAAGTTCTCTGTGTGGATGGAAGAAAAATGAATTACAGACCGACAATCAGCGCGAGAGAGAGAGGGCGAACCCCCACACAATGGTTGGTAAAATGTTTTATTCCCCTGTCCTGCATGAGGAAGACGAACGGCCAAGATCCGAGGGAGTGGGGAAGAAATGGTTCCCACGTCGTGGAGAGGAGAGTAAGCCTTGGCATGGTAGTGGTCTACTTGCCATCCAATCGCTGCCTTAGCTAACAAACAGAAAATTAACCAAGGGAGGTGGCGACACATAGACTTTTTCCTCGTGACTCAATGTTCCACATCCCCCCCCTTTTTCCTTATCCTTTGGAATCATGCCCTTTCTCAATTTAGTTGCTGCAAACATAGCTGGTTGAGTTGTTTAATTAAAAAGTGTGTTTACATGATGCCATAATTAAATATATGCCGCATGTCTCGATATACCATCGGTGACCATTCCTAATAAAAAACACAACATGACCAAATCCATGGTGGGGCCTTGGCCTTGAGGCCCGCACCAAGATTATTTACAACATATGTATCCTATTTATTTTAATGCAAGCGGGGATTAAAACCGGGGTATTACAAGAAGACTTGGAAACACCCCCCAATGACAATAGATGACTTCAGGAACCATTTGCACTCCCAAGTGTTCCTTGGCGGTATCCTAAGTTTGGCCACTATGGCTACCTTACGTCAAGTGTGGATCAATAGTTAGGATTTAAAGGCATATTTTAGTCTCCCTAACAACAAGGTGAGTGCCTCATATGGGAGAACAGGGAAACCATACCTTTGATTTTACCTGCTTGGGTATCAATACACGTATCTAATCCGGTATCTATTAGAACACTTTCTTGTAGTAGGATTTAAAAGTACGCTAAAAGAAAACAATGCTAAGTTTAAAAAATATGCCTAATGAAATTAAAGTATTGGGTGTTGTTTGGATGTCTACCCCAATCATTCTACCAAGCTAAAATGTTGTTTTGTGACCTCATGTGGAGGATTTACTTGGTGAACATTTTATAATGGTTTTTTCTTAAGGATTTTTTTATGATTTGAATGAGTGTAAGGGTGGTATTTCACTCTCTCCTTCCTTTTTAATCCACTAAACTTGTGAAGAGCATACTTGGTTGGAAAGAGTATTTAGGTCCCTTAGTGTGTGCTAGTGGGTATACACATGTGATGAAAGCAAATAGTATTGTTGAAACTAAGTGAAGTGCTCAATTAAAAATTATGTAAATTGTAAATTGAGCTCTAAACAAACTTGTGGTGCTTGCAAAAATAAATGCTAACGCTACATAGGAGGTATTTCATTATTCACTCCATATTCTGAATCACATAAATCATGAAGATAATAATTCAAAAGGGAAGGGGCTTTAGGTCCCTGTTTGTGTGCACAAAGTGGATGCTACACTACTTTAAATTAATGATGTTAAGCACAAGCAAAAACCATATGATGTCCCAAATACTAGTGACAACAATGAGGTCCTTTGGGAGCCTCAACATTGGTTACCTAAGTTCATTTCGAGGGGAATGACCTCTTTACTCCCTAATATTAGTCTTGGTGGGGTAATTACTAAAGGAAAAAGTAACCATGGTAAACTAATTAATTCCTAGTTCATTAGTGAGTATCTAGTGCATTGTAGATTGTTGTACAAACAGATAAAAAGGAAATGAATGACAAAAAATGCGAGAATGAAATTTAGAGTCACACTACAGTGTGGCAGAAACATTCACTAGTGCACTGTCGCATGGGATCGATGAAGAAAAACAATATTGTTTCTTGATAGAAAATTTGTGTGGGAGAAATAATGTTAAAACGTGTGGTCAACGCGACCGTCAAAGTTAAAGCCTTCAATAACACTTCATAAATGGCGAGAACCACACTACTATGAAAAATGGTTGATACAACCAAATTTCTGGAATGAGAGGGATGGTCCTCTTCACCAACAATACAACAAATACCAAATATTAACCACACTAAAAAAAATAAATGAAGACAAACGAACAAAAATGAAGTGGAGTCTCCATTAATACTATTGTGGGAAATAATGCACAAGAGTGCTTCCCAATTTGGGATGGGGATAGGCCTTGTAGGATGCACCAAGGCCTAGGTATTTGGAGCCCCTTGGTGGTATTGGTTGGATGACCCCAAGTTATCCTGCAATAGATTGTTAGAGGGAAACAAAATGAAACCAATAAAATGATAACAAAACATAAACAAAATAGAAAATGGAGGAGGGATGCAAAATCCAACAATCAATGTGATCCAACCCACTTATATATTTCACAATGGTAAAGCTAACAAAATTCGTTGTAGAGGTGAGATACAAATGGAGGAAAACACTCTTCCTAAGGGAGGCATTTCTTGTCCAATAATGTTTGAAGTGTGGTTAATGAACTAAGATGTGAGAATATCACTTGCCCCTAGAGGAAAGGAGGCAAGGGAGATTTGAAAAAAACTGGAAAGAGAGAAGAGGTGAGCTAAGGGGAAGTTGAATCACAATTCCAACATCATAACTTTGCTCCAAAATATTCTTATAGTAAGCATCCCCATTGCCTTCTTTTATAGGCCAAGAGGTGGTCAAGAAATGACAAGATCATAATGTGAACTCATTGATTCATGTTTTGGCTTCAAAGTACACCAAGAGGCCATTTAAGGAAACCAATTGTGTGAGAGGAAAAATTAGAATTCAAATGGGTAAGTGGAGCTTTCATGAGCAATCAATTCACCGTTGGTGGGTGATATCCTGTCGTTTGTGTAAGACATGTAGATCTTGAAGGAATTTTAGCATTGCAGCATGGGTGTTGTTCTGGAAGTGTGCAATGTAGCGTGTGTAACTAGAGTTTAACCCACATGGTTGTGGATTTTGACTATTTTGGGGCCATTTTGGACTCTATATGCTCTTTGGAACTTGTGAATATGTCTTCGGCTAGGTGCATGTTGTATGTCAATGATACTTTACCATGTGAATCTAGAAATTGTCGAAGGTGTGTGATTTTTTCATGATAACAAAGGCATCCCACATTTGATAAGCCTGGGACTTACCAGTCACGTGTGGGATCACATTGTATTTCACCACATAAAGGTTGATCCTCTTCTTCCAACCTCAAACTGGGATCCATTTCATAGAGAATATGAATTCCAAATCCACCAACTGACCAAAATTTTCACTCTTTCTTCCAAACACATGAAAATCACTTGCAAATAGAGTCTACTTACCAACAAGCTGTAAAAACTAGAAAAAAAACTTTGCCAAAACAACTATAACATTGTTTCCCACTAGATTTCAAATCCTATCTCTGATACCATGTTGAAAAAATAGACAATAAGGGACTTTAGTTTCATAAAAAAATTAGCATATATCGGATTTCAAACTTATACAAGCAACCACATTAAATGCAAACTGCATGCACACATTCCCATGTAACTTGAAAGCTGAAATACAAATACTAGGTGTAATTTGTAGCGGAAAAAACACTCTAACAACTAAAATATTCAGATAGACACTAATATTTTGGTTGTCTATCCCGAGAAAAACACCAAAAGGGGAAAACTAAACAAGACAAATTTTCAATATCAACTTCAAAGAATACAAAAACTATAGCAATATTTGTTGGAAACCTAATCCTCTAATTGTGGTTTTGTAGTTAATGCAATATTGTGTATAGAATATGAACATAAAGAGTCACTTAGAAAACCCTAAAGGGTTGTTTGGAGGGTGAAACTCAACCACCAAATCAACGTATAAATAAAGTTTTTTGGAAATGGAATAAATGAACATGGATTTATTCATCTCAACAGTGGTATCAGAGCACTGCCTACCGTAACTCCTGTTGTTACGTTTTAGTCATGGCATCCTGAATGCATTCCAATCCATTGCCATAATACTGGCCAATTAATGTGTCTTCCCTTGCTCAGAGTTGAACGTTTGTTTTAGGCATCACTCTTTCATTAATGTTGTGCACACTCAGGATTATTATACTACCTTCGAATCAACCTATGTGTATTCAATAATAACGTTACTCCTTGAACTACGATGTGGTTTGAGTATGAAATGAGTCCTTGGATACTGTATGTGTTATCAAATTCATGCGTGGTTGTGACTTCATTTTGTAAGAACGATTGAATTATTTCCGAGGCATTTTCTATGTGTGCAACCCTAATTTTGCACCACCCTCCCATTTTCTCTCTTGGTGAATTCTCACTCTGCTACTATTTCTATTTCTCATTATTCTAGTCACTTTAAATTGTTGTGTTCTATTTTCTTACGTTCTATGGGATGAAAGGAGTCCATACATGAATGAGTGAAGATGTTGTATGTTGATATACTCTGAGAGATGCGACTTCCTTGTTTGAATATTCTCTTGTACTAAGAACTTGTAGTATTGTACATTGAGAAATGAGACTATATTATTCTGAGTTGTGACTTCCTTGTGGAATATTTTTATAAGATGCGACCTTCATTTTTACTTGTCTTCACTATATTTTTTTCATTTTCCTGTGGAGTGTGAGCCTCTCCATTGTTTCACCCAAGAGATACCCGAAGTCGTTTATCTCCCTCTATTCGTACAAAGTTTGTATTTTTTTTGCTCAGTCCATAATCTCATCTGCATTCAGGGTGTTGAGGGTTCCTCAACCTGTGATTTTGAATTGCGTGGGGTCTGGGTCCAATATTGGAAGGTCGTGAGCCAACCCCTTGGATAAACTTGTGACGATTGAAGAGACTATGGCTGCGACTTCTGGAATACATGTGTTCTGGATGGACACCTTTTTTGAACATTGAAGACGTCTTGATGTTTGGCTGGTACAAGTTGGTGGAATATCAGTGACTAAATATTGTTGGTGGAGAGAAATTGTATTGTTGTGATGGTTCATTCCTTTTCTCAATCAAACTATGTAAATCATGAAGATGTTGTGAAGACTCAATGCACATAGGTAACATATCGCCAATATATTTATTTGTGGCCATTGGGGAGCACAAACCCTAATTTCTACTTGAATACTTATGCATGGGGTGTTTTCTAGAAAGTGTCTGTAAATATTTTTCATATGTATGATGTTGAGAGTTGGATGAATCTGTATGTGCTGCTGTGTATAAGACATTATATTTGTGGTGAGACATGTAATGTTGTCCGTTGCAGATTGAATAAGTGTTTTGCAAAGTATTTTCATATGTATGAAGTATGATGTGATAGATGTATGAGATATAAGAGCTGTGTTTTGAACCTGAGGATCTGGCCATACTCATTGTATAAAAATACTGTTGCGATTTCTTTCTCCAAATTGTTGTGTATTTGATGAGCTCGTGATTTCTAGTTAATGAGTTGGAGAAGAAGTGTATGTTGCGCTTATATTTTTTTAAGCGAATTTCTCCAAAGATTTGCTACGAGAGTCATAAACTGCTCACTTGAAGATTGAAGCTGTGAACTGGTGCTCTCCCCCACCACAAGACTGCTTGTGGAACATGTGAATACTAACTCGGAATGCGAGTGACAAAGCTCACACATGTATTCAGTTGCATGGAGCATCCTAGAGTTGTTTCTTTTGTGTGTGAAGACCATTGCTGCGAATGAAGACCAAGTTGAAGACTTCTTGAAGAGTGTGAAACTGCAAGAAGTTCCCATAAATCATTTACTTGGGTGTTGATACAAGCCTGTTGCAAAATATTGTATTAATTTTCATAAAAAGATTTAAATTGCTGTGACCTACACTATTTTGCTGCAAGATTTTTTTGTAATAGACTGATATTGTATTTGTTGCACAAAGTGTAAATATTTTTTTAAAATATTTTAAGAAAAAATATATTGAATGTAAAAGCCTCTGGAACTACTTAGATAGTGTTGTGGAACTATTCTAAGGAGATACAGAATTGTGTAATAAGTTGGTGAATAATTTTGTAACTTGTAAAGTAGGAAGAACTTAAACCTGCGTCCCATATTTTTCTTAAAATATTTACTTTGTTTAGAAAGAAAAGAATTAGTCCAAAGACCTTTCAAATGGAGATTGTAGTAGAAGAGGACGACGAAGAAAAAATTTCAGAGATAGAGGGGGCATAAACAACTCAAGTAAAAGGTCATACCTGAAGTGAAAGCAGTGCGGAAAGAATGTACACGAAGCATATCAATGTTGGGCACCATGGGAGTCCATCAAAGTAGACACAATCCAATAAATAAGACAAGAATATGAATCAAGAGGCTGATCAAACCCATGGTTCAGATCATTGTATAATTGCAAACTATAATCTTGCTATTAATTAAATCACTTCTCTTTCATATTTCAAAGACCGTTGGCTTCTTGATACTGGTTCAACTTCTCATATGAATTTTAGAAGCGATTGTTTTGAAGAACTGTATGACATTGAAAGCGGCATAGTGTACATTGCAGACAAATCTAGCCTCAAACCAAGGAGAATTAGTTAAACCAGGATCATGCTGCCTGGTTTCCCTTATTTTGTGTTAAAGAATATTCTCTATATCTAGAGTGGCAGAGAAGCTTGTTTTTCTTGGTGCAGATTCAATAGTAAGGCCATTAAATCCACATGTTTGATGGAATTGTAGAGATAAATAAGTCCTTTAACAACAAGGTCATCATGACTGGGTATGAAGATGAAAATATTTAATAGTTGAACGGATGTTTTGCAATGGTTCACAACTTTTCCTGTATGTCTTAGTTTGAAGAAGGTAATTTGTCATCCAATTTATTGTGGCATGCAATATTTGGTCACTTGAGTTATAAAAATATTAGTTTATTAAGAGATAATGGTGTATATGGTTTTCCTACTATTCCTAATCAAAGGAACAAATGTAATGAATGTATCTTAGGGAAACATAGTAAGAAGCCTTTTCAGGAGTCTAAATTCAGAGCATGTAGAAATTTAGAACTAATTTATTCTAACTTATGTGGCCACATGCAAATTTCTTCTGCAAATGATAATAAATACCTCATGAATTTTGTTGATTATTATTCAAGAATTTGTTGGGTATATTTATTGAAGACAAATTCTAAAAAATTTCAAACATTCAAGAACTTTCGTGCATGGATAGAGAATCAAGCACAAGCACATTGGTACATTTTGATCTGACAATGGTAAAGAATACACCTCTAATGAATTTTAAATTTTGTTTCCAAACATGGGATTACACATCAAACTTCAGTTCCTTATAATCCTCAGCAAAACGGTGTAGTAGAAAGGATGAATAAAATATTAATAAATATGGAAAGATCAATGATGTTTTTCAAGAATGTGAAAGTTATGTTTTGGGGTGATGTAGTAGTATGTGTAGCATATTAAGAAACATAATTCCATCTCATGTTATTGAAGGCAAGAATCCAAATGAAATGTGGTTTGGCCACCTTCCTTCTGTTAGGCATCTCATATTTTTTGGTCCCACCTATTATGCATTGATACCAAAGGAGAAAAGAAACAAACTTGTTAATACAAGTCGAAGATTTATTTTTTAGGGGTATTCAAATACTTCCCAAACACATTGTCTTTTTGATGAGGTAAACAAGAAATTTGTTGTTTCCAGAGATGTCATTTTTCTTGAAACTAATAAAAATGACAAGTATATTGAAAGACAACTTAATCGTCTAGAGAATTTTTCCCATCTAAAGACATACTATGAATTTGATAATGAAATTACAAACCCAGAATGGGGTATCCTGATCTTAAAACATGATCAATCTTTGGAATTTCCTTTTGAAGCACCAACACCCCCTCATGAAGAAACTCATGAAGAAGAAGTTCCCACCACTTCACCTGAATTGGATGATGTTATTGAAAGAATTGGAAGATTGAACCTTGAAGAGAATGAAGCACCTCCTGCTGATCAACTTGGACCATCAAAGAAAATTCAAAAATGGGCCATAAAGACACTTGAAAGTGTCCATCGAGATGAAGATGGAAAGATGGGAACGATAAATTCAACAAGACAAGATGATGGTGGAGAAGAAGATAACTCAGATGATGACATGTATGTCTCATTTGATTGCGAGTTGAATTTATCTAATAACTTTAAACCAACTTCCTTTATAGAAGATGTTAAATGTGATGAATGGAAAGAATCTATGCAAAATGAATATGATTCACTGATAAAGAGTGGAACCTAGAAGCCGATTGACCCTCTAGTTGGAACCAAACTAGTTGGCTGCAAGTGGGTATACAAGAACAAATAAAAATTAGATAGCTCACTTGAAATCACAAAGAAAGGATTGTGGTGAAAGGCTATGCACAAAAATAAGGAATTGACTATGAAGAAAAAATTTCTCCCACAACAAAATGGGGTACCATCCACACTTTTCTCTCCATGGCAACACAAAATGGGTGGAAAGTCCATTAAATGAATATAAAAACCGAATTCTTGAATAAAGGCTTGAAAGAAAATGTTCTCATGTATCAACTATAAGGATTTGTTGTGGAGGGACAACAAAACAAGGCATGCAAGCTTGTCAAATCCTTGTATGGCCTAAAATAAGCACCATGAGCATGGTATGAAAAGCTAATCAAGCATCTTCTAAAGCTAAATTTCAAGAATTATAATCTTGATGATGCAACATTGTTTGTGAAGAAAGTTGGAATATCTATTGTATTTCTTATAGTATATGTAGATGACTTCTTGATGCCAGGGAACAATGAATATTACATAGCATCCATAAAGAAAGATTTGAAGAAATGTTTTGAAATGACTGATTTGGGGCATCTTAATTGTTACTTAAGAATTTAAGTGACTCAACATACTAAGTACATATTCATATCTCAGAAAACGTACGTTTGATATTTTTTGAATATATTTTACATGACAGAATACAACCCTATCTCAACTCTAATGGAACAAAAGTTGAAGCTCACATCAAGTGAAGGAAAAGAATTTGAGGATGCAACAAAGTACCACAAATTTGTAGGAAACCTTATCTAACTTACAACTTATAGAACATATATTTATTATGTTGTTGGCATTATTTCCAAATACATACACAAACCTTGTGAAGGACATTAGTCTGCAACAAAAAGAGTTATAAGGAAATTTAAAGGGACTCAAGACTTTGGACTCAAGTACATTAAGGTGGAAGACTTAAAACTCATTGGGTACACTGATTCAGATTTCGATGCCGATAAAGAGACCGGGGTGTCCACTTCTCAAGATCACACAAATAGTAAGTTCCAATAGATTTGACACCAGAAGAAGAATATATGGAATATGTAGAAGCAATAAAGGAGATTGGGTGGCTCAGGAAGATACTTGAATATTTGTAGGAGAAGGAAGAAAATTCCACTCCCTTACTGATTGACATCACATCTTCAATCAATTTGACCAAGAACCCCATATTCCATTATCAAACCAAGCACATCAACACAAAGTTCCATTTGATCCGACATCGTGTAGAGGCCAAGGCAATTCATCAATGACATTGTTCTACAAATGAGAAAATTGTCGACTTCTTCACCAAAGAACTTGGATGAGAAAATTTTGAAAGATTTAAAACCATGCTCAGACTCAAAAAGACCCCTTCATATTAAGAGAGGGAATGTTGGAAACCTAATCCTTGAATTATGGTTCCATAGTTAATGTAAATATTGTATATAGAATATGAACATGAATAGTCATGTAGGAAACCGAAAGGGTTCATTGGAAGGCGAAACTAAACCACCAGATCAATGTATAAATAAGTTTTTTCGGGAATGGAATAAATGAAACAGGATTTATTCATCTCAACAGTAATACATTTGCCCTCAAAATCACAAACATAATGCTTACTTGCAACCACCCAAAACTATCATATATTTTTTCCTTAAAAAATGTGTTAGGTGATTATACGATATGTAAGGCCCAACATGATGTCTTAAGACTATACCTTCTGTTAACAACATTTTTCAATTTTCATGACTAAGGTCCAGGTTTGTAACATTTTTCACTTTTCATGATAGATGAAACCAACATTGAGAAGTTTTTGTAACTCCTCTTTTACTATATCTTTTAAAGCAGGATTCGTCCTCCTCTAAGACTGTCTCACAGGTGGAATGGTTGGATCCATGTAGATATGGTGAATACAAGTGTTAGGCTGTATACCTTTCATGTCAATGTATTCCCATGAAAATGCTCCATACTAGGTTTTTAAGGACCTTAAGCAATTTTTCTTGTTGACTCTGGGTTAACCCTGCATTTATGTGTAAAACCTTTCCAGGGATAACTTCTTAAGGTATAGTATAAGACCCTAGATTCTCTTCAATTGAAAAGACACATGGTGTTTCTACAAATGTTGAGAGAGCCATATTTTCTTGAAACTCATCTCCAAAGATCTGATCGAGTTGGGCAAAAGACTACAGAAAATATATACAAGTTGTAGAAGAGACAAACTGGTTTAATACATTCTCAGTAGTTTGCTCCTGAAATGCCCAGGAATAATCACTAGGAAAGAAGAGATCTTCAATATTTTCATCCCCAAAGGGGCAATCTAACCACCACAAATTTTTAGTTACAGGTTGTGCTGGGGGATTTAAAATAAGTCTCTGTGTAGACAACCCATTTGAAATGGTCATTTCCACATCCCTACATCCTATAAAGGCATTATAAATGGCTAACCATGGTATCCCTAAGATAATAGGCTGTCCTTTAGAAGCATCCTTTGATTGTACGACCATAAAGTCGACGGGGTATTCCCATGAAGCTACCGAAACAATAATGTCATCCAGGACTCCAGTAGGTCTTACCATGGTACGGTCTGCTAGTTCTAGGATTGAAGGGGTAGGTTGGAGAAAATATCCTAATTATAAAACTTCTAAAACTCCAGTGGTCATCATATTGATAGCAGATCCTAAATCGACATGTGTATTATCTATAGCGGTATTATTTACAATCACAGTCACTACTGGAGCCCCTAGATTTGTGTATTTCCCAATCTGATATTGGTCTATCATACTTTCAGACATATCTCCTACAACATGAATTGTAAGGGGGTCTTTTTGCTTCTTTCTGTGGTGCTTAATGCATAATTCCTTTATTACCTTGCTATAAATTTGTATATCCTTAATAGCTTGTAATAGAGGAATTTTGACACAGATATTCTTTAATTCGTTCATAATGTCATACTTAATTCGAACTACGGGTGTTTCTATTGCTCGTCGCTCCGGAAATGGAGGAATCCTTTGTTCCTAAATGGGTTCTTGCTGAGGATGAGTATGCACTGGGATCTTTGGAATATCCACATCCTGCAGAATAACATCATTCATGAGTTCATTTGAATCTTCTTCGTCATTTTCTTCACGAATGATGACTGATGATTTGGGTCTGTCATTTACAACTCTTCTAGATCATAATTGTATCTCATGTACAAGTACAATCGAAATAACATAGGGTGGAAGAGTTTGCAACTCAATGATGTTAGAGCTTGAGTTGGCTTATTATTTGCATTAGGTATCGGTTGTGCAGGTAACAATGTAGGTTGTGGAGGGTTTATATTTTGAAAGTGATGAGGTTTTTGTGTAACAAGGGGAACTGGAGGCACAAACCCTGCTAAAAATTGCTAGGTATTGGTTGAATGCTGAGGATACAGATAATTAGGTTTGGAAAAAGGTGGTGGTTGGGGGTAAGATTGTCCCCTCCACTCCTGTGGCCAATATTGTTGCTGAGTAAAATGAGTAGGGGGAGGATACTGGGGTGGCCAATGCTTCCAACTTGTAGTGTTCCACTATTGAGGTGGTTGGTAAGGTTGGTAATAAGGTGGAGGTTGTGGTGACAAATTCAGATATGGTGGAGAATCCCTTGGTTTCCAAGGATTCCTCCTAGATGTTGTACCAACATCCCCACTCTTGTATATGGCTTGTAATCCTTGCAATGATGGGAAATCATCTATTGGATTCTCTTTCATACAAATGTGACATACAGAGATGTTATTTAATGGGAATTCCCATTGGGGATATTTAGTTCTGCACCTTGGACAAAAAATGCTCATCACTGCTCATTCCTCTTCTTGTCTTTTCTTAGCTTGTAATGCATCTAGTTGGGAACCCATTGCTCCTAAAATATCAGTTTTAAAATTTTCCAATAGGTTTATGTTGAGGCCTGGAAATTCGCAGGCAACAACAGCAAGGGATTCTCCCCAGTCAACGTTCCCAACTAGCTCGTGACTGTTTGGTGTAGGGAATCCATCTGGTTTGCGGTCCGGCTACCGTAGGTCAAGTAACAAAAATAAAGGTTTTACCAGTTGCGGCCCGATCCACCATATATATTTTTGTATTTTTTAGTTTTAAGTATGACATGCAAATGCCTATCTAAAATGCGGATTGATTGAGAATGCAAGGAGTGTTCACAATGTGATGTGCACATTCTTACCTCTCGTCTTAGGCTCTCTTGCATCTAAATCACACACACAGCAAGAAATTAAAACTAACTACCTAACCTATCCCTAGGGAGCAAGATTGTCACTTATTAATGAGTAATGTATTTTGTGCATGCATTATAAAAACGAAATCACAAATAGCCGATACTTCTTTCAAACACATGAACATTTAAGGATATTTGAACAACCAGATAGCCAATTGTCTATGAACAATCATTCATTACTCATAGTGGAAATTTTCATAAAACAAACCAGAGATCATTCATACAAGAACATAGGTTCAAAGAGTTAGAACGATCTCACAGTTAATGGACACAAAGTTGAAAACGAAATAGTTCCTCTTCAACAAATCCACAGCATAACATTTGAACATTCCACCAAGATTTCTCCAACAGGAAAACTGTAATTATTTATTGCAAAAGGAAATAGTTCTTCTTACAATATGTCTTCCAATCTAACTGGGAAAAAAGTCCCCCCTCTTGTCTAGATTCTCTATATTTATACAAAAGAACAAAACTGTTGGGTTGCCCACAAAATGACTCTTGGGCTTCCCCAACTCTCCACCTCCCATATTTTTCTTTCATTAAGTGTTTATAAAATTTACAATATATTACAATAAAAATGCTAATGAGGAGGGTCCCACTTGACAATTCAAAAATTTCTTCCATGCTGAATCCTATGAGGCAATGCTTTCGAATTTAGAAGGTTCTAGGAAATGAATGTTTATTTTGAATTTAGCAGCCTGATTTCTTATGACTTCTATTCTGGCTGTGCTCAGGCGAAGTTAGTCTTCTAAAAACTGCACACTAACCGCAGAATGATCTACTTCCTTCCTCAGGGTCTGCTCGTCTAAAGCTTTAATGTGTTTTATCCTTTGCTCATCTTCTTGATATCTTCTTTGCAAAATCTCCAAAACTAGGTTGTGGTCTGGAAAGGTATCCATTCTCTGTTCAGCCTCAACCTGGTAGTGATTATAAGTGATCAAAAGTTTCCTGAAGAATTCTGCACAAGCCCCCTTTGTCTTCTTGACATCCTTCTTGAATTCCTCGGCTGCGTTTATGGCAAACTCCAGCAAATCATAGTCTTGCCTTAGGGCTTCATGTTGATCTTTCGATGGTAGATCTGTAGGGATTTCTTCATTCGCTTCTAATATCGCCATCCTTCCTGTCAAGACTTCTAAGATATCCTGCGATCTGTCAACAAAATATGAAGAGGTTTCCAAAATCTCTTCCACCCAATTTTCCACCTGTGAAACCTTGCACCTCTCTTCCTCTATGGCCACTTGCAGCTAGTGCATCTTGCTTCTCTATGCCAGAACGTGCTCCTTGAAAGGCTGAAGACTGACCTGCTGTTCCTTGGCCTCTTCTAGAGCTACTGTCAACAAGGTAATCTTTTCTTTAAGTTCTGAATTCTACCCCTGAGATTGCCTCTCAGATTCCTCCAAGGTAGCCTTCTGCAGCTCCAACTCCCCTATCCTACCTAGCAGCTTCTCCTTTTCCACCCTCAACCCTTGACATTCCTACTGCACTTTCTCCAGACTTTCTTGGGCGGCCTCCATAGATCTCTTCTCTACTTGGAGGGACTGGAGCTCAGCTTTTGAATACTTTATTTCTCGTTGTATGTTTTCAAACTTTCTTTTCAACCTATTATTTTCCTCTCTTTCTCTTCTCAGGGTATCTTTGAGCTGGGAAGAGGACTTCTTTGACTGTTCAAGATCAGTCATTATTCGATCTACATTGTCCTCGAAAGCATGGATCAATGCATCCCCCACTCTGATAGTGAACCTGGGGTCTTTGTCTATCCCATATACTACAATTGTATCATTTATCATTTTACCGAACTACCCCCCAGTCTTGACCTTTCTCTCGGTCCTCTTCACTATCCTTTTCCTTTCCCTATCATAAAATATAGTGTTGAAATCTGGTACCTCCTCCCCTTTCTTCTCCTCAAAAGGGATTAGCCTAAGGGTGGGGGCTATAGCCTATCCTGCTGTGCTACCAGCAGCTGCCTCAGGATTTTGAATATCAGGGTTCCCCAAGTCCTGAGCCTGACTATCTGCTGTATCGAAAGTTGATTGCTCTGTCATTGTCTCTGTTAGCTTTAGCTTTTTTGCTTCCTGCTTCTTCAACTCCTCATCCATCTTTCTTTTCTTTTCCTCTTCCTCGCTTTTGGCAGCTTCTTCTACCTTTCTAGCTGCTTCTTGTGAAACTCTTCTCTTTTCTTCCTCCTCACCTTTGAGCTAGCTTTCAACCTCTTGTGCTAGTCTCCTAGCATCTTCATTTCTTTTTCTAGTTTCTTCCTCCTCTGCCTTTTCTTGCTCATCCTGTCCGTTTCCGCCTTTGATGGTGATTTTCTTTTTAAACCTTCTTCTTAAGGCCGTTATATTTTGTGCACTACGAAAAAATGGATTCCTCCCTATCCCAGTGGCTTATGTATTCAAAATGTACATTCGCCTCTCTGCAGTGCTCTGCCACTTTATTTCGGGAATCATTCCTATGGAAACGCATTTCCCCAAAGTGGAATTTCCCCAATTCTTTCATGAATTCGTCAGCCTTCTTCACCCTAGTAAACTTGTAGCTTCCCAACCTGAATGGAAGAGGAGGGTAAGCTGCTTTCTTGTGTTCAAATAGAAAGCTCCCTATACCATCTAAAAAGACTTGTCTAATTGCCTCTTTATGGACTACATAGTCAGTGGCATACTTAGGCAGTAGTGAGGGTGCTCTACAGCATCCAAACATTCTGAAATATAATCCATCCTCTGTCAGATAGTAGTCTGCATATTCCTCAATCACCTACAATGATTCCTTTAACATACAGTTGCACTCCTTTAAGAATATCAATGTATACAGTGGCATGATGAAGTGCTCACACACTTCCCCATAGTGTCTGTGGTATTTGTGGGCCCACAACGGCTTGTATGCTGAGAAGACTGGTGTTCTTTTCCTGTCCCAGATACACCTCAAATTGGGGAAGGGTTGGTTGCACAGTATGCAATCAATCAGTATAGAGATCAATGTAGAACTCTTATCTCTTCTGGGACACCCCTCCTAATGTTGAAGCAATGCGGGTTAAGAGGCTGTCAGACACAACGTTTGCCCAGTTGAACACTGTCCCCTGTGTTGCAACATAGAAAATGATAAGCACCCATTCCAGTTTGAAGCTTTTATCGTGGGCCCTCCCGAAAATTCTTTTCAGCATCAGGGCAATGAACCTGTAAGGGGTTCTTAGATTTGCAGTGTCATATTCCCCAATCGACCTAGTTCTGAATTTCTTGCCAGGCATGAGCATCCTCTTCAGTGTCTCAACTAGGTCCATCTTAATTGCCTTCAGCCAGTCCTTAGTCAAGTACACCTATGCTTCTGGTAAGTGGTAGGCCAATGCCACATACCTAGTGCTATAAGCAGCAAAACCCTGTTAATCAACATTTTCCAAAATCATGGTGGTTACATCTGCCCTGGGTAGAATCCACCCAATCAACTCTGAGCATGGAAAAATCTCAGGTCTAGTAGCAATTTTCATCAATGAATATCTCTCTATATTGGCATAGATGGTTTCTTCTTCAAAAACCTATGTCAGGTACTTCTCGACGCGTTATGAATCTGTAAATTCCCCCCCATTGATATTTGGGTTCCACACCAACTATGCATTTGGCGTCCTCGTAGGTGTATTTGACTTTGGTAATGTTTCTGACTTCGGGTTCCTCTTCTACTACGGGAGCCTTCTTCTTTTGACGTTTAGACATCTTGGATTCTGAGGAATTTCCCTGTCATGTACAGAAATTGCTTTTAGGTTCTGTTGGCTCATTTCTAGATAACATTCAAAATGGAGGAAACTGTATAAGCATTTTACCTCATCTATGTTAAACATGAGTGCAGCTATGCAGACTAAACAACAATGCTCAAAAAACCAAGTGTTCGCGCATGAAATTAATCTACCCAAAAGGCTAAAACCATCTCTCGACCAACATTTGTAGATTTAACTTAGAAAAGCATGGGTTTTCTAAACAACGAAAATCCTCCTCCTCTTGTCAACAAGAATACAGTCTCGAAACCCCCTCTCAGTGCTACGACCTAAACTCCACGTGGAAGAAAGAGGTGCCAAATCCCAAGTGAGGACACTGCACTGATAGCGCACTTAACTCATAAACCATAAGAGGAATCTACTTGCTGTAAACACACTTGCCTCACGGCCTGACTAGGTAATGCATTCTAACCTAAACTAGTTCGGGGTTCGGATTCGAGTTTAACACCTTCAACGTTGCGACCCTGGTTCATAAAAGTGAGGGAAACGATACAATGAAACAAAACCTCGGCATATTGGAAGAAAAACCTTGAAAACGCCCTTCCCAGATGGCCACATGCAGACTAGGGAAAACTGGTGTGGACAGCGTAACAGCCGTCTGCATCGGTTTCCCCAACAATCGAGTGTGGTCTGCAAACCCTCAATGGCCGTGAGAGTCATCATCAAGCAAACTACAAAAATTCCCTACCGGGTAACCATACTATTTAACTCAAAAATATATACAGGCCAGGATGGGAAACCCTAGGAAACCATTAACCGCGGAGACAACAAAACTAGTTCGACCAATCAAAAGGAACGATAAAATGGGCATAAGGGCCTACCTGGCACTGTGCTGCGTGACTGGTGGAGGAAAACCGGTAGAATTCCACGGCAGAGCCACCTAGGAGCAAAGGTACCAACAGCGAAATCCTTGGTCTGCTCGATGAAAATGACAGCACAGAGAAATCGTCAAAATACAATAAAATAATAAACCTCCAAACCCAAAATATATACGTCGCGGTCAACATGCAATCGACGGGAAAAAATAAGATCATCGAGCGGCAAAAGAATAAGGAGTCAGTGATCTTCTCAACATCGCCTCCGCAACAGTGGATGCTGAAGCAACCAGGAAACCCACAATGGCATCAGTGAAGAAACCAATCAACACTCGCATTGGAGCTTGCGAGACTAAGGCTTCGGGTCAATAGATGGTTAGAGAGCCGCAAAGGCAAACCCGTAAAAGAAACCAAGTTCCAATAAACATGTCTCAAGAGAAAAACATCGATCAAGGGGACAAGATAAATCAAACTATCAGAATCATAGGGCTTTCTAGAACCGCAACGACGAAAGTTGAAAAAACCAAGGACCGACGAAACAGAACAACGGGGATAGAAAAAGGATGAAACAAATATCGAAAAACTTTGCAGTACCTTCTCCGCAATGGCAGAAGACGTATAGACAAAGGTTCCAACGGGATCTCAAAACAGACACCAATAAAGAAGAATGCCTTAGAGACCAAATACACTTGACTCGGACTCGATGTCTTGTTCTTTTCCGCAACGGTGGATGTGTAGATGACTAGACTCTCGACTCAAAAGTCCAAAACACTTCCGATGGGGAGGAAAAAATGAAATCAAACGGTTAAACATGGCTGGCATACAAGTAAATATTTGCGGAAACATCAGACAAAAACAAAAACCTGAGCAAACGAAATAAAAGGAGGGTCCCAAAAAATTTTGAATTTTGGGAAAATGTTGCAGCTACAACAATTGGCGACTACCTGGTGAACCCCATATTTCTGAATCAACTTCTTCCCAGTAAAATACTGTTTAATTATTTAGCTCATAAGTTGAATTCTTCTAGATGCTTGTATTCCTAAGATGGCAAACACATGCATTTAAATCATTGAGAACAGTCCATTTTTTTGGAAATGGGAACACCCAAAATATTTGAAAGTCCGGATAACTCTTTTGAGGCTTAGTAGGTGAGTTTTATTTTACCTCTGTCTTTTGGTAGTTTCTAGCTCAGACACCATAGGATCGTTACATATGGTAAACAGAACTATTCATTTGTTCCTCATTCCCATGCCAATTGCACTTTTGCACCCTTTTGAACTTTTTTTCTTTTGAGACCTCCATCTGCCTTTCCTTCTGAATTTTATTAAGGCTCTTCTATCCGTAGTGTCCTTTTGTGTGAGAGATGTATTTAATTTTCAACTCACGGACGGAGAAGAACTTTTGGCATATTGCTATAAATGTTTTTGATACTTTGTTTTGATATGTATTGCCTTTTCTAGGAGTTTTGACTCTTAACAGCCTTTAGGCTTTTGAAATCATGGCATGGGATCATTTATATATAATAGACTGTTTACCTTGCTTTCTTTCTGTGGGTCTTTTGCTGTCACTCCCTAGGACATCTTAGATGTGACATGGATGGAGCCTCTAAATAGTATTCCAGACCTCTTAATTTTGAGTTATTTCAGGGGTTAAGCAGGACTTCAATAAGTGCATAGCCATTTAGGAAAACTACTGACTAGAAGAAAATCTATCATTCCAAAAAATAAAATGCACAGTCTTATCCCAAATATTTCAGTTAACCAAGAACCCTGATGCTTTCCATGCAACCAAAAGTTTGCCTCTTTTATTCAAAACCAAACAAAACAACTAGAAATAAAAACAGTAAATCAAAGTAAAACTGCATCAAATTATTTATGTACAAGGTCATCAAATCAAAAGAAAAATAAAAGTGTGCCCACCCCTGAAGATCTATCAACTTATGAGTCAAGGGGCTAGGCTAGATTGCAGACATGAGAAACCTAACCATGGTATAATTCTGCTATTTTATAAACCGAAGATATGTCTACCAATTTACAATCACTCCCATCAGTCTATGAAAATTGAAGGAGATCAGGCTGAGTGTCAGTCATATTTTTGGCCTCTTCTGATGCATGATATCTTAGTTCAAGCTCTGTAAGATAATTCCCCAAAACATAATTAGCAGATTCATTTCCTTCTTCCAACTTAGTGATAGTGTGCTTCATGTAAGGTTCCCTTAAAATTTTGATCCGATTTGGGACCCCCTTATGAGGCAACCATAAATGTGACCAATCTGAAGCAAAATACCCCTTTAACCTTGGAGACCAGTCTCGGTTCAGAATAAGTCCATATCCATCTGGTATCTCAGCCACCACAATATCAATAAATTGACATATCTTGTTATTTGCAGATAAACGAATGAGAACATTCTCCATTTCTCCCACTACTTTGACATTAGTTCTGTCTAGTTGAGTGACTTCCCAAGCAGTAGGTTTTGGCTTCCCATTAATTTTTTTGCAAACTGCTAGTGGCATAACATTCATTGATGAACCAGAATCTACCAAACAATTCTGCACCTTATGATTCAGCATTTCCAGAGTCAAAAGGAAAGGTGGGGTTCTATTTTTCTCTTCCCCAAATTATTCGACCTCTTCCTCCATAGGTTGGTTTTCAGTGGGCATCTCTTCTTCTGGCTCCTCAGGCTTTTCAGTATTTTCTTTGTTAACACCTACTTGTTCTTCCATAGGTTTAGCAGGCTTGTTGATTTGCTCCGTATCTTGGCTAATAATGGTAATTTCGGGTACTTTATCTTCAACCTTTTTCTTTGCATGTTTCCTGACATTCTCTTGCAACTTCTTAATTTTTGAGATTATTGTATTGCCTTTATTTACCAAATCCATGTCTTTTGTTGTCGTTGGTATGTTCTCAGGTTTAAGAGTACTTTTTTCTGTATCAAACAACGAGACACAATCCCATAAAAACATGGTATCATTCTCTTGTTTTTCCAGGGTCTTATTACCTTTTTCCTCTTTATCACTGTCCTCAGTCAATTTAGAGTCCAAGAGCTGATTCATTACCAATGTCATTGAATTTAACCATTGAGGACAATTCTTTTCAGAATGGGGTTGTTGGTGAAAAGTGCAGAAATTATCCTTCCCTACCTCTGTCAGATTCATTGATGTTGAACCGTGTGGAGGGGTCTTGCATTGGTTGTTATCTTTCCTTTTTTTGTAATACAACTTATAAGATTTATGAGCTTCTTTTTCCTTCTCCAAATCTATTATTTTGTTGGAAAGCTTTTGCATCATCTTTAACATTCCCTCAAAATCATGTGATTGCTCCTCTCTAGGTTTGGACAGCATTAAGGTTCTTTTCCCGGAAGTTTTTCCTCCCGATTGCTCGGGATAATCCTCTATACTTTCCTTTTCAGCCTCTACTCTTTTTGCTTCTTCATAAGTCTCAGCTAACATAGGCTTAACTTGAGTGTTTGTGAACATAGCCAAGTCAGGACCTAAGGCTGAGGTCACTACTCAATCAGAACTTTATCAAAAGGCTTATTAGTTGCAGAGAAGTTCTTCAGGTAAGTAGAAAATCTTTGAGTGAAATTTTGTACCTTCTCAGTCCTTTCTTTTTTTAAAGTGCCCAAACCTTTCATTAGTGTTGCATCCATCTTTTGGGATGCATACTTGTTTCTGAAAATCCTTTCAAAGGTATCCCAATCTGGGATAGAGTTTGCAGGAAAACCAAAGTACCAAGATGTTGCTGCTCCTTTAAAGGTATGTGGGAAAAGTCTAAACAACATCCTCATATTCCCTAGCCCTTAATCCCTCTATTTCCAAATAGAAATTTTGTAAATGGTCATCTACTACAATCTTCTCATTGGGATCAAAGTTAGGTAGCAACTTCTCAAAAGCCTGAGGTAAGTCATGCAACAACGGTGTTAGGTTCAAAGGTGATCTGGCTTTCCAAGCCGGTGGTGGATTTGGTGGGTTAGGTGGTTGATTTGCATTTACACCTACCATGAGTCTGGGTGGAGAGTGAGGAGGTGAAGGAATAAGAGTCTGCATAGGTGAACAATAAGGTGTGTTTGGGCCTATTTGATTCAAAGGCTGAACCACCTCCTGTAATGCTCCTTCTACTAACTCTTCCAAGTCTCCGACCAACACTAAATATTCCAAGATGGGACAATCTTTCTTCTTGTATTCTCTTCGGGGTAGATCAAGGATGATGGGTAATCCTCCAATAATCTTCACATATGCCATAGTGTGTCTTCTTAGATCATTAACAACTTCGTTATTGATAGAATACAAGTGCTCTCTACCCTTGTCTTCAGGAATTGGATTGGAAAAAAAACTACTTTCTGAACTGTCACCGGTGGAATAATTTCGAGAAAACGGGTTTCCTCGGCTAGCCATTCACTGGGGGGCCTCCTTTTAGCGCCAGAAACTATTGAGGCCTGGAAATTCACAGGAAACAACAGCAAGGGATTCTCCCCAGTCAGTGTTCCCAACTAGCCCATGACTATTTGGTGTAGGGAATCCGTCCGGTTTGTGGTCCGGCTACCGTAGGTCAAGTAACAAAAATAAAGGTTTTACCGGTTGCAGCCCGGTCCACCGTATATATTTTTTTATTTTTTAGTTTTAAGTATGGCATGCAAATTCCTATCTAAAATGTAGATTGATTGAGAATGCAAGGAGTGTTCACAATGTGATGCGCAGGTTCTTACCTCTCATCTTAGGCTCTCTTGCATCTAAATCACACACACAGCAAGAAATTAAAACTACCTAACCTATCCCTAGGGAGAAAGATTGTCACTTATTAATGAGTAATGTATTTTGTGCATGCATTATAAAAAAGAAATCACAGATAGCCGATAGTTCTTTCAAACACATGAACATTTAAGGATATTTGAACAACCAGATAGCCAATTGTCTATGAACAATCATTCATTACTCATAGTGGAAATTTTCATAAAACAAACCAGAGATCATTCATACAAGAACATAGGTTCAAAGAGTTAGAATGATCTCACAGTTAATGGACACAAAGCTGAAAATGAAATAGTTCCTCTTCAACAAATCCATAGCATAACATTTGAACATTCCACCAAGCTTTCTCCAACAGGAAAACTGTAATTATTTATTGCAAAACGAAATAGTTCTTCTTACAATATGTCTTCCAATCTAACTGGGAAAAAAGTCCCCCCTCTTGTCTAGATTCTCTATATTTATACAAAAGAACAAAACTGTTAGGTTTCCCATGAAATGACTCTTGGGCTTCCCCAACTCTTCACCTCCCATATTTTTCTTTCATTAAGTGTTTATAAAATTTACAATATATTACAATAAAAATGCTCATGAGGAGGGTCCCACTTGACTATTCAAAAATTTCTTCCATGTTGAAGCCTCTGAGGCAATGCTTTCAAATTCAGAAGGTTCTAGGAAACGAATGTTTATTTCAAATTTAGCAGCCTAATTTCTTATGACTTTTATTCTGGCTGCGCTCAGGTGAAGTTGGTCTTCTAACAGCTACACACTAACCATGGAATGATCTACTTCATTCCTCAGGGTCTGCTCGTCTAAAGCTTTAATGTGCTGTATCCTTTGTTCATCTTCTTGATATCTTCTTTGCAAAATCTCCAAAAACAGGTTGTGGTCTGGAAAGGTATCCATTCTCTGTTCAGCCTCAACCTGGCAGCAATTATAAGTGATTAGAATTCTCTTGAAGAATTATGCACAAGCCCCCTTTGTCTTCTTAACATCCTTCTTGAATTCCTCGGCTGTGTTTATGTCAAACTCCAGCAAATCATAGTCTTGCCTTAGGGCTTGTTGATCTTTTGATGGTAGATCTGCAGGGGTTTTTTCATTCACTTCTAATCTTGCCATCCTTCCTATCAAAACTTCTAATATATCCTGTGATCTGTTAACAAAATATGAAGAGGTTTCCAAAATCTCTTCCAACCGATTGTCCACCTGCAAAACCTTGCACCTCTCTTCCTCTATGTCCACTTGCAGCTGGTGCATCTTGCTTCTCTGTGCCAGAACGTGCTCCTTGAAAGGATGAAGACTAACCTGCTGTTCCTTGGCCTCTTCTATAGCTGTTGTCAACAAGGTAATCTGTTCTTTAAGTTCTGCATTCTGCCCCTGAGATTGCCTCTCAGATTCCTCCAAGGTAGCCTTCTCCAGCTCCAACTCTCCTATCCTACCTAGCAGCTGCTCCTTTTCCACCCTCAACCCTTGACATTCTTGCTGCACTTTCTCCAGAATTTCTTCAGTGGCCTCCATAGATCTATTCTCTACTTGGAGGGACTGGAGCTCAGCTTTTGAAGACTTTATTTCTCGTTGTATGTCTTCAAAATTTCTTTTCAACCTATTATTTTCCTCTCTTTCTCTTCTCAGGGTATCTTTGAGCTGGGAAGAGGACTTCTTTGACTGTTCAAGATCAGTCATTATTCGATCTACATTGTCCTTGGAAGCATGGATCAATGTATCCCCCGCTCTGATAGTGAACCTGGGGTCTTTGTCTATCCCATATACTATAGTTGTATCATTTATCACCTTACCATACTGCCCCCTAGTCTCAACCTTTATCTTGGTCCTCTTCACTATCCTTTTCCTTTCCCTATCATAAAAGATAGTGTTGAAATATGTTATCTCCTCCCCTTTCTTCTGCTCAAACGGGATTAGCCTAAGGGTGGGGGCTATAGCCTATCCTGTTGTGCTGCCAGCAGCTGCCTCAGGATTTTGAATATCAGGGTTCCCCAAGTCCTAAGATTAACTCTCTGTTGTATCGAAAGTTGATTGCTCTGTCACTGTCGCTGTTAGCTTTAGTTTTTCTGCTTCCTACTTCTTCAGCTCCTCATCCATCTTTCTGTTCTTTTCCTCTTCCTTGCTCTTGCCAACTTCTTCTGCCTTTCTAGCTGCTTCTTGTGCAGCTCTTCTCTTTTCTTCCTCCTCACCTTTGAGCCATCTTTCGGCCTCTTGTGCTAGTCTCTTAGCATCTTCATTTCTTTTTCTAGCTTCTTCCTCCTCTGCCTTTTCTTGCTCATCCTGTCCTTTTCCGCCTTTGGTGGTGATTTTCTTCTTAAACCTTCTTCTTAAGGCTGTTATATTTTGTGCACTACAGAAAATAGATTCCTCCCTATCCCAGTGGCTTGTGTATTCAAAATGTACATTCTCCTCTCTGCAGTGCTCTGCCGCTTTATTTCAGGAATCATTCCTATGGAAACGCATTTCCCTAAAGTGGAATTTCCCCAATTCTTCCATGAATTTGTTAGCTTTCTTCACCCTAGTAAACTTGTAGCTTCCCAACCTGAATGGTAGAGGAGGGTCAGCTGCTTTCTTGTGTTAAAACAGAAAGCTCCCTATGCCATCTAAAAAGACTTTTCTAACTGACTCTTTGTGGACTACATAGTCAGTGGCATACTTAGGCAGTAGTGAGGGTGCTCTAGAGCATCCAAACATTCTGAAATATAATCCATCCTCTGTCAAATAGTAGTCTGTGTATTCCTCAATCACCTGCAATGCTTCCTCTAACATACAGTTGCACTCCTTTATGAAGATCAATGTATACAGTGGCATGATGAAGTGCTCACACACTTCCCTACAGTGAATGTGGTATTTGTGGGCCCACAACGGCTTGTATGCTGAATAGACTGGTGTTCTTTCCCGATCCCAGATACACCTCAGATTGGGGAAGGGTTGGTTGCACAGTATGCAATCAATCAGTATAGAGCTCATGTAGAACTCTGATCTCTTTTGGGACACACCTCCTAATCCTGAAGCAATGCAGGCTGAGAGGCTGTCGGACACAACATTTGCCTAGTTGAACACTGTCCCCTGTGTTGCAACATAGAAAATGATAGGCACCCACTCCAATTTGAAGCTTTTACCGTGGGCCCTCCCAAAAATCCTGTTCAGCATCAGGGCAATGAACCTATAAGGGGTTCTTAGATTTGCAGTGTCATATTCCCCGGTCGGCCTAGTTCTGAAGTTCTTGCCAGGCATGAGCATCCTCTTCAGTGTCTCGACTAGGTCCATCTTAATTGCCTTCAGCCAGTCCTCAGTGAAGTACACCTGTGCTTCTGGTAAGTGGTAGGCCAGTGCCACATACCCAGGGCTATAAGTAGCATAACCCTGTTTATCAACATTTTCCAAAATCATGGTGGTTACATCTGCCCTAGGTAGAATCCACCCAATCAGCTCTAAGCATGGAAAAAGCTCAAGTCTAGTAGAAATTTTCATCAATGAAGATCTCTCTATATTGGCATAGATGGTTTCTTCTTCAAAAACCTATGTCAGGTACTTCTTGATGCATTATCAATCTGTAAATTTCCCCCCATTGATATTCAGGTTCCACGCCAACTATGCATTTGGTGTCCCCATAGGTGTATTCGACTCTGGTAACGATTTTGACTTCGGGTTCCTCTTCTACCATGGGAGCCTTCTTCTTCTGATGTTTAGACATCTTGGATTCTGAGAAATTTCCCTGTCACGTACATAAATTGCTTTTAGGTTCTGTTGGGTCATTTCCAGATAACATTCAAAATGGAGGCAACTATATAAGAATTTTACGTCATCTATGCTAAACATGAGTGCAGCTATGCAGAATAAACAAAAATGCTAAAAAAAACAAGTGTTTGCGCATGAAATTAATCTGCCCAAAAGGATAAAACCAGCTCTCGACCAACATTTGCAGATTTAACTTACAAAAGCATGGGTTTTCTAAACGACGAAAATCCTCCTCCTCTCATCAACAAGAACACAGTCTCAAAACCCCCTCTCGGCGCTACGACCTAAACGCTACGCAAAAAAAAGAGGTGCCAAATCCCAAGTGAGGACATTGCACTGATAGCGCACTTAACTCATAAACCATAAGAGGAAGCTACTTGCTGTAAACACGCTCGCCTCACGACCTGGCTAGGTAATGCATTCTAACCTAAACTGGTTCAGGGTTCATATTCGAGTTTAACACCTTCAACGTTGCGATCCTGGTTCATAAAATCGAGGGCAATGATACAATGAAACAAAACCTCGGCATCTCGAGAAAAAAACCTTGAAAACGCCCTCCCCGGATGGCCACACGCAGACTTGGGAAAACTGGTGCGAACAACGTAACAGCCATCTGCACCGGTTTCCCTAGCAATCAAGTGCAGTTTGTAAACCCTTAACGGCCGTGAGAGTCATCATCAAGAAAACTACAAAAATTCCCCATTGGATAGACATACTATTTAACTCAAAAATATATACAGGTCGAGATGGGAAACCATAGGAAACCACTAACCGCGGAGACACCAAAACTATTTCGACCAATCAAACGGAATGGTAAAATGGGCATAAGGGCCTACCTGGCACGGTGCTGCGCGCCTGGTGGAGCAAAACCAGTATAGTCCACGGCGAAGCCACCTAGGAGCGAAGGTACTGACAGCAAAAGCCTTGGTTTGCTCGAGCGAAAATCACAGCACAAAGAAATTTCCAAAATACAATAAAATAATAAACCCCCAAACCCAAAATATATACATCGTGGTCAACATGCAATCCGCGGGAAAAAATAAGATCATCGGGCGGCAGAAGACTAAGGGGTCGACGATATTCTCAACATTGCCTCCGCAATAGTGGATGCTGAAGTAACCAGGAAACCTGCAATGGCATTGGTGAAGAAACCAATCAACACTCACATCGGAGCTAGCGAGACTAAGGCTTCAGGTCAATAGATGGTTAGAGAGCCGCAACGGCGAACCCGTAAAAGAAACCAAGTTCCGCAGACCAAAAAAACAGAGTAAGAATAAACATGTCTCAAGTGAAAAACATCGATCAAGCGGACAAGATAAATCAAACTATCGGAATCATAGGGCTTTCTAGAGCCGCAATGACGAAAGTTTAAAAAACCAAGGACCGGCGAAACAGAAATACGGGGATCGAAAAAGGATGAAACAACTCTCGAAAAACTTCACAGTACCTTCTCTGCAACGGTGGAATACGTATAGACAAAGGTTCCGACGGGATCTCAAAACAGATGTCGATAAAGAAGAATTCCTTGAAGACCAAATACACTTGACTCGGACTTGATGTCCTGTTCATTTCCGCAACGGCGAATGCGAAGATGACTAGACTCCCGACTCAAAATTCCAAAACACTTCCAATGGCGAGGAAAAAATGAAATCAAATGGTAAAAAATGGCTGGCATACAAGTAAATCTTTGCGCAAACATCGGACAAAAACAAAAGGCTAAGCAAATGAAATAAAAGGAGGGTCCCAAAATTTTTTGAATTTTGGGAAAATGTTGTAGCTGCAACAATTGGTGACTATTTGGTGAACCCCAGATTTCTGAATCAACTTCTTCCCAGTAAAAGACTGTTTAATTATTTAGCTCATAAGTTGAATTCTTCTAGATGCTTGTATTCCTAATATGGAAAACACATGCATTTAAATCATTGAGAACAATCCATTTTTTTGGAAATGGGAACACCCAAAATATTTGAAAGTCCGGATAACTCTTTTGAGGCTTAGTAGGTGAGTTTTATTTTACCTCTGTCTTTGGGTAGTTTCTAGCTCGAACACCACAGGATCGTTACATATGGTAAACAAAACTATTCATTTGTTCCTCATTCCCATGCCAATTTCACTTTTGCGCCCTTTTGAACTTTTGTTCTTTTGAGTCCTCCATTTGCCTTTCCTTCTGAATTTTATTCAGGATCTTCTATCCATAGTATCCTTTTGTGTGAGAGATGTATTTACTTTTCAACTCACAGATGGAGAAGAAATTTTGGCAGATTGGTATAAATGTTTCTGATACTTTGTTTTGATATGTATTGCTTCTTTTAGGATTTTTGACTCTTAACAGCCTTTAGGCTTTTGAAATCATGGCATGGGATCATTTATATATAATAGACCATTTACCTTGCTTTCTTTCTATGGGTCTTTTGCTGTCACTCCCTAGGACATCTTAGATGTGACATGGATGAAGCCTCAAAATAGTATTCCAAACCTCTTAATTTTGAGTTATTTTAGGGGTTAAGCAGGACTTCAATAAGCGCATAGCCATTTAGGAAAACTACTGACTAGAAGAAAATCTATCATTCCAAAAAATAAAATGCATAGTCTTATCCCAAAGATTTCAGTTAATCTAGAACCCTGACGCTTTCCATGCAACCAAAGGTTTTCCTCTTTTATTCAAAACCAAACAAAACAACTAGAAATAAAAACAGTAAATCAAAGTAAAACTGCATCAAATTATTTATGTACAAGGTCATCAAATCAAAAGAAAAATAAAAGTGTGCCCACCCCTGAAGATCTATCAACTTATGAGTCAAGGGGCTAGGCTAGATTGCAGACATGAGATACCTAACCATGGTCTAATTCTACTATTTTTGAAACCGAAGCTATGTCTACCAATTTACAATCACTCCCACTGTCTGTCAATATTGAAGGAGATCAGTCTGAGTGTCAGTCATATTTCTGGCCTCTTCTGATGCATGATATCCTAGTTCAAGCTCTGTAAGATAATTCCCCAAAACAGAATTAGCAGATTCATTTCCTTCTTCCAACTTAGTGATAGTGTGCTTCATGTAAGGTTCCCTTAAAATTTTGATCCAATTTGGGACCCCCTTCTGAGGCAACCATAAATGTGACCAATCTAAAGCAAAATACCCCTTTAACCTTGCGGACCAATCTCGGTTCAGAATAAGTCCATATCCATCCGGTATGTCAGCCACCACAACATCAATAAATTGACATATCTTTTTATTTGCAGATAAACGGATGAGAACATTCTCCATTTATCCCACTACTTTGACATTAGTTCTGTCTAGTTGAGTGACTTCCCAAGCAGTAGGTTTTGGCTGCCCATTAATTTTTTTGCAAACTGCTAGTGGCATAAAATTCACTGATGATCCAGAATCTACCAAACAATTATGCACCTTATGATTCAGCATTTCCAGAGTCAAAAAGGAAGGTGGGGTTCTATTTTTCTCTTCCCCAATTGATTCGACCTCTTCCTCCATAGGTTGGTTTTCAGTGGGCATCTCTTCTTCTGGATCTTCGGGCTTTTCAGTATTTTCTTTGTTAACACCTACTTGTTCTTCCATAGGTTTAGCAGGCTTGTTGATTTGCTCCATATCTTGGATAATAATGGTAATTTCAGGTACTTTGTCTTCAACCTTGTTCTTTGGTTGTTTCCTGACATTCTCTTGCAACTTCTTAATTTTTGATATTATTGTATTGTCTTTATTTACCAAATCCAGGTCTTTTGTTGTCATTGGTATGTTCTCAGGTTTAAGAGTTTTTCTTTTGTATCAAACAGTGAGACACAATCCCATAAAAACATGGTATCATTCTCTTGTTTTTCCAGGGTCTTATTACCTTTTTCCTCTTTATCACTGTCCTCAGTCAATTTAGAGTCCAAGAGCTGATTCATTACCAATGTCATTGAATTTAACCATTGAGAACAATTCTTTTTAGAATGGGGTTGTTGGTGAAAAGTGCAGAAATTATCCTTCCCTACCTCTGTCAGATTCATTGATGCTGAACCGTGTGGAGGGGTCTTGCATTGGTTGTTATCTTCCCTTTTTTTGTAATACGGCTTATAAGCTTTCTGAGCTTCTTTTTCCTTCTCCAAATATATTATTCTATTGGAAAGCTTTTGCATCATCTTTAACATTCCCTCAAAATCATGTGATTGCTCCTGTCTAGGTTTGGACATCGTTAAGGTTCTTTTCCCGGAATTTTTTCCTCCCAATTGCTTAGGATAATCCCCTATACTTTCCTTTTCAGCCTCTACTCTTTCCACTTCTTCATAAGTCTCAACTAACATAGGCTTAACTTGAGATTTTGCGAACATAGCCAACTTAGGACCTAAGGCTGAGGTATAATACTCAATCAAAACTTTATCAGAAGGCTTATCATTTGCAGAGAAGTTCTTGAGGTAAGCAGAAAATCTTTGAGTGAAATTGTGTACCTTCTCAATTCTTTCTTTTTTTAAAGCGCCCAAACCTTTCATTAGTGTTGCATGTGTCTTTTTGGCTGCATACTTGTTTCTAAAAATCCTTTAAAAGGTATCCCAATCAGGGATAGAGTTTGTACGAAAACTAAAGTACCAGGATGCTGCTGCTCCTTTAAGGGTATGTGGGAAAAGTCTAAAAACAACATCCTCATATTCCCCATCCCTTAATCCCTATATTTCCAAATAGAAATTTTGCAAATGGTCATCTACTATAATCTTCTCATTGGGATCAAACTTAGGCAGCAACTTCTCAAAAGCCTGAGGTAAGTCATGCAACGGCGGTGTTAGGTTCAAAGGTGATCTGGCTTCCCAAGCCGGTGGTGGATTTGGTGGGTTAGGTGGCTGATTTGCATTTACACCTGCCATGAGTCTGGGTGGAGAGTGAGGAGGTGAAGGAACAAGAGTCCGCATAGATGAATAGTAAGGTTTGTTTGGGCCTATTTGATTCAAAGGTTGAACCACCTCCTGTAATGCTCCTTCTACTAACTCTTCCAAGTCTCTGACCAATATTGAATCTTCCAAGATCGAACAATCTTTCTTCTTGTATTCTCTTAGTGGTAAATCAGGGATGATGGGTAATCCTCCAATACTCATCACATATGCCCTAGTGTGTCTTCTCAGATCATTAACAACTTCGTTATTGACAGAATACAAGTGCTCTCTACCCTTCTCTTTAGGAATTGGATTGGAAAACAAACTTCTTTTTGAACTGTCACCGGTGGATTAATTTTGAGAAAACGGGTTTCCTCAGCCAGCCATGCACTGGCGACCCTCCTTCTAGCGCCAAAAACTGTTGAGGCCTAGAAATTCACAGGCAACAACAGCAAGGGATTCTCCCCAGTCAATGTTCTGAACTAGCCCATGACTGTTTGGTGTAGAGAATCCATCTGGTTTGCGGTCCGGCGACCGTAGGTCAAGTAACAAAAATAAAGGTTTTACCGTTTGCGGCCCGGTCCACCGTATATATTTTTTTATTTTTTAGTTTTAAGTATGACATGCAAAATCCTATCTAAAATGCAGATTGATTGAGAATGCAAGGAGTGTTCACAATGTGATGTGCAGGTTCTTACCTCTCATCTTAGGCTCTCTTGCATCTAAATCACACACACAACAAGAAATTAAAACTAACTACCTGACCTATCCCTAGGGAGCAAGATTGTCACTTATTAATGACTAATGTATTTTGTGCATGCATTATAAAAAAAAAATCACAGATAGCCAATACTTCTTTCAAACACATGAAAATTTAAGCATATTTGAACAACCAGATAGCCAATTGTCTATGAACAACCATTCATTACTCATAGTGGAAATTTTCATAAAACAAACCAGAGATCATTCATACAAGAACATAGGTTCAAAGAGTTAGAATGATCTCACAATTAATGGACACAAAGCTGAAAACGAAATAGTTCCTCTTCAACAAATCCATAGCATAACATTTGAATATTCCACCAAGCTTTCTCCAACAGGCAAACTGTAATTATTTATTGCAAAAGGAAATAGTTCTTCTTACAATATGTCTTCCAATCTAACTGGGAAAAAAGTCCCCCCTCTTGTCTAGATTCTCTATATTTATACAAAAGAACAAAACTATTAGGCTTCCCACGAAATGACTCTTGGGCTTCTCCAACTCTTCACCTCCCATATTTTTCTTTCATTAAATGTTTATAAAATTTAAAATATATTACAATAAAAATGCTCATGAGGAGGGTCCCACTTGACTATTCAAAAATTTCTTCCATGCTGAAGCCTCTGAGGCAACGCTTTCGAATTCAGAAGGTTCTAGGAAACGAATGTTTATTTCGAATTTAGCAGCCTGATTTCTTATGAATTCTATTCTGGCTGCACTCAAGAAAAGTTGGTCTTCTAATAGCTACACACTAACCACGGAATGATCTACTTCATTCTTCAGCGTCTGCTCGTCTAAAGCTTTAATGTGTTGTATCCTTTGTTCATCTTCTTGATATCTTCTTTGCAAAATCTCCAAAAACAGGCTGTGGTCTGGAAAGGTATCCATTCTCTGTTCAGCCTCAACCTGGCAGCGATTATAAGTGATCAAAAGTCTCATGAAGAATTCTACACAAGCCCCCTTTGTCTTCTTGATAGCCTTCTTGAATTCCTCGGCTGCGTTTATGGCAAACTCCAGCAAATCATAGTATTTCCTTAGGGCTTGTTGATCTTTCGATGGTAGATCTGTGGGGGTTTCTTCATTCGCTTCTAATCTCTCCATCCTTCCTGTCAAGACTTCTAAGATATCCTGCGATTTGTCAACAAAATATGAAGAGGTTTCAAAAATATCTTCCAGCCAATTGTACACCTGCGAAACCTTGCACCTCTCTTCCTTTATGGCCACTTGCAGCTGGTGCATCTTGCTTCTCTGTGCCAGAACGTGCTCCTTGAAAGGCTGAAGACTGACCTGTTGTTCCTTGGCCTCTTCTAGAGCTATTGTCAATGAGGTAATCTGTTCTTTAAGTTCTGCATTCTGCCCCTGAGATTGCCTCTCAGATTCCTCCAAGGTAGCCTTCTGCAACTCCAACTCCCCTATCCTGCCTAGCAGCTGCTCCTTTTCTGCCCTCAACCCTTGACATTCCTGTTGCACTTTCTCCAGACTTTCTTGGGCGGCCTCCATAGATCTCTTATCCACTTGGAGGGACTGGAGCTCAGCTTTTGAAGACTTTATTTCTCGTTGTATGTCTTCAGACTTTCTTTTCAACCTATTATTTTCCTCTCTTTCTCTTCTTAGGGTATCTTTGAGCTGGGAAGAGGACTTCTTTGACTATTCAATATCAGTCATTATTCGATCTACATTGTCCTCAGAAGCATGGATCAATGCAGCCCCCGCTCTGATAGTGAACTTGGGGTCTTTGTCTGTCCCATATACTACAGTTGTATCATTTATCATTTTATCGGACTGCCCCCCAGTCTCGACCTTTCTCTCGGTCCTCTTCACTATCCTTTTCCTTTCCCTATCATAAAATATAGTGTTGAAATCTGGTACCTCCTCCCCTTTCTTCTGCTCAAAAGGGATTAGCCTAAGGGTGGGGGCTATAGCTTGTCCTATTGTGCTGCCAGTAGCTACCTTAGGATTTTGAATATCAGGGTTCCCCAAGTCCTGAGCTTGACTGTCTGCTGTATCGAAAGTTGATTGCTCTATCACTGTCTCTGTTAGCTTTAGCTTTTCTGCTTCCTGCTTCTTCAACTCCTCATCCATCTTTCTTTTATTTTCCTCTTCCTCGCTCTTGGAAGCTTCTTCTGCCTTTCTAGCTGCTTCTTGTGTAGCTCTTCTCTTTTATTCCTCCTCACCTTTGAGCTAGCTTTCGGCCTCTTGTGCTAGTCTCCTAGCATCTTCATTTCTTTTTCTAGTTTCTTCCTCCTCTGGCTTTTCTTGCTCATCGTGTCCTTTTCCTCCTTTGGTGGTGATTTTATTCTTAAACCTTCTTCTTAATGCTGTTATATTTTGTGCACTACGAAAAATGGATTCCTCCCTGTCCTAGTGGCTTGTGTATTCAAAATGTACATTCACCTCTCTGCAGTGCTCTGCTACTTTATTTCGGGAATCATTCCTATGGAAACGCATTTCCCCAAAGTGGAATTTCCCCAATTCTTCCACGAATTCGTCAGCTTTATTCACCTAGTAAACTTGTAGCTACCCAACCTGAATGGTAGAGGAAGGTAAGCTACTTTCTTGTGTTCAAACAAAAAGCTCCCTATGCCATCTAAAAAGACTTGTCTAACTGCCTCTTTGTGGACTACATAGTCAGTGGCATACTTAGGCAGTAGCGAGGGTGCTCTAGAGCATCCAAACATTCTGAAATAATCCATCCTCTGTCAGATAATAGTTTGCGTATTCCTCAATCACCTGCAATGCTCCTTCTAACATACAGTTGCACTCCTTTAAGAAGACCAATGTATATAGTGGCATGATGAAGTGCTCACACACTTCCCTATAGTGACTGTGGTATTTGTGGGCCCACAGCAGCTTGTATGCTGAGTATACTGGTGTTCTTTCCCAATCCCAGATACACCTCAAATTAGGGAAGGGTTGGTTGCACAGTATGCAATCAATCAGTATAGAGCTCATGTAGAACTCTGATCTCTTCTGGGACACCCCTCCTAATGTTGAAGCAATGCAGGTTGAGAGGCTGTTGGACACAATGTTTGCCCAGTTGAACACTATCCCTTGTGTTGCAACATAGAAAATGATAGGCACCCACTCCAATTTGAATATTTTACCGTGAACCCTCTCGAAAATCCTGTTCAGCATCAGGGGAATGAACCTGTAAGGGGTTATTAGATTTGCAGTGTCATATTCCCCGGTCAGCCTAGTTCTGAAGTTCTTGCCAGGCAAGAGCATCCTCTTCAATGTCTCGACTAGGTCCATCTTAATTGCCTTCAGCCAGTCCTTAGTCAAGTACACCTGTGCTTCTAGTAAGTGGTAGGCCAGTGCCACATACCTAGGGCTATAAGAAGCATAACCCTGTTTATCAACATTTTCCAAAATCATGGTGGTTACATCTGCCCTGGGCAGAATCCACCCAATTAGCTCTAAGCATGGAAAAATCTCAGGTCTAGTAGCAATTTTCATCAATGAATATCTCTCTATATTGGCATAGATGGTTTCTTCTTCAAAAACCTATGTCAGGTACTTCTCGATGCGTTATCAATCTGTAAATTCCCCCCCATTGATATTCGGGTTCCACACCAACTATGCATTTGGTGTCCTCGTAGGTGTATTCGACTCTGGTAATGATTTCGACTTCGGGTTCCTCTTCTACCATGGGAGCCTTCTTCTTTTGACATTTAGACATCTTGGATTCTGAGGAATTTCCCTGTCATGTATAGAAATTCCTTTTAGGTTCTGTTGGGTCATTTCCAGATAACATTCAAAATGGAGGCAACTGTATAAGCATTTTACCTCATCTATGCTAAACATGAGTGCAGCTATGCAGAATAAAAAACAATGCTAAAAAAACCAAGTGTTCCTGCATGAAATTAATCTGCCCAAAAGGCTAAAACCAGCTCTCGACCAACATTTGCAGATTTAACTTAGAAAAGCATGGGTTTTCTAAACAACGAAAATCCTTCTCCTCTCTTCAACAAGAACACAGTCTCGAAACCCCCTCTTGGTGCTACGACCTAAATGCTATGCGAAAGAAAGAGGTGCCAAATCCCAAGTGAGGACACTGCACTGATAGCGCACTTAACTCATAAACCATAAGAGGAAGATACTTTCTGTAAACACGCTCGCCTCACGGCCTGACTAGGTAATGCATTCTAACCTAAACTGGTTCGGGGTTCAGATTCGAGTTTAACACCATCAACGTTGCGACCCTAATTCATAAAAGTGAGGGCGACGATACAATGAAACAAAACCTCAGCATCTCGGAAGAAAAACCTTGAATATTCCCTCCCTGGATGGCCACACGTAGACTGGGGAAAACTCGTACGGACAGTGTAACGTCCATCTACACCAGTTTCCCCAGCAATCGAGTGCGATCTGCAAACCCTCAACGGCCATGAGAGTCATCATCAAGCAAACTACAAAAATTCCCCACCAAGCAGCCATACTATTTAACTCGAAAATATATACAAGTCGGGACGGGAAACCCTAGGAAACCACTAACCGCGGAGACAACAAAACTAGTTCGACCAATCAAACGGAATGGTAAAATGGGCATAAGGGCCTACCTAGCACTATGATGCATGACTGGTGGAGGAAAAATGGTAGAATTCCATGGCGGAGCCACCTAGGAGTAAAGGTACCGACAGCAAAAGCCTTGGTCTGCTCGAGCGAAAATGACAGCACGGAGAAATCACCAAAATACAATAAAATAATAAACCCCCAAACCCAAAATATATACGCCGCGGTCAACATGCAATCGGTGGGAAAAAATAAGATCATCAGGTGGCAAAAGACTAAGGGGTCGGCGATCTTCTCAACATCACCTCTACAATGGTGGATGCTGAAGCAACCAGGAAACCCGCAATGGCATGGACGAAGAAACCAATCAACACTTGCATCGAAGCTCATGAGACTAAGGCTTCAGGTCAATAGATGGTTAGAGAGCCACAACGGTGAACCCGTAAAAGAAACCAAGTTTCGCAGACCAACAAAACGGAGTAAGAATAAACATGTCTCAAGCGAAAAACATTGATCAAGCAGACAAAATAAATCAAACTATCAAAATCATAGGGCTTTCTAGAGCCGCAACGGTGAAAGTTGAAAAAACCAAGGACCGGTGAAACAGAATGGTGGGGATCGGAAAAGGATGAAACAACTCTCGAAAAACTTCATAGTACCTTCTCTGCAACGGCGGAATACGTATAGACAAAGGTTCTGACGGGATCTCAAAACAGACGCTGATAAAGAAGAATGCCTCGGATACCAAATACACTTGACTCGGACTTGATGTCCTGTTCTTTTCTGAAATGGCGGATGCGCAGATGACTAGATTCCCGACTCAAAAGTCCAAAACACTTCCGATGGCAAGGCAAAAATTAAATCAAACGGTAAAACATGGCTAGCATACAAGTAAATCTTTGCGCAAACATCAGACAAAAACAAAAAGCTGACCAAACGAAATAAAAGGAGGGTCCTAAAAAATTTTGAATTTTGGGAAAATGTTGCAGATGCAACAGTTTCCTAATTCTATCCTCGTGACTCCTCCTGAACTGGGAGTATTCTCTTTTATATTCCTACTATAAGGCTCTCAAAGATTCCTCCTTCCTTTCCGCCTACTTCTGGAGTGATTTCTACATATCTCCCTAATTTGTGCAAAAGGTTTACGAGAGATATTGTTGGATGCCATGAGATTAAGGCTTTCTACCAGGTCTTCTGAAATCCCCTTAAGGAAGAGTGTTCGTACTACTTCTTCTCTAAGGTCATTATGTTTATATTTATTTAATTTATAGATAAATATTTTGAGATAATATTCCAAGCTTTCGTCTTCGAGTTGCTGTATCTTAAAGATATCATTTTGAGATTCTCTTGGTTTGCAATACTCTTGGTACTTCCGTAAGAATGTAGTTTTCATATCTTCTCAAGTTCTGATGCTAGATTCTCCTAATCCCATGAACCATCTTAAGGCAGAGTCTTTCAGTGTATCCAGAAAAAAAATTCATTTATGGGCATCTTGTAGTTAGT